>JABJVO010000050.1:3080775-3108158 GCA_026770805.1 Boulengeromyrus knoepffleri
ACCGCCGAAGTGAGAAAAATTTTCTGCAGTGTTTTTTTTAGGAAATCTTTCAAAAAAAAATATAGGTCGCGGGGATTATTTTGCAGGGTAACAATTTTTTCCCCCCCCCCCCCCCCACCCACCATCTGTCAGGTCAGTTCTGGGGCCCATAATGGCTGTGCAGAGGCACCTGCAGAAAAATTTATTGGGGGGCCCAAAAAATCCAAAAATCGCAGCTCTAGGGCGCATGTTTAGCGGAAATGATATGTGGGTTGCCATCAATTCCTGACTAGAAGATGTAGGTCACTGGGATCAGCTCTGTGTGGAGGTTTCTCCATGTTGATGCTGTATGCAGGGGCAATTCTAGGATTTTATAAGGTGAAGGGCATAAGAGGGGTTATAATTCACTCATATGAGCCAACCATATGATTAGCCAATGAAATATGGAATTGGTGAGTGACAGGGGAGGGGCACTCCAGGGGCCAATCAGCTTTCAGCTGGGGCCAGTGCCCCAATGGCCCCGCCCATGTTTATGCCCCTGACTGTACATTTCCTGCAGGTAGTTTTCTCAGTGACAAGATGTCCAGGCAAACCTTTAAGTGTATATATCTGTCCGATGATGGACTGGCCTCCTGACCCAGTTGGTTCTCTGACACGAGCTCCTGACCAATGCCGCCACGTCTCGGCGAGTGACTCCCCGCAAGGATGGCTCAGGATTTAGGGAAACACAGCTTAACTGACCAGTAAAGGAGTGCCTGAGCTGACTGGATTCCTCACTAGAGCTTCTGCTCAACCCCGGCAGCCGACTAGAATCTGCTAGTTCAGCAGGACCTGGCTTGGGAGCTCGGCACCCTAATTAGAAACATCACGCAGAGAAAAAGCGAACAACAGGGAGCTTTAAAAGAAGGAAAGAGGAAAGACATGAAACAACGACAAGCATGAAGAAAGGGGAAAAAATCTGAGAAACTCAGCCGCTGCAAGATCCACAGAATTGCTATCTGCTGCCACCTGTAGGTCACATCTCTGCCGCGGTCCACTCACGTGCTCTGCATGACGTCCCACCACCTTGCAATTTGTCCATTTCATCAGGGTTACATTTCTGTCATTTCATAAAATCTGACAGCTGAAATCCCGCATATTTCATTTTTTAGTCATTTTCATGTAAATACCTGTGGTATTAAAGATAGATCAAATCTTAGTACTTTAGTAGTGACCTTCGTATTTTACAATAACTTTTGTTTTAACCTCTACCAAACGATGCCATTGAAGTCATTATCCACAAAAAAGAATGAACATTTTGCTTCCTCCCGACAGTGTATTTATCTGAGATCACTAAATAACAAAAAATATACATTTAGAATCTTTGGGATTGAAAAAAGTAATTAAGTTTGCAGCCCACTGCAATGTGACATTATAATCTATTCTTAGATGTCATGAAAGGGGAAGATGAGGAGCTCACATGGTACAGTGTCTGACACCGATATCTTTGATATAACAATATGTTCTGCTGTATTTTATTATATTAAAGGATATAGAAGATGACACAACACCGAAGTTATCTCTGCCCTCATGCTGCTGGTCAGGTGAACGATTACGCGTATGTTAAATAATGCGAAACCTTCCCATGACGTCTGTATTTATCATCAAAGGGATAAAAGATGGAAGCTGTTTTGTAGCTCGGGCTGAAAGTAATGATGAGTGCAAGTGGGTCAAAATCCGATAAAAACCAAACAAGGATTGACGGAGTTCATGCAAATCACTGCATAATCACTTTAACGTAATTTCTGAAACGTGGAAATGGGACTAATCAGGCTGATTCCCCTGCACCGACGTCAAAGGCAAACTCGGATGGGCCATTACGAAAAAAGAAAGAAAAAAAAAACGTTTAGATTAAAAAAAGGATATTATCTCATTCTTCAGTACCTCCTTTCAGATTCAGGAAATTGCAATTTCAGATATTCAAGTGGCTGACACATCCTTGTTGCATTCATGTGAAGAGAGTTGGTAAACCACAGTGGAAATCTAATTTTGGCTGTTTGAGGAAGGATGAGAAAATGCTATCTACTTCACGGCTGGTTAGCGTTTAAAGGTGTCTTTCATTTCGGAGCGATGATGGTTTGCAGGACGGCGCGAGTTTCTGTCATGTGTTACCATTTTTAAGATCCTTCCTCTTCCACCCCTTATAATTTTAGGGCTGCATATATACGTTAAGTGGTTCTTAAAGTATTATAGCCAGTTTTCTGTCGGTTAAGTTCCCTGGCGAGAGAGACGATCCTCTTGAAACCCACGAAGACCGTTATTCCCATCAGGAGACAGTTCCACACAGTTCCAGCTTCTGTACATTCTAAACATTAGTTACACAACATAAACTGATCTGTGCTCCAAAGATCTGTAAATATTGATAAACGCTTCAAGTTGTAAGTATATCATGCTAAGACCAAATACACATCAGACAAATGACTTGGCATGGGATTGAGAGTAATTAATATGCACCAAATGTCATATATATTTTATCCTTGGTTATGTTACCGTCTTACCCTTATGAAATATGGTAATTGCTCAAAACATTCTGTATTAAATGCATTACGTTAAAATATGACATTTGCATTAGGTGTAAATTATTGGTATAAAGTTTCATGTCGTTTCAAAAAATATTACCACTGCACAAATATTCTTTTCAAATCTCCCATATATTAGACGCGACAAACCAGAGCAACCTTTCTTTGATATAACACTTTGAAATAATATTTTCATGCAAATTTACGACGCGCCATGGATTCCAGGCTGAACTAGCTCTCCGGAGGCGGTACAGGATCATTCTGCACACAAGGAACACCGTCTTAACGATTCAGGCCAGCCAGCAGACCATGTTATGTAAAATAACGTAAGTGCATGCAAATGAAACGATATTTGCAAATTGTGTACAAGCAGCAGTAGCCTATAGTTTAAAATGCATGTTCTTAAGGCAGTTTGAAAAATATGTTGCTTATTTGATCGATACCTCTCCTGTTTCTGTAGGTCCCCTTTTCTTTAATTGCCAGAGAAAACTTCCAGTCATCTCCTGGGACGGATTGCTCAGTTCCCATTGGCTCTTATTCCTGTCAATCTACTTGGCGGCAATGAAACGCCCACTGTCAGCGAATCCCAACCGCCAAAAGGGAAGGGACACAAACTCACTGGGATCTTGCTAAAATATCCAGATGTGCCAGAATCTAGACATGGGTCTTTCACATGTGGCACATAATGTCTATAAATGATATGTCATGTCATGAAGGGGTTGAATAATTTTGAGGCTGCAGTACTCATTAAAAGTAGCTTTTTGTGTTGAATGTGGAGAAACCATTTTTAATATTAGTTGTGGTGAGCTATTTAAATTGTGCTTATTTGATTTGTTTATTGAAAAGAGCTGGGAGTGCCAATAAACCCAATTTGCAATGGGGGTCGAATAATATTGAGTGCAACTGTATTTCCGTGTTTAATCAATGTTATGTCAATAGCTACTGCATGCAGATGGATTTGTATAAAATTTATTTCTATGTCTTCATTGTGCTTCTCACAAACATTCTTAATGCATTGGTCAATATTTTTTTGTGACATGGATTTAAAAAAAATAAACAAAACGTGGAAGTAATCCATCAATACGGACTAAAAACGATTCCCAGAACAAAGATTGTTAAATAGGCCTATTTTACCTTTTTTTGTGTTACTCTACCGATGCACCTCTATATCTGTCTTGAGAATAAATGATCAAAAGTCCAAATGTTTCGCGTTGATTGGATGGTGTTCCGGAGGCCGACACTGAGCTCAGCTCCATAGTGCCAAACAGACAATATCTCAATCTGATCTGAAATCTGTCATTTGTTACTAGCTTCCTCAGCAGAGCCCTGACCCAATCTTGCTATCGCTCTCTGCCCTAGCAGTTCAGACAGCTACCTAAGAGATTAGGGCACATACTCGGGCTGAATGGATTCCCAGTTTGAAGTGTGAGAGATTGCTTGATTCCTTTGTGTTGATAAGGAACTCCAGTGCAAGGCCTAAGACCCACGGCGCAGAGATTCTGGCTGAATGCAATGACAGGGCAATCCCGAGGCAGTCAATCTCCAATCACTCTACTGCCTTTGGGGTGGTAAATAAAATGAAATGGGAGGCGCAGTGACAGGAAGTGAGTGTTAGCTCTCACGGCCAGAGACGCCAGCAACGTGATTTCTGAACAGGAAGTCCCCTTTCTATCGGGTTCTAGAAATGCTGAGGAGAACAGAAGGTTTGATAAATATGAAATTATCTCAGAAGGAGACATTTCGGCATTTCTCAATCTGCTGGTGCTCCAGAGGCCTGTTTCCCATTTTTCAAATGGTCCATTCTGTGCATAACGTTATACATAATATACACTTATTGATGACATTACAATGGTAGCAATGTGAGGATTCTTAGACAAACCAGAAGCCTGATCTTCAGTGGCAAAATTATTTCAGCCAGACCTCTACACAAAGAGACAAACATAAAGATCAAATATAGCTTTCAGGACAGGCACATGAATCTTCCAGTAGTTATTTACCGCTGAGAACGTCCCTGCTGAAAATGGATATTGATCAGACGTCCTCCTTTTAGATGTCTGGCCAACACTCAACAATTTACGTCCTTCATCCGATATTTTGCCTAATGCATGTTTACAGCTGCATGCTGACAGGAAATTGAATGCATGGTATGTTCTCCGTTTTACTGATTGCGGCTGTTGCCCGGGGGTGCACTGGCACTCAGTCCAAGCCGTTCCCCAGCCTTGTGCCCTGTGCTGCCTTAGGGCATAGACCACGCCGCCCCCATGACCTTATACTGGACAAGTGGGTGGAAGATGGATGACCAATGGATTTAAGTTATTGACTTCTGATGGATTGGCGTCCAGTCCTGGGTGGAGCTTGCCTTCTGGACTTTGCTTCTTGGGGCGTGCTCCTCAGGGACCCCCTGACCATCCACATTTTTGCTCCCTCTCAGCTCCCAGCCAATCAACAACACCAAATACCTGATACGTGTGTATGGGGTGCTGGGAGAGAACAAAACCGTGGACTGTCTGGGGATCGTCACGGACTGGGTTGGGAAACGCTGCTGTATGGAATACACAGCTATAGGCAATGGATACGCAACAAATGATAATAGCTGTGAATGTAAACAAAACGTGGAGCGGTGACTCACAAACCCAAAAGCACGTCATCAATGACGTCAACGACACTAACCATTTATTTCGAATATGGGAGGGGAAAGGAAATACTGCGATGTTATCTCTGCAAAACTCTCGTGATGCAGGTCCTACAAGTGAAGGAATATCAGAACAGACATATTTAAATTAGTGTTAATAAAAACATACAGAACTCCCGGGCCGTGAAGTGAGCTGTCTTAAGCGCAGTTGGTGGTTCTGGTTTCCCGGGTTACTAAAAATACTTCACATGCATTTGCATATGATATATGAGTCTCTCCCTGCCAGATGTACTGGGGAGGCCAGCGCATTCTGTGCTCACAGGGCCCGGAGTGACAGGGCAGCCCATGCATAGCTGGAGCAGAGGGACCTGACAGGTGGCAGAATGTGCTTATAATTAAGATGGCATCGTAAACAAAGCGAGCCGGGATGCCGGCATGCTCACAGCGGACTGCCTTTCAGCTCACGACGGGGTCAGGTACAACTGTCCATCGAGAAGAGAGTCTAAACGAATGGCACCCTTCAGCCACCATGAGAAGAAGCAAGAAAATCCAGCAACATTCGGTAGGTATGGAATTTAAGACTTTTAAGCGAGACACGGCCGTTTGAAGAACCATCACGGCATTGACTGTGGAGTCCAGCTCCTACTTAGGCAAAGTCTTTACCGTCGGCTCTGAATATATGCTCTGAACATGCATATTTCTCCCCGTCCTCCTTGGCGCATTTCCCCAAGTCCGCGCGAGTCGCTCCGCGAATGCGCCTGGGCAGCAGGTTACAAGTATTTCCTCGACAGGATTCAAGTCAGAACTTTGACTGGGTCACTCGAGGACACGATCATTTCCTTTGCCCTTCAGCTGTGGATCATGTCCAGCTGAAAGGCAAATTCTCACTCCGCTTTCAAGGCTTTAAGACAGAAGGATAAACCGGTACACCCTCCTCTGGGACGTGCCCACGCTTAGTTCCTAACCCAATCTAGGTTATTAAGCCTGCTGAGGAAAAAAACATTTCTTTAATATGTGGCTAGCATAACAGCCTGCTTCACTGTGGAGACTGTTTTGCCTGTTTGGTTTGTTTTAAGAAAATGTAGCAATAATAATAATTTACTCAAAGCAGTCATCATAATGCATTATACATACCTTCATAATGCATTATAATGCATTCATAAAGTATTATAAACATGGCCATAACTATTAGTAAAAAGGCATAATGCATTATAGGCATATTTATTATGCATTATAAATGCGCTATCATCTATAATGCAGTATAGATACCTTTATAATGCATTATAATGGTAGGTGTAAGCATTAAGGATGCTTTATACTGCATTATAAAGGTATCTACAGTGCATTATAGATGAGAGCTTCATAGCGCATCTACAATGCATAATAAACATACCTATAATGTGTTTCGTTATAATGACTGTTTTAAGTAAAGTGTTACCTAATTTACTATTTAAATTGAAGTCAGCTATTTAAAATAGAATAAACTAACCACATTTTCAACAGGCGCGACACATTTCGCCAGGCTACTAGATTTAGGACACAAAAGTTGAACTGATTCGTAAAGCTAGTTTGAGTCTTATCGCAAATGTACCCCATAGCTTCAGGGTTACAAGACCCTTTTATAAAAGGTCACATCATAATTATGGCAAAATTCCCAAGCTCCGTTTTGACAGGTCATTACAACTATATCCGGAGCAGAGGAATCATAAACAGGTGCACAATTAATTTTCATAAGTGTTCCTTTAGCAAAGGACTGATATAATTAATATTCAGCAAATGCCCGTATGTCATAATGTCGCACATCCCTCAGCCACATGTAAATAAACCTGCCTCTAGACATTTCTCATGTGTCCCTCCTTGTCGGTGGAACACAAGCGGAGTCCAGTCCAGTGAGCAGAGTCTCTCTCAACCTTCATGAAACGCCTCAAGACCCATTTTTTACAGGAACACCTCAGCTAGCTCATCCGATTCTTGATCTTTGATTATGCACATGCCTAGTAGGAACCAAATCCTCATGGTCTTTGATTTGAATAGGTCTTCTGTTAGGTTCTTATAACGTAAGGTATGCTATAACTGATCAAGGAGTGAGCAGGTTTTCTTTCCTACCTGATGAATTCCTATCTGCCCGAGATCAGATGTGGTTCATCAGAGAGCAGGTAGCATAGAAAAACTACCAGATACTGGCACACCTACCACGGTATAGCTCTTGCTCTGATAGTAATTTGCACTAATTATTAGTTCCTCATGGGAAACTCAGCCTAGCTGCACTTACACTTAAGTTGCCTCCTTGACAGAAGTATGTTTATGATGTATCAGTCTCACTTTACATCACTTTGGACGAATGCATCTGCTAAATAAAAGCCGGGCAATGTTTCCATTCCAATTGACCAAGTGCTTTTAGCGAGTAATTATTTATTCTTTCATAATGTGAGGCTTTAACAGAATGAAATAAGGTCAGAAATGGCTGCCAGCTGGACAGGATTAAAAAAAAAAACATCTTTATTATTCCATGACTCCAAGTGTCACGACACAATTACGCGTATTAAAGGAGAAGGCTGCAAGTCTGTAAGACCTAGTAACCGGTTTCTGCACGGCAAGTTCCTGCAAGCCTCACTCTGGTGCTAACGGGAGCCATCAGCGACGGGGCAGTGATAGCATCATAGATCAATGTCATATGAAGCCGAACGGAGTTTGTTATTGGCTTTGGCAGAACCCGGCGACCGCTAAAGCGGCAGATGAGATCGTCTGCTGAACTAATACATGTGCAAGCAGCAGTCCTGATTGTTTTTTGTTTTTTTTCTTACTATCCCCGCCTGAATTTTTAGCCTGAAGCAACACAAAATCAACAAAGCGTAACTCATCATACTGCGGCGGGCACGGAGAGTCAAGGGAAACGCTGAGTTCCAATGAAAATAACAATCACAAGGGGATCTTTAGTTTAATTGAGCAAAAAATTATTTTTCATTTAACAGTTTTTAATCGACTTTAAATCATAATAAAAGTAACATATTTCGTAAAGAAATATGTATCCAATAAATGTGCACTTACCTCTAGCAAACTCAGCAACAGTCCCAGAGATTTAAGATCTGTAATGAAACGAAACAACACAGATTGGCATACCAAAGTGTAAACGGTTCTTTAAAAGGTAAACTTTAGATGTCAGATGCTAACTTGTGCTATATTTAACATTTCATTGTAATTATATAAAAGTACAAAAAAAACTAAATATTGATCGCAGGGATCATTGTCTAATAGTGATAAGATTTTTCAGAAGCTAAAAGCAAATAGATTTCTTTCATAAGATTAGCATGTCATTGAAAAAGACTTTGTTTGTTCTCATGTTTTTTGTGATTTATTGCCCGAGCTGAAGTGATAATGCAAAAAAGATGAATGATAAAAAACGAAAGTCATCTAATCTCAAGGCTTTCAATTTCCTTTTAACAACTAATTACTATTAATAAATCAAAATAGGTCTGGTTTATAGTGTGGGAGTTTCCTGTGAATACTGCTTTGGGGACAGAAGGCATGTGATGACTGACATTTCTTTATAATTGGTGGTAAACACTGGATGACTGATCCCGATTTATATAAGTGACTCTGCAGAAACATGTGGGAAATGGTAAATTCTCACTCTGTGATACAGATAAAATTAATCTGCTCTGCGCCACTGAAATACTACCACAGTCCCGAAGAGAGTGCGATAAAATTCATCTTCCATTTTATAAGCTATAAGAAACGGAGACTAGGTGTGGCAAATCATTCTTCAGAGAACAACACCGGGTCGATACGAGAAGAGGCTGTGCAGAGTACAGGGCCTCACTTCCCCAGATGTCATATTCGCAGAACTAACGTGTGCGGAGTGGCATGAGGAAAACTCCCGTTCATGGTCGTTTGGCGAACAGGACACATATGCGTATAGCTATGTGGAATTTAGTGCGGATGTCCAAAATTACTGAATTTCATTTTGCCATTTTGTGGATATTAAACATTTAAATGGTCAAAAAAATAAAAGAACAAAATAAAAACAAACAAAAACATATATTGTAAGCACAGTCACAATATAATTCTTTTTAATACAATGAAATGCTTTGTTTATTGAGCAGGTTACATTTGGGAGAACTATACAAAAATATTTTCATTCCCAACCGTAGAAAATTCCGATAACCCCTCCCCCACCCAGGAGCGGACCCCCCGGCGACCGGCAGACCGGCCCGGCCCGGCCCAAACCCAACCACCCAACTCGCCTAGAAGGGCCCAGAGCGTCCCAAGATTCCCCGCCCACCCACTAGGGCTCCACCACGGCGCAGCAGAACCAAGCACCACCCGGCCCGTGTCCCAAGAGAGGATGCCGCCCACACCAGCCAGGGCCGCCTGCATCCCCCCATGATGGATCCTCCTCACGGAGGGCCCACCACCCGTGCGGGGCCAGGGACAGAGAGTTAGGGGGGGGCCCTCAGCCCCCATCGCCTCCCCGTCCCATGTTAGTGTAAAGTGTGCATGTATATGTGTGAGAGAGTTGTGTGTTTATGTCTACAATGTATTAAAATTAGTGGGTGCAGTTCGGGTATTAGGGCCCCACCACTGGCAGATGGCAGAGTCCCCCCTCCCCCTCCCCGCACCCCCAAGGCCCTAATGTAATATGGACTGTGTATATGACTAAGTGCAAAAAACGGGCGAGCAGTCGAGGCACGGGCCCCCCCCCGCTGGCAGACGGCAGAGCCCCACCTGCCTCAACCCACCTCCTCAGCCCTAATGTCATGTGGTGTCTAACATGCAAGTAAAAATTGAGGGGCAGTGACTCGGCGCACCTACCCACTGCCCCTCAAAGCCCCAGTGTCGTGTGAAATGTAGTGTCGGGCCCAGAGGAGCAATAAGGGCGTGCTGGGCGTGCCCCCCCCCCCAGGGCCAGATCCCCGACTGGCCCCGATTAGGCCCCATCCACGACCATGTTTCTTGCCAGACTCCATTGTGTTCCCTCCATTCTCTGCTAACGTCCCGGCAGATGATTGGGCCGTTAACAGTTCCGCATCCTGGCTATCATTGTTCATTATGACATAACTAAATTGTTGGTCGTCCCAACAGCAAATCGGCTTATACATCCAGTGTCAAAGGAAAGGCCGCTGCTACAGCAGGTCACATTGAGGTCACACGTATTGATTGCTGACCCTGTCACAGTGAAACTGTCATTACAGTCCTTCATGTATTTTTTTTTTTCAATTTCATACACGTCATGCATATCAATGCATTCTTTTCCAAATAAATCAAATAAATATTGGCTGACGCTCTTTGCAAATATATGCATAACGTACACTATGTCCAGGTTAAGAAAAACATATCAATAAATTCAACTTATTTGCTTGAATTAGCTTTATGCTAGACTTTAGATAGTTAACCACCTCCTTATTTGTTAGAGTGGAACACAACAGGCAACTTTCTGGACGGCTAAAAGACAGGCTGCAAGTCAGAACAGGCAGACTTAAGACTGATGGATGTTTTGAGGGTGGAAAACATCAGAATTATTGCCAAACTTTCCCTTCTGTTGCGGAGCTAGCCTTTTGTACTTGGCATAAGCTGAAGAATTAACATGATTTTCGATAAATCCTTCGGAAATTTAAATAGATAATCTGAAGGCAGGAGTGTTAATCATTCACTAGGTCATACTGGGATGCTGTGATTATTTTTACGCAGCACACATGGCCCAATGAGTGACAGCAAGCTGTCCTAAGTGTCTAGTGGCACCCATATGTAGCGAGTGTAAAACTGAAGGTTGTCCCATTGGTTGTCTCACAGCGCACCACTGGCATTTGGCCCATCGTTGCTTCTTCTGTCATCTCCTTGTTTAAACCAGTAACACTGCAGACATTGTGGCAAAACGTGATGCCTAATCCTTCTCAGGTCTGACCAAAATTATTTCAGGTGGGGACATCTTTGCACCCATGACGTCTGGCTGGGCTGGATGATGGTTGAAGGCATTGAAGTATAAATTATTTGTTGGCCTAAACTGGGGGCGGCCTTCACAATGGAGAATCAAGGTCCACAGAGGCTTAACCAAGTGATCACTTGACAGACAATGCATGTTCTCCCCCGGTTTCCTCCAAGAACTCCAGTTTCCATTTGTAAGCCAAAGACATGCAGTTATGTGAATCAGCGTCTTAGAATTGCCCTCACTCTCTGACTGTGTATGCAGGTGTGTTTCCGTGCGCAGGTATGTGTGTGGGTGTGTGTGCACGCGTGTGTGTGTTGCGATGAACTGGCATCTTGTTCCAAGTGTCCCCTGCCTTGTGCCCTTTGCTTCCTGGGACATGATCCAAACTCTATGTGACAATATACTGCATAAGTGGTTATGCGAGACGGATTGAGGCTTTTCTGATGGAATATCAATCACTATGCATTTTACATTACAGATTCATTAATATACTGTAACTGCTCGAAACAGGGAATAAAAATCTAATATTTTCACAACATTATTAAGTGAAATCTAGTAGAAACGAATGTGCAAGCATCTTTTTAAGAAAACAATTTACAGAAAGCGCAATTTCAGCGCTTCCCATTCTTGTGTCATTTCTTTCTAACATACTGAAACGTGGGTCATTAAAAAACTCAATTACCGAGATTTAAAAGAACAAGTACAAGCATATAAAATAAGCCCTGTCAAACCTGAGACATTAAAATGTACTTTCCCAAAATTAGAAAATTAAATATAAAAATATTGTTTCTGTAATACTCATACATATTCCATTTGTACTTTTGAAACTTTTGAGTTTTTACACTTCTATATTATGGTTATCTGCAGTTAGGGAGCTTGGTCCGGGGGACGAAAGGTGAAATCACTTGGCCAACCAAGGGATTTGATCTGACGATTTTCTGATCACAGGCGTAGGATCCAAACCCGTCGAGCCTCACGTTTCCCCCACTTCCCAGCTTAGTGGTGATGAATGAAAATTCCGACACTCCCCCACTAACTCACGGAACCAGTTGGTAACATTTTCTGTGAATGCCATGTCTATTAGAATCTATGAACACATTCCTAACACATTATTATGCATACAAACAGCATTATAAACATGGCTATAAATATTAATTAAAAGTCATACATTATACAGTATCTATGTTTATAATGCATTATGCATTCTTTATGAAGCTCTCATCTATATTGCACTATAGATACCTTTATAATGCAGTAGAAAGCATCCTTAAATTGTATAGTGACCATCATAATGCATTATGAAGGTATCTATGGTGCATTATAGATTAGAACTTCATTGGAGTTTATGAAGTATTATAATCAACACTATAATGCCTTATGACTCTCAATAGAAAATGCTGTAAGGCTTTATTAATTCTTTTACCGACCATTATAATGCATTATGAATTATCTATAGTGCATTATAGATGACACCTTTAAGTAAAGTGTCACCAACTAGTCTTATCCTCACCATACACTCACAGCATCTTGTATTTCCTATGGTTAATGAATTCATACTCTTACGTCAGTTTCCTGATTGGTCAAAAAGCTTTAGAATTCTACATTCAAACCCCATGATCCTGTAGAGCAGGGCCCGTGGAGGGCCAGTGTGGGTGCAGGTTTTTGAGATGACCTCTCAATCAGCCAATAATAAAGCAGTGATTCTCAACTCCAGTCCAGGGGACCCACTGTTATTGGCTGATTGAGAGGTCATCCCAAAAACCCGCACCGGCCCTCCATGGATCAGGTTCCCCACCCCTGCTGTAGAGAATAATGGTCAGGACAGATATACAGGCTCTAAAAAGCCCATTAATTGTGAAAAAAATTAGTAGCTGCATTTTCACAAATTTCACAACACTTTCCAAGACACGCTGCTGGGAAATGAATCGATATTCATAAATGCATTTGTGAGAATGATAAACATGTGTGATTTGTCACTTTTTTAGCTAGTCTTGTAAGGAGTACCATATCTTTAAGAATGGAAGGATTCAAAAACCCCACTCCTCGCCATTTACTATTGATTTTCTGTTGTGCTGCTAACCTCGGTCAAAATATTTCATATTCAGCGCGGTTGCTTAAGGGAGTGCTCACGAGATCTATCAGTCAGCCTGAATTTATGTTTCCATAAAGACGAAGTGTCAGAGTATAGATGAGGCTATTTTCTCTCCACACGTTCCGCCAGACCATGCTTTGGAGACTGCAGCAAACTCAGGCCGTAGATTACAGTATAACATGAAGGACAAAATTAGCTAATAAAAACAATTAAAGGCAAATGGGTAAAAACATTCCATTTATGTTGACCTGTGTCAATAATACTTCTTCAATGACATTTATTTTTACTCTCTCTTGTTATTTACACATGTTTTAACTTGAAATTTCATTTTGATCAGTTCATCAGCACAGTAAAGCTGATCTGAATTCTGATTCAGCTCCTCACATTCACTCCCTGCCAAAGGAAGATGCCCGATCTCCTTTTCTTTCTATGTCCAAGCTTGTATCCCTATGAGCTTCTGGCTACCAAATGTGCACAGAGGATGTTTATGGATAAAGACCCAAAAACAGAATGGAGGCACTAGGTTATTAAGCATTAACCTGAAACATTAACCTTTTTTTTCTTCCTGTTTTAACACATACACAGAACCAAAATGAACCAACAATAAACAGATCTAAAATTTCAAGCTCCTGAGATAGCAAGTTAGCTGAAGTTGATTTGCGTGTTAGAAATACAATTGTTTGGTCAATGCATAAACAAAAACAGGATAGAAAAACATATTTTGCAATTCATAAAATTCCACGTTACAGCATATTTCTTCTGAATATGTTCCAGAGATATTAGTGTATTTTAATTAGCGAAACCGGCAACATCACAACAATAAACATAATACAATATGTACACACACTGCAGAAACAGGAATCCAGTAAAGCAGAAAATAATATTTAGCAAAGATATTTTGTAACAATGATATCTTACTCTTGAGAAGTATTGAATTGATGAGGAGAAATTACACACTGATATTTGCAGAACAATTTGACATCATTTGACTGATAATCCCAGTGAAGTTTTACGTTTGCCTGAATTTGCTCAATTTTGTGAAATAGCCCAAAAGACCATTCTGGGGGTGTAGTTCCTGGCAATAGCAACATTTCTCTTACTGAGGGATACTAATTTGTTGTAGCTGATTGGCTGTGTTTACGTCCACCTACCTGCACTGAATCACATAAGAAAATTTTTTCCCATAGAATAAGAAGCACACGGACGCGCCGGAGAGCCTCCCGTGAGACGAGAGAACATTCTGGCATGGAGGCCGGCTTGTCTTTTGTTGTGTTAAGTGGGACCCAGCGAGCCTCACCTCGCCCCTCGTAACGAGCCCGGGGGGACGTGTCAGCGTGCACCTAGCCTCAAACCAGAGGCCTGGCGGGAAAAAAAAAAACGCAGGTGTTGAAAAGAGGGCAGATTAGCGGCGCTCGACGGCAGCGGTCGCGTGCAAAGGTGTGACGCGGTTCAGTGCCTCCCCGCAGTC
Source organism: Boulengeromyrus knoepffleri (assembly GCA_026770805.1). Taxonomy (NCBI): domain Eukaryota; kingdom Metazoa; phylum Chordata; class Actinopteri; order Osteoglossiformes; family Mormyridae; genus Boulengeromyrus; species Boulengeromyrus knoepffleri. Next base: position 3,095,431 of record JABJVO010000050.1, read on the forward strand.
TGAAGGCCGCTGTTATTGGGTCCCTGTCAAGGCTGCGGAGATTACTGCAGCAACATGGTTCTGGATGAGCGGCCATATTCCACAAGGGGTCTTAACAGAAGATGCTTCATCCCACTTATAATAGAAAGACTTTCCTGTGCTGTGTCAGATATGGCCCATAATGCAATCAAAGTAATTTTAGCCAACTGTATCAATTATTGAAAACATTGCCTCTACGTGATAGATTTTAATGGATCCCACTTTACTTATTCATGAAACAAAATCAAATGAAGTCGCAATGAAGCAGCTGCAGCTTTGAAGGTGACTGTGCTAATTTGCCTACAGTAATTAAAACCTTTCATTACTGCACTTAATGTCTTCACCCCTTGTTGGCCTTAAATGGCCTACTTGTTTGACCCACAGTATCCAGTAATTACCAAAAGGCCAAAACTGCAAGGCGTTATTTTGAATTCAGGGGCTGCAGGCATTTAAAATAGCATTGTACTAACATGAATACAAGCAACGGAGAGCAGGAGTCACTACTGCTGCCATGTTTGTCCATGATGTCTTTCCTAATGCCCTTGTATTTATTTGTCAGCCAGTTAATGGAAAGTAACTACTAATGTGTTAAATTCCACACATTTGTTAAAGATCTTCTGTTTTCCTGTTTGAATTATTATCACCACAAATAATATAGTGTGGTTTCCTCACGAGATGCGTAAGACTAATACATATCGACTTGTTTTGTGACAGGACCTATTTGTTCAAACTATATTGTTTTTTTAAAAAACATCTCTGCAGCAAATGATGCTTGGAGACGCCAGGTGTGTGGTAATAGAAGGTAATAATAATAATTAAACATAAATAAATTTATGAAAATGAATAATATTAGATGGAAATAGAATCCTAAGCAATGATTAAATCATTTTTTCCCTAACCTTCAGAAATGCTGATTTTTTTTCTTCTTTAAAATACATTTCATGTTTTCCAGGCGATTTTCAAACATTAGATGTAATTATTACTGAAAGATATAATTAACACAATGTTTGAAATGTATATTTGTCCATAATAAACAAACAGGGAACAGTGTTTGGGCATGAGTGAACAAGCCCTCTTTTGTCTGTGAGGGCATGTGGCTCTGCCAGGACATATTTCTGGGCCCCTGGACATGGACCGCAGCCTTGGACGTGGCTTGCACTGCATGATGGGGTGGCTCGATCTGCTAACCCTGGCCCACAGCAGACAGGGGGGCCGAGGACGCAAAATCGGGCGTCGAAAGCAAAACGAGAGACAAAAAACCGACGGCACGTTCTCCTCTCATTTTGGTTCTGGGGTTTTTCGTATTTAAATTGCGCTGGAGCTTAATTTGTACAGGAAAAAAAATCCTGAGGGGTTTTGATTGAAAAGGAGAAAATGTTCTCTCGTTTAAAAGATTTATAGGATTGCATGGTTACCGATAGTTAAGAGATACATAGCAACTAAACAGGATCCGTCTGTTATAAATGAATATCATGTGACGTGTTTTCATGGGGATGGAGGAGATCAGGGTCACCGAGACGATGTTGGATCCCACATAATAATCTACGCTTTGAAAAAGTGCAAATTAGGAAAAATAGCTTTCATGCTAACTGGTAGTATCCTGGTATGAACCACATGCATTAAATGCAAAGTATCGAAAGCAATATTCTGTATTAAGCAATTTGATATTATTGGCCAAGAATACGAGCCACATTTCTGTCAGACTAAAAATACTTTTAAATACATACAGCAGACCTATTAAATACATAAACCAGACCTATACTATAAGAATTTAGAATTTTATTAAAACTTCATCTAGGCATAGTCCAGGGGGAATATTCAAGAGGAGTAGTACTCAGTACTGAGATGGAGGCATGAAAATTAATTACTAGTTCTTTTTGCAATAAACCTGTACAAAATTGACACAGACAAGCAGCAACCCTGACTGAACAGCATTAAACACAGCATGTTTTGTTATAATATGATAACAAAATTTATGGAAGATCTGTCAGAAGTCATGTATGTATACTGCTTACAAACAAAACAATAAGTAGATAAATGAATGTCATTAATATCTAAGGTTAATGCATAATTGAAGGATTATCCTTGTAATAACTCCCCTTTGCTCCTTCCCAGCTCCTTGTCAAACAGTCCACATTTTTGCTCCCTCCCAGCTCCCTGCCAGACAGTCCACATTTTTGCTCCCTCCCAGCTCCCTGCCAGACAGTCCACATTTTTGCTCCCTCCCAGCCCCCTGTTAGACAGTCCACATTTTTGCTCCCTCCCAGCTTCCCAGAGACCGGACTGGGAAACACTGGGCTACACATATCCCGCGATCTCCTCCAGGAAGACCCACAAACCTTGTCTTGAAGTAGGTCGAGAGACACGACACAAAACTACCATACTGCCGATGCTCAATTGATTTATCCCACAAAGCTGAAAGATGATTTGCGCTCCTAGAGCACCACACATCAAGCAATCCAGAGCTTACACCAGCCGCAGCAAATTCAAGTTTTACTAAATCACTAAACAGACAAAAAAAGAAAAATCTCTGCCTAAAGAACAGAAGGATTCGACTCAGTGACAATCTGTCATCGCTGAAAAAACAGCTAGGCTTTCCTTCACTAGATTCAAATCATTGCTTATAAAATATAAATTGTTGCTCCACTGGGGAGAAAGTACTGAAGTACAGTAAACAACAGCATGTTTCTTGCATTACCCCTGACTTTCCATATATACACACGCACAGGGAGCTTCGCATGCACAGTAAAAGTATTATCCTTACCGCAGCATAGCCACAGAAAAATAAACCTTTGATTCCTATAAAGCAGGAAAATACGCTGGCATTTTGAGTTGTCAATTCAGCTGCTAAGTTCAAACCGCTGTGACAGCTGATATATGGCTACCCCCCCCGTCCCCCCTTTTTTCAGATCGTGTTCTTGCATTACGCTGCCGCCCTGGGGGTCTTTTCCATTTTTCTTTGCTCAGAATAAATCTATTCATGCTGGGTAATATAGCTGTCAAAAATAATTCTGTCAGCTTCTCACAATGCCTGTTACTGTCTTTGCGTATACTTAATTTCAGAAACCTGCAAACGACGAGTAAATAGCAAAACACACACATAAATAATGGGTTACTTATGTAACTGGCTAAATGCTAAGTACACAGTATGCAGTACAACCAGGTATTACTTTACACACTCAGAAAATGTTACTGGAAGTAACCTGGAGAATGAGTCAGAGAGCCAGATTAGCACGAGTCACACTGACACGTGATCGCTGGAGAGGGTTGACAGGGATCGCGACAGAAACGTGGCGGGCAGGAACGAGAAGAGACAAGCCGTCTCCATCGCTCAGCACGACGACCGGCCTGCTACGGCCCCCACTTCAGCATCCGACACGGCGAGACGGGGTATCACGGGGAACGACGGCGACATGGTGCATGTGAACACATGTGCCTGGTACATCTGTCCGAAATACGAATGATATGAGATCTTAACATGACTAACATTACTGTGTAAATCTGCCTGTACTTGATACAGCATAGATTCCATTTTTCTTACTATTTTTTGTAAAATACTTTAAAGTCACATTTAATAAACAGACAAAACAAAAGAAAAACAAGACGATACGAATCAATTTACATGTATTTATTGATCTCCATTTATTGCGGTGATGCATTTGTTGCAGACTGCCTGGCAGAAAGAGCGTCTCCAAAAGTCTCCCTCAAGTATGAGACTGCTTTCTGACTTTTTCTGCAGTAAATGCTGTAGAGATATAGGGACGCAGACATACACGCATCAAGTTCGATCGCACTTAACCACAATACGGTTAAACCATTAAAGACAGATCCGTCGTGTGATAGAAGCGCCTTTTAAACGTTCAGCTAGCCAAAATAAAAATCCTTCAGCCGACACAAACATGCCTGTTCAAAGGCCGCGCGCAGACGCGCATTAAGTGTGCACACGTAGGCATGAAGGGGAGATAAATATTTCCTGAAGCGCTGCTCCTTTGAGCGCCATTAGTAAGTCACGATCTCACCGCATTTCAGACACTCTAAACGCATCGGGAGTCGGCAAACTGCCCATTTCACGAATTCGTCCGGGGGCAGAAAGGTCAGGCAGGTGATTAAAGAGCATAGTGTCATTTTAACTGGATTACTCTGACGGCAAAACGTGCAGGTCAGAGGCCCCGATTGGCTCCCGCCTCCTTCCAGCGGGATGTGGTTGCAAAGCCCCCTTTGAAGCCTGCCCCCCCCCCGGGCCGACCGCGTCCTTTATCCCCTCCCGCACGCTCTGCTACGCCTCGCCCGTTATTAGGCACTGAAGATGAAATGGCACCTGCACAATTCATAATTCTTTCAAATACAGCGTTTCTCATAACACCATATATTTTTCCCCGCTCAATTACAGTTACTTATTACGAGCAATGAATCTAAATTTCTTTCACAGACGCATGAATGCGTTTTTGTACAGCTGTTGAATGGAAGCGGGGGAAAACCTTGTCGGGGAAAAGCGAGCTTATCATCAGCTCTGCAGGGTAATATTTTCCCTTTTTATTCCCATGATTTCTCATGCAGGAGTGCTTCCCTTTATAGGAGCTTTTCTCATTACGCGACCCGAGCAGCATCCTGGAAGCATAAAGCGAACACGCTAAACTCACGCGAAATGTTAAAAACCTTTCGGAAAACTTAAGAGTCCCTGCACCTGCCTTATCTATGAAAAGCCCGGTTGTCTCTCGCCGCATGTTTTCTCTAGGAGGCGTAAAGTGCATCAGGTTCCGCACATCTGAGCGCTCGGGTGCTCAAACTTAAGACACGTGACCAAAAAAAGCAAAAACTTCGCAAAATAAAATGTGAATTCAGCAGTCAGTTTATAAGGTATACCGGCTTGTTACTGCCTGCTACTCCAAACAGCCAATCACATGGCTGCCGCTGAATACATGTAGAATCACACAGACGGGGTCAAAAGGTTCACTTCCTGTGTGACTGAGCATTGGCGTAGCTAGGATGTGTGATCTAAGTGACTTTAAACGCGGTGTGATTACTGGTGCCAGACACGGTGATTCCAGCATCTTAGAAACAGTCACCCTTCTGGAATTTACACGCACTACTTGTTAACGAGAGAGATCAGAGCAGGATGGTCAGACTCGTTAAAGCTAACAGGAAGGCCACAAGAGCGAGAGAGTGCAAGGCGTTTTGGAACTTAGCCACCCGAAAGGAGAAGTTGGTTATAAGTGGTGCTAGCTAGGTGTACCTAAAAGAGACCATGTCACTGTATGAAAACAATTATATTAAAACACATAAATAATATCCGCGTCCTCCTTACGGTTTAACAATCCATATCTTATGTTTATGTCCAATTTGTATATGTTGAACACTACAGATTCATACATGATGTCTGTAAAACTTTTTTGCAATTAGGAAAAAAAGAAAAAAAAAAATTATATATAAGAAATTTTAGGATTGGGAAAAAATATTGCAACATTTTGACAAGATTTCCTATTGTACATTTTAATACTAATTACTGCTGTAGCAAAATAAGCTGTCGAAAATGTGGAAAACTGAGGTTGCTGATACATGTGATTAATGCAAGACTGCTCACCCTGGTGCATGCAGGATTTGTACCTCCCATTAAGGCACTGATAACCTCAGAGCTCTGACAGTGGGGGGGGGGAGATATGTCGATTGTGCTTCCCACATTTATCAGTTCAGTGGAGTGCAGCACTGCAGCCTGAACGGACCAGGGGGAGTACGCACTGGGATACGGTCTTCCCACTGCGCTTCTGGTGGGGCCGTTTCTGAAGTACAACACTGCGAGTTAAACAATGTTCACCCAGGCGATCATCTGAACGTCTAACCCTAACCATACACTAGAAGACTTTGAAAAGACTAAAGTCTTACACCCTCTTGCATCTGAAGACAATGTGTCACAGAGTTGTTTTTCAGTCAGAGACTATGGTTTTGCATAGACTGGGGATCTCACAGCGTCACTGGTGCTGGAGAGAGTTCACCAATCGGTTATTGACAATGTCTGCATCACTATTTGCATCAGCCAAAATACTATGATAATATTAAACATGGTTGATTTTACTGGAACGCCAAGACGAGACATAGACTGATTTAAGCCAGCGATCCTGACCACCTAACGCCAAACGATCGAGATGACAGAAGTGCGCCACGACTCAAGCAAAACTCTTGCGATTTTATTCCAACAATTTCTCCGCGACAGTGAAGTCGCTTGTAAAGTCATTTGGAGTCAGGCCGGCATTTTGTAATTAACTAGATTTCCCTCTAACTGTAAGCTTTGTCACCGAAAGACCACAGATCCTTTCCTATTGCCAATTTCATTTTCTATATTTTTATTCCAGTTGTATTAACAATACCAATTAGTGATTTAATCGTCCAGAAACAGATATGTTCCAGTAGCTGCTTCACTTGAGGTTGTTAAAGGATAATATGTGTCAGCGGAACTATTCCATTAGGACTGATTTGCAAATGATCAAAATGAAATGATTAATCACAAAGGGTACATAAGCCAAAGCCTTTGCCACCTTGCAAAAACAACCTCAAAACATGCTTTCTACAAAAATAAAAATTCAGCCTTTGGTCCAAGATGTTCCTGATAAGTTCTCCGATAAGCGTGGGTGTTCTGTTCATGTACATAGATCTCTGATTACAGACAACATCTCAGAGCTCAAGTACGGGATATCAATACCCAGCCACAGAAGAACGGTAATGAGTAGAGATATAAATCCGATGACAGAATGCATTACTTCTTGGGGACAGAGAGACCAGCGGCGATTGAAGGCTATTTCTCTATCTCAAAATCATTTCTGTGAGTCAAAGTCGAAACACTTTTAGTGATTTTCCACTTGTGTCCATCTACCACATGTGCTTTGAGGCTTTCAATGGAAATGCGTTAGGTACCAATGCTATCAAACCATATCTCTGCTCCTTGGAACCAAGCTTAGGGGCCTGGACCCAGGTACTGTAACTTTAGGAGAAACATTAAGTATGCAGTGATCAACAATCAGGAACAAAATCACCTACAAATAATTTAATGCAAATAATTAAAAACTTATTAATAATTAGATATAATTATATCCATTAGAAGGAAAAAAAACAAAACATAAAAACTGATGTTTATGCAAGACAAATGATACTGATTACTCACTGCGATTTCATATCAACCAATCAACTGTATTTTTAGATGGTATACTTAATGTTACATCACAGGCAGCATTAGCCAAATCTCAACACACACTGTGAGGCAAAAGTGCATAAGGAGGCGAGCAGGCTGTGGAAATTTCGAACAGAAAAGACACAGAAGCTTATATCTGAGCGTTCCAAAAGCAAACAGAGCAAAACTGGTCGGTCGATTTATATTCCGTACCCCCCTGGTGTCAGGTCAGAAGGGTTCATTTGAGTGCGTGTGCATGGTCATCTTGGACGTAGACGTACGGTATATGTCTGAGTACATAAGTGCTCTGTAGTCACACATCACTAATATATGGCTGGTTCAGTGAATATGCCCCCCTCCCACTAAGGTCCGCTGTCCATTAACCAATAAAATACAAGGAGCTCATGAGGCCCCACTGGGCTACCCACTGAGTCACACACTCCCTGGCCTCGCAGTACCTGTCTGGTGAACTAGTTGTGCATGTGGTGTATAGTATAGTATAAATATTCTGATAGAAGAGGGGCGTCACTAATATACGGCTGGTTCAGTGAATATGACCTCTGCTCCTGCTGTAAAATAAAGCCCCCCCCCCCCCCCCCACACAGTCCATAAACTCACGCTGTCAGCATCACTGATTCACCTAACTACATGTTCATGATCGGCAGGAATAGCAGCAGCCGTCGCACGTGAACACAGGAAGAACGGACAAAAAAAAAAAAGCAAATTCCATGTACCCAGAGCTGGGGGCGGGGCTCACAGCCCAGGGTGTGTGGCTTATGCCACTCCCCGCCCAGCAGCAGCTGCCAACCCTAACCCTGCTCTTAAATCAAGGCCTATTGATCGGAAACGCTGCTTGTGAATGACTACACCCCAAAGGGCATGCTGGAAATCTCTGCATTCCCTGCGGACGTGTCGGTCCGGAGGTTCAACGTTTATTATGTGCAAAAGCAGCCCAAATTCTACGTGACAAAAGTGAGCATGGGTTAGCAATTATAACGTGACACTGACGTGTTTACACACCACGCATATGTAATGGATAAGATTGGATTAAACTTCATCGCCATGCTCCTTAGTACAGGTACGTCAATGAAATGCAGTCAGCATCGAACCGAAAGATTTTTTTTCCCCAAACAAGTGAAAGTATAAATTCTTTAAAATGAATTTTAAATAATGGTGTTATTTAAATGCACCGACAAGGGGCCTCTGTAAAGAACAGGCTGGCAGCAGGCTCTCACTAAGATTAATTTCCCGAAACAGATTATGTGTGTCTGCGGTGTAAAAGAGCAGATCCCCTCTTTCCAAGTCTATTCAGCATCCGTTTATCCGGCTACTCGGCTCAGTGTAGGGTTCATTCTGTTTCAGCATGACACGTGTTAGATGGACTTGACAGATCGGCTTCTGATAAGTCGCAGGGCCCATAAAGAACCGGGCCCTAATCTGAAAATCCGAAGGGGAGAGATTAGGCTGGGGACCATTACTGCGGTGTCACTCTTACTTACGGGACGGCGACGTTACGGTACGTTACACCATGCCGCGCATATGCCTTTCGGTAAATACTCGGCAAACGTCAGTCACCTGAACAGTGATAGTCAGAAAGCCGAGATGAGCAAACAAGTACGGGCACCTCCTGGCACTGCCGTTGCCTCTGAACCTCACAAGAGAATTTTAAGTCTTCAGCTATTCCCTATTACCGACAACATATATCATACATACGAACGCTACGTCTACCAACCGCAGTCGGGCACGCTTTTCACTTTTTCCGCGAATCGATGACTAAACTTACAGTCAGTCACCGCTCTTTGAGAACTTTATATGGTCTCTCTCTCTTTTGTTTCTCCCTGGGTTCAGTCCAAATGAACTGTTGACTCTTACCAGCCACAGGGAACGATGCGTCAAGCATTCGTTGAACATTGCTTGGCTCACCAAGATGTCAGGTTTCCTAAACATGACGGCGAGCCAACAGAACTATCAATAAGCATTCTATGCTATCCACACCTATTATAATATGACCCCCCAGGGGTACCCCAAACGAGGGCCCGACTGGAGCCAGTAAGCGTAGCCAATCAGCACATGCGCCCGATATGCTGATGGCGTGGACACAGGTCACCAGCTGCTAAATCTCCAGCTAGATTCTGGGCTAGCGGGCCGTTAACCCATCATGCGGCTCCATCCGGAAAGCGCAGAGCGCTGGCACGGTGATGGCCCAGACCGGCGTGCTCGCTGCAGGTGATCAGCGACACCGGCGTAACGTGCAGCTACCTGCCCTTCTCCTGACAGACGCGGGACTGACTTCGTTTAGCGCCGACGCTAGAGACTCTGGGACAGAAAATAGAAATAAGATACTGCTGAGACGTAGCCCCGGCCCCAGCAGGCTAGGACACGCACACGTCTGTTCCTCGATCCCGCTGTACATATTCCCCTCTCCCATTCACACCTTCCAAAGCCATGCCCAGCGTGTATGAAATCCTGCATCGATGCGGAGATTCTCAGCAGACTAAGCAGACGACTAATGATGTAAACATTTCTGGAGTGATATACAGGGATATGCCTATCAATTACAGATAAACTACGGCATCCCTATCATCTCTGAGAACAAAGGGTCTGTTTTTTTTTTCTTAATATAATGGAATCATCAGCCTCAAGTAATACACACATTGTGATTGTGTGGGTTTGGTTTCCAATTTTTTTTTCCCCCCATAATCAGAAAGTGGCCAACCAAGAACAGAGAACCGACCGCTGGGATTAAAGCGGGTGACCCAATTACGGGTTTCAGCTTCGGGGAGGCGTGTGGGGTACTTCTGAGGCTCCTACGCTGTTGAACATGGACTTTCACGCTCAGAGCCTCGTGGTGCGAGATTCATTTGCTTGCACAAAGTACACCTGATTAAAAAGTGGACCTCGTTCAGGGCTGACCCCTGTATCTGGACCCTGTTGGGCAGGAGCACTTCTGGCAGGTGATCGGGGATTAGGGGCTCATCCCTCTTACTGTTCTCTGTCTTCACTGGCGGACCCCCGACGCTCGACCACCACACAAGGTCTGTGGCTGAGGAACACAGCCCTTGTTAACGGAGGATTCTGCCACATCATTAATGAGCTTTCCTTATGGGGAGCCTCTTTCAGATTCCAGGTATTAAGATAAGGCTGACTACAGGTCAAAGTCCTTCATCATAAGGATCAGGGCATTGGTGGGGGGGGGGGGGGGACCTGTTTCTTCTTTTTGCAAAAATGTTTGATACACATTAAAAGAACTGTATATCAATCAAGGGGAAGGCTACCGATTTTATATGCCGGGAAATCTTTAATTGCCGGCATTGCTTTGAAGAGACCTCCAGCATAAATAATCATTAAGCCCAAATAAGTACATTATTTTACTGTGGTGGTGGGAGAAATGAGGCTTTGAAGCCCAAGGTGGGCGGTATTTTTATTGCACAATCAATCGCTGCCTAGTTTAGCCCAATAGGAGCCAATAATGTAAACTTTGGGTAGTGGGTTAAAACCAATCATGGCCTGACAAACCGCCACATTTGCACCTATTATGGTTTCCAGATTCTCATTTTGTCCATTCCTTACTACAAAGGGCCATCTGGCGTTCTGTTCATAACTGTTTTGGTCGATAGCTGTAGCACAAACAAATAGCTAAGGCTTACAGCTCAGTCCACAGTCAGACTTGTGGGACTACTTCAAGTGGGAATTACTGCTCGGGGGAGTTTAACTTGCGCAAAGATGTTCTGAGGGCAGCATGAAAAATAATTGGCTCAGAGAGATAACTAATCAGATTGTAGAGGAGGTGGGTCCAAGACATCTAATTGTTCTGCCCTCATAATATTTTTCCCAGAAGGGCTGGTTCTCTTTCCTGCATCATGTCAGCTGACGGCATGGTAAACAGTCATTGGCTGGAAGGTGTTTGCATATAAACAGACCCCGCCATTTGTTTTCTGGCAAGCAGGCCAAGGTTTTATAAACTGCCAAATATGAGAAACAGCTCAAAACTCTTAAAAGATCTAACCTAAATAAACACTTGTTAAAAAATTTAAGGACAAACAATATGGAAGCCAAGTTAACTATGATATATGATATATACTGCAGGGTTTTGTAAAAATATTCTTTTGGTTCAGAAATACAGAGGATTACATGCTCATATTTATAAGTGGTTGCCAGCAGTTATGGTTACTCAGGGTATATATTACTTTTTCATTTCTCTGAAGTTCACGTAATAGTTATTTGACTGAATATATCCAACAACTTTTATGCCACACAGAGGTCAACTACGTTGTAATGACTTAAAGGTACATTTTCAGGTAATATTTCATCTGTTCTATAATATTAAGACCAAACAGTGTGTGTAGAACCCAGAAGAATTGTATCACGGTAATTAATGTATAATGACGTCAACATATTTGATCGTTTTCACTTTTTCTTATGTTTCTGCTATTGATTTAATTAAATGCACCTGAGATTTTATCATTTTTTTTGTTTTTTAGAATTTGTTTATATGATTAAAACATCTATATAATGTTAACTATATAACATTCTTTTTCTTTCCAGAAGCCCGAAAATGAATCTTACAATTTGATCACAAAATTTACTGAAATCTGGAAGTGAATCTGATAGAGCAGAGCAAGTATAACCGGCAAATCAATGTAAGGCCAATTTCAGAGATTTTCCATTTCGCGTTCTTTACGGAGCATGAGAATCCGAGCAAGCAATCACGGAGAGAGACTATGCACAGAATCGGGGAAAGCAAAATATGCCCGCACTACATTACTGTCGGCAAAATTCACTTACACATTTGTAGAAAATTAATTTTAAGACAACTAACTTAATTGCTGTTTTTGACTTCATCTGATCAGTAATATCAAGCACATTGAGCAGGTTTAATTTGTAACAGAAGACAGAAGCCTCCTTTGGAAATTACTTTAGTAATTAAAAATTTCATTCAAATTGAACACATTTAGAAGAGCCCCAGCACTTTAAACGTAACGAATTATTGTTCTGCCCGGATTTAATTCTTCATTACCTAAACTGCTTACATTTCTTCTTTTTAATTAAGTAATTACAAACCTTCCAATTAAGCGATGTTGCACTCAGACAATTTGACATCTGGTTGCAGATTGAGCCAATAAAACCCCTCCGCTTTAAATGTGTAGGGGAGGTACCCAGGAAGGATTTTTTGTACATTTCTGTTCTTTATTTATTGATGTGTTCTGTTTATATCTCACACACACACACACACACACAGACACAAGTTGGTCTTCCTATCTAAATGGGGACCGTCCATTCATTTCTATGGGAAAAACCATAATCCCAATCATTACACCCTTAACCCCTACCCATCCCTAACCTTAACCATAAATAACCAACCCAAATACACGACTTTGGCATTTTTACTTTTTCAGGATTTTTGGCATTTTTACTTTTTCGATTGCATTTACAGATTTTTATAAAACTGAGGTTATCCAAATGGGGACCTCAAGACATGTCCCCAAAAGTAGGGAAATTTCAGGTTTTACTACACTTTGGGGACAATTTGGTCCTCAAATGTGATCTATGC
>JABJVO010000050.1:3108258-3119064 GCA_026770805.1 Boulengeromyrus knoepffleri
TTTCAGGTTTTACTACACTTTGGGGACAATTTGGTCCTCAAATGTGATCTATGCAAACCCCCCCCCCCCCCCACACAGCTTATAGCTATTAATGTGAATTTTCCCCTTACCATTACAGATTTTTTCTTTACTTAATTTTCACATAATTGCATGGATTCCATTGTTTCTATTATCTTGTCAATAAAACATTAGGAATCTTCTTCTTAAGAAATATAAAACCGGAATGGTTAGATATCCTTTTAAATACGCTTGACGAGGCACAGAAAGCAACGTAAAAAGTGATATTTTACTTTTTGACACTTTTATAAGAGGATGTGAAGAAATCATTTCTGCCAGGGTTGTGATGTGGACCCAATGCACGATAATCCCTTTATATGAGCTGTTGAAGAAGACATCACAGACTTCATAATTATCACGGATGATTTAACTCATATGGTAATTATAGTATTTTAATAAATGGGAACATGGCAGTAAGTGACCTAAAAAATCTTCTGGTGGAACAAAGATAAGTGTAATTTTTCGGAAAAAGCCTCCTGTGATCTTTTATTCGTTGCCACCTCACCGCAGACGAAGGGTAAAACTTCAGACGGCCTGTCAAAACACATCAAAGTCATGCCCGAGTTTTAAATAGTCCTGCCATTTGGGAGAATCATTGGAGTAGTTACAGGTTAGCCTAAGTCAGCCAGGAACGATAATAAGACTGTCCACAGAGCTGCGAGTTCACTGCTAATACGCCGGTTATTGCGTATGTGTGAAATAATGAGAAATGATGAGCTTCTGCATTCAATTTTTATGTGATTTACTACCATTTTTCTTTTAATATCGGACTTGCTGTAGAACTTATGGGCTGCAGTGCTTATTGCGCAGACCCACAAAACGCAGGGTCTCAGTGTATTAAAATTGTTACATTAGTTATATGAGTTCACTCATCTATACAGAATTATTTGCTCCATGCTGCCTGATTTATTGGTTCAATTCGACGGCCCACTGCGGTAAATCCACCTTTTGGATTACATGTATACTGGGACCGCATGTCCGCTCAGGTCATTAGCTAACCTCGCTGAAAATGACTGCTCTGCAGGGTGCAAAGCTACCACAGTTAAAAATCATACATTAAAGAAAAGCCTGGCTTCTTATGTGAAAACCCCCACAAGTTGCACTATATTTTCTGTTCCCTGTCATTTATTTATTTATTTTGATTGAGGTCGAATGCATATGCAATTCATTGTAAACTATGCATACGCAAATACTGTATGACAGGGTTCCTCAGAGACCCTCTGGCTATGCTAATTTTACCCATGCTGAGTGCTTATTACATTAGCCTTGATGGGGGCATTGATTAAATTCCACCCATGATTTGACACATCATAATATTGCTGTCAACCTTTGCGCGGCGTCCTTTCGAATGCAAGTTTACGTCCAAAAAAAAAAAAAAGAAATCTAAATTCCACTTTAAATGTTTATCAGTCATTAGCTGATTATTCGAATTAATGATACCCTAGTGGGGACTCTCTGTGAACTCGATGAGAGCTCAGTGAATTTACATTTCAACTTTGAGTAGTCAGTTTTGATTTTTTGGAGTATTATACGTTGTACACATTCTAATTCTGCCCCACGGAGCCAAGCTTCACCTGTCAAATAAGTGTGCCTACAGCCTGGGATTCTTTAAGGAGAATTGTGTAGGCAGGGTAACAGTACATCAACAGCAATACCTTCATGTGTGTGCTGCCTGGGCTGACTACCTCAGAAGAAAGATTGTAAGCCAAAATGTGCCAGTAACGAGGAAGTGCAATTTGTCATACAAAATCTTTTGTGTGTGCCATCAGAAAACACAGAGGATAAATAAAGCTAGGAGTAGTCATCTTATCAGACAATTCATTGACATCCTACCAAATCGTTTATTTCAAATTGTGAGGGATCCGAGGCTTAGGAGAGTCTCAGCTGTTTTTAACGGAATCAAAATCAACGCGCTCGTCGAAAAGCCCAACATCCCAGTCATGTGAACACATCTTTTGCTAAACGGACCGACAGTTCTAGATCCGTGGAAGAATTTACACGCAGCAGTTGTGCCATCCGTGCGATACAATGTTGCTGGTCATAGGAGACTGACTGTAGCGATAACAAGCGAAGCCAATGCAAAAAGCCCTCGTTTGTCGTTGATACACGATTCGCTTAGATGCATCCATTGCAAAATAGCTTGTTAGCTGCACTGGCACCTTTGCTGTCTTAAGGAGCACTGCTAGGCGGCAATATTTATGAGTTAGATTGCCTTGCAGTGCAATTTGTGGTAAATACACATGGGACACATGTAACTATCAAGTGAAATGAATAGCGTGCCGGTTGTCCTGTGACCTTGATGGCTGCGTTAATGTATTTTGGAAGATGCTTGACTTCTTTCAGAAACCTCAAAGCATTAGCAAAGTCATTTTTGTCCCGCTCCAGACAGTAAATTGCAATTGATTGCAGAGATGCTCTACAAGCAATGGCCCGTTTATTATGTAGACCTGTTCATTAACATACACAGCCTGCTCTTCCAAACAGCCAATCACGTGGCTACAACTGAATACATACAGCACGGCAGATACTTCCGCTAAGAATGGCTAATATTTCAAATCCAAGCGACTCTGAATGTGGCGTGATTGTTTGTGCCGAACGTGGTGGTTCCGACATTCTGAGATTTTCCCTACAAGCACTAATATATCAGCTCAGTCCAACAGGGGCGTGCAGAATAGCTTCTCCGAATCAATGAAGTCATCTACCCTTGATGTGGTTCTGGAGGCAAAAGTGTGTCCTACCCAGTAAGAGCTGGGTAAATGTAATCGTATATAACTGAGGATGAGGTTTCATGGTGGCTGCTTGGCTACAAGGACATGTTTGTGCATTTTGTAATCACATCAATTTTGAGCAATCTGGGGTTGCCCCAGTACCGTAAATACTCCAAACAAGGTGGAAATGAAAGTATATCAGAGTTAGGGTCAGCAAACAAAGTGAGTGGTGGTTCAGCTTTTGATGTGCCGTCATATTCTGAAATAATCTTGTGCCAGACAAAAGTAATAAAGCAGTGGGGGAATACAGCTTTGAAGGGTCCATCTTCCTACAGCCACCACAAGCATGTGGAGATGATCTAATAATCAATGGTGTACTTGCAACATGCTTACAAATGTCTATTTATTGATAAACATATATAAAGATAAACATATACACACATATCACACACACACAGCAAATGTGTATATATATATATATATATACACACACACACACAAACACACACATATATATATATATATATATAATTCTCATATTAATGCATACTGTTCACATTCCAAGCAAAAGGTAAAACGAATGAATAAATCAGTGATCTTACTCAGGCAGAAGACGTGGACGTCAGAGGTGGAATGCTCCCTGTCCTGAGACCTGCAAGAGACCTGCAAGAGACCTGCATTCAATTAGTCAGGCCTGCTTACAAATATGATGATCTCTAAAGAAAACATAGCAAGTGTTTGATTACATTCGATTACATTACATTCAATTTATTGTCATCATGCAGAGTACAAGTACAATGCCAACGAAATCCAGTCTGAAGCATTAAACTTCTGTAGGATATTACCTGAAACCAGATATTTTATATTTGTATTTCCTGGATGGGGAATACATTGGATTTGGGACCAGTCTGTGGCGACACTATCACAACAAACACTTATCTCGTTAATTCGATAACTCAAAAACTCTTTAACGGATGTTATTCAATCTTTGAAGGTACATTATATGGGCAAGGATCCGGAACTGACCAATGTTTGAGGCAAATCGTACAAAGACCGAAGCAGCAGAAAGAGAAGGGGACCCACAGATGCAGGTATGGTCAACCTGATTACATTGTGACAAGTCACATGAACTTGGGCTGAGGAGAAGTGTGTAAAGCGGCTAGAGATTGTAGAGGGTGGGGGGTGTGGGAGGAGTCAGGATTAGATGGGGGGGTAGAGTGATAGGACTATCCAGATCAGACTCATCGCTGTTGTCATCTAGCTGAGATTTACTTTTTATGTGAATGTTTTAATTAAACTTTCATACCTGCTGTCCAAATTTGAACGGTGACTTTCTTGACATGAAGGAAATGACTTTCAAAAAACAATTCAGATTAATACAAATGACTAAGGATTCCTCAAGGACCAACTCCTTACGCTGATTTCCCCATAAATGAAGCCGGAAAGCCAGTATACACAAGGCACCAACATCATAGTAAGTCTTATTATTGTCTTTTGAAAGCTCAGCAAATTTTCTTTCCCAGTAATATCACTTACAGCATCATCAGCATAACCAACAGAGAAGCACCATCCCATATGACACCCAGAACATCAGTCCTTGTCTGCGATTAATTTGGCCCTTAAAAGGTACATTAGTCTTGTTGAGTGCATTTGAACTGGAGACATTTTTTTACAGACTTTCTGTATCTTAAATACGAAGATAAAGTATCTCAGGTAATTAAAATAATAATTCCACCATATGTGTTGATGCCCAATGGGTGTCTAAAAGTATTATAGTTAAAGAATAGTTTTATCTTATCCAGATGTGTGACAGTGTGCCTTCAAATGGAGATTCCTCGTTCACAGATAAATCGCATTCTTCTCTAGGAGTTATGCTAATGAACACAGTTAATACAGTCAAGTCAGATTAGATGCTTACAAACATATTCCTATACATCCACACAATATATTTCATTACATAATAATATACACCCACTGGCCACTTTATTAGATACACCTTGCTAGTATCGGGTTGAACCCCCCATCTGCCTTAATTCTTTGTGGCATAAGATTCTTTGTGGCATAAGATAACTGGCGGTGTGTTGGCACTCGCCCCGGGTTGGTTCCTGCCTGCACCGGTTGTTCCTGGGTTAGGCTCTGGTCCCCCGACGACCCCAGTTTGGATTAAGTGGTCACGATACTGGATGGATGGATGGATAAGTTTCAACAATGTGAATCTACATTCTGCAGAGACTATGTTCCACGTTGACACGATGGCATCATGCAGTTGCTGTCGTTTGTCGGCTGCATCTTCATGATGCACATCTCCCGTTTCACCACATCCTGTAGGCGCTCTATTGGACTGAGATCTGCTGACTGTGGAGGCCATTTGAGTGCAGCGAACTCATTGTCACGTTGAAGAACCCAGCCTGAGATAATATGAACTTTGTGACATGGCGTGTGATCCTGCTGGGTACACTGTGGTCATAAAGGGACGGATATGATCAGCAACAATACTCAGCTATTCCCAGTACTCAGCTCCCAGCGCACCTATACCAGGCATTCAGTATACAGTATCTGATTGGCTGGGAGCTGGGAGGGAGCTCCGAGGACTGGGTTGGGAAACGATGATTTAAGTGAAGCTCAATGGGCCAAAATGTGCCAAGAAAATATCCCCCCACTCCATTACTCCACCAGCAGCTGTCCCATAAGGCAGGATGGATACACGCTTTCATGCTGTTTGCGTCAAGTCCTGACCCCGCCATCTGAACGCCGCAGCAGAAATTGAGAGACATCTGACCAGGCAACATTTTTCCAGTCTTCCATTGTCCAACTTGGGTTAGCCTGTACCTACTGTAGCCTCAGTTTCCTGTTTTTAGCTTGCAGGAGTGGCACCCGGTGTGGAGTTCTGATGCTGGAGCCCATCTGCTTCGAGGTTCAGCATGCTGTGTGTTCAGAGAGGCTGTCCAGCGTACCCTGGATGTAATGAGTGGGTATTTGAGTTACTGCTGCCTTTATATCAGCTTGAACTAGTCTGGCCATTCTTCTCTGACCTCTGGCATCAGCAAGGCATTTTCACCCAGAGAACCGCCTCTCACTGGATGATTTTTTCTTCTTTTTCGACCTATTTTCTGTAAACCTTACAGATGGTTTTATGTGAAAATCCCAGTAGATCAGCAGTTTCTGAAATACTTATACCGGCCTGTCTGGCACCAACAGCCTTTCTACGTTCCAGGTCAGTTAAATCACCTTTCTCCCCCATTGTGGTGGTTGATGTGAACATTAACTGAAGATCATGACCTGTATTTGCAGGATTTTTTACATTGTACTGCATACATGCGATTGGCTAATTAGATATTTGCCTCACTGTACCTAATAAAGTGACCAGTGACTGTACATGCCTCATTCTCAGTGTGTCACCTCAGGAACTCCTGTAGGTTTCGTCCTAATGAATGTCTTAATTAATGAATATAATCAGCACGTTAGAAAATGTTAGATTTTGCATATATTAAAACTCACGGAGACTAATGAGAGTGTGTATTTAAAAAAAAAAAAAACAAAAAAAAAAAGTTGTTCACTTGTGGACCTGAACCAGTAATCAAAAGATCAAAATTCAGTAAGGTTATTCCAGGAACTGGGTTTGTGAAATAAAAGATGGATAGAGATATAAGGAAAGAGGGAAGAACAGAGCGATCTACATCACCAATATCAGGTAGAATTTGCTGGATACTAACAGGAGTTTAGAAGTTTAGTTGGAGTTTAGGGAGTGTAGAAAAGACCTTAGATAAATAAGGGAATGTGGATGCTTCTGGATATTAGCAGGACATAACGACTGCAAGGTTGTAACAGAACTTTTGCACACCCTACCAATTCAGAGCTGAGGAACCAGGCACCACGCTGAGACTATACTGTAAAGAAAGTAAAGGCAGACCTCCTTAATGACTTTGTGAAGGTCTGGGGCAGACTCGTGAATTCCTCACAGTTAGCTTTCTCCGGAAACACAGTTACGCCGCACTGGCCCATTGACGAGCATGTGCTCGTTATGAGCGCAGGGCACAGATCCAGATACCGGAGCACAACGGCCAGAACTACAATCCCAGCAAATCCCCTTAAGGAGAGCTTCCGCTACATGACTTCATGTTGGTTTTGGGTGTTTATTCCACAATACTGCCAACAGGTCTGCATACATGGCGCTTAAGGCCTCTGGGCCAAAGCAAACTGGCTGCAGAATGACCGAAAAGCACAGCGATGGTGACCGTTCCCTGAGTAATTATGGGAGATAGCTTTCAGCCCCCAAATCCAGGGGCACTACCAGATATCTCAATCCCTTGCATAGGATCAGCAAGGTTTAGATACAGATTCAGCCAAATAACATCAAATATGTCATAGTTCAAGAAATCAAGAAGAGCGTACCTCAGTTTGATTGTTCTTTTTCAACATATACCCTCAGGAACTCTCCACTTCACTAGTAGAAGTATATCTTGTGTACCTTCCAATCTCCATAAACAATAATAAAGAAATAAGATTACAGAACCATAACGTGTAAAAACATTCATGCTACAGCATGTTCCTTAATCTATCGGCTTCTAAATAGGCCTTTAAAATGGTGATGTATGAAAACGCTACTGCCCAGGGGGCCTTTTTAATTTGGGAGGAAGAATATTACATTTCACATAGCATAACCGTGAAGGAAAGCACTGTGGGGGGCATTGGGCAGTGGGGGGTTTCTGCAGAGGCGGCACTGCTGCCTCACACCTCCGGGGCCGGGGGTTCAAACCCCATCCCTATCGTATTTGGTGTTTGCATGCTCTCTCCCCCCAGGCTGTGTGGGCTTCCTCCCACAGTCCAAAGACTTGCTGTTAGGTTACCTGGCATGCCTGCAATAGACTGGCATCCTGTCTATTTCCCATCCCACTCAGAGTATATCCAATCCTGCCCAGGGCGTACCCCATCCCACCCAGCGCGTACCCCATCCCGCCCAGCGCGTACCCCATCCCGCCCAGCGCGTACCCAATCCCACCCAGCGCGTACCCAATCCCGCCCAGCGCGTACCCAGTCCCGTCCAGGGCGTACCCCATCCCGCCCAGCGTGTACCCAATCCCACCCAGCGCGTACCCAATCCCGTCCAGCGCGTACCGAATCCCGTCCAGGGCGTACCCAATCATGTCCACGGTGTACCCAATCATGTCCAGGGCGTACCCAATCATGTACAGGGCGTACCCAATCATGTACAGGGCGTACCCAATCCAATCCAGGGTGTACCCAATCATGTCCATGGCGTACCCAATCATGTCCAGGGCGTACCCAATCATGTCCAGGGCGTACCCAATCATGTACAGGGCGTACCCAATCATGTCCAGGGTGTACCTAATCCCGTCCAGGGTGTACCCAATCATGTCCAGGGCGTACCTAATCCTGTCCAGGGCGTACCCAATCCCACCCAGTGCGTACCCAATCCTGCCCAGCGCGTACCCAATCATATCCAGGGCGTACCCAATCCCCTCCAGTGCGTATCCTAACCATAATAAACTGTTAGAGGATGGACAGATAAAATATGTGAAAAAGAGAAAAAGTGATATAATTGAGAATGGAACACAAGTTCCTTTCCTGTGCAAAATTTTTGAAAAAGATTAAATAATAATTGCAATAATTAATATCAGAAAGAAGTTTTGACAGATTTCTAAGTAATTTCTAGATAGTTGCAAAATAGGCTAGATGTAGGACTATCAGAAATGAAATTCAAGGCAGCAAAGGCATCTCCTGAAACGTCTTAAAATGACATTTTAATGTAACATAAGAACAAGCTACGTTCTTGAACGATTAAGCGGACGGCCAATCTAACATCTATTAGGAAATGTGTCTATAAAAGAAAAAAAAAAACGCACAAAAGCGGAGAATGAAGCGGGCGACTCATCAGAAACCACGTGTTCCGTGCTCAACATTTATAATGCACAAATGAAGAAAGGGAAAATGAAATGCATTATAGCAGACATTAATGTCACTTAGAGTGAAGGAGATAAGTCATTAAAAGGATGCGAGTGTTCATTCTTAGCTTTACCTAATGAATTTTAAGCATGACTCATAAAAAACCGGAACGTTTAATTAGCTTAAGAATTATAATGATAAATAATATTATTGCCTGCATATGCTAGTGCGGAGCATTTCCGTCAGCCCCATACCAAGTCTGTCACATCCTAAAGTGTCCTGCTGAGATCCAAACTGACAGTCCTGATCCCAGCTGAGGGCACAGCCTGAAGGCCAGACCTAACGATTCTAAAAATGCTAATGCTCTGACAGGCGTGCAGCGCTTCCCACATAACTGCAAAACAGTCACACGCTACGTCTTAGGAACATTATAGTACTACAAGTTTACGCATGTTACACATCTTGGAATCAGTCCGTGATGTCAGAGTGGAACGTTCTGCAAGCCTGCATAGTCAACAAACGCATGCTAAGGAGCCGTCAGCACCTTACATCGTTAATCCTCCGACGAGGCGGGCGATTTAAAGGGCGGATATTTGCATTTTGTTTGTACCGTTGCAAATGCGGCTAGAATCCAGTGGCGTATCAATTGTATAACTGTATCCTGTTAAGATACAGTCTAAATAAACACGAATGCGATCAAAAAAACAGCTTACAAAACAAGGCCGGTCATTATTTACCGCAGACAGAATAACAGGTACTATCAGGAACTGTATATATAGATAGACAGACAGACAAACAGACAGACAGATAGATAGATAGATAGATAGATAGATAGATAGATAGATAGATAGATAGATAGATAGCCTTTATTGTCCTATAAGGATATTTGTCTTCACAGTCTGTTCCAATACAAAGTACAGTACAGGACTAACATGTTAAACATTTCAGAGTCCTGTATCTGTGACCTGATGGCAGCAGAGTAAACTGTGTGTTAAGAGGGTGACTAGAGTCATTGGTTATGGTTCTTGCGAGGCGAATGACAGCTCTGTGGTTTTCGTCAGATAGATTTGGAATGGGAAGGTGGATGATCTTGGCTGCTCTATGCGTGATCCTGATTTTTATCAGGATATTTTATACCAGATAACAGACACAGTCAAACGGTAACAAATGGAAAATATGGGCAGCTGACAGAGTTATTAGCTACTATTATATGCTGCAAGTGTCTGTTTACGCCTTAACGAAGTCCCAGGTATTCCAGATGCCCCATTCGTACATGAGACCACACTCGGGGGTTTATGGCTTTTAATCACACTTGACCTCCACTCTGCTGAGTAGCTGTACACAACTTTATGCTTTATGTGGCCTTAAAGTTGTATTTAATGTCGACATAATTCATATTTTGCCAATAAGCCTCTCCTACAAACCACAGCACAGCTAAAGGAAGCTAACTGGTCTTCAGCGTGCAGAGTTAACTAATAGCAAAACTACTGCTTTTAACTACAATAAAAGCGTATATGGGGTAAAAAAAGGATAATTTTATATTAAATTACAGCTATTAAATACAAGCAATATACAGTAGAAGCATACAGTAATTTAGTTGCCGATTAACAAGCGCTAAAGCGTTATTACTGCAGTGAAACTGTGTTTCACATTTATATACAATAAGTCATACAAAGTGTGATTATGATCCAGACAAAGATGCTCAAAACTCAATAAGCACTTTTTGTCTGAGGAGGCAAAGTTATTTGTCTTTTAATACAGTTTAATCTAATAGCAGTTTACTGCAGTTAACTCTCAACCACGAATGGATGATATATATATTTTTTGTGCGGTACTGTATTTAATTTTCAGGATTTCCTGAAAAGCTGAGAAAATCTGCACTGGCACAGGAATACAACAAGTCTCCACTGCACTGCAAGATCCGGACAGCAAACTGCAATTACAGATAACTGTCACTGGCCGAAGTGTAAATAGAAATATACTGAAATGATACAATTTGCCTTCATCTGCTTTTAATCTAATATTCCTCTTTGTTTCATATTAATCATTGCCCCCCCCCCCCCCCCCCTAAACCCTGGGGTGTGTACGTCCAAGGTGGAGTCCTGCCGCCGTGACTAGAAGGGTTCTCGAAATTCGA
>JABJVO010000050.1:3119074-3146515 GCA_026770805.1 Boulengeromyrus knoepffleri
CCCCCCCCCCCCCCATTAAAACTTGGGGGTTGTACAGCCATGTGAGAGTACGGCAGCAGTAACTGAAAGGTCCTCAGTAATTAAGCATCAGTATCAAAATTCCTGCATAAAAACGTTAGACAAGGAGAATCTGCTAGTTTCAGACATCAGTTAACGAGGAGTAAAAAGCGGTATATCCAGGGTGATTGCTAAGTTATTCCTATACATAAACCAGGCTTTGCCAGGCTGGTGTACGTACATATCTATATACACACACAAATGTTCCCCACAATGATGGATTTTTTCAGGTCCCCACAAAGACCTGTGAATACAATCAAAAAACGAAAAACTCTAGAAGTCCCGTATTATGTTTGATTACTTATGGTTAAGGTTAGGGCTGGGTAGGGGTTACGGTCATCATGTTGGGATTAAAGTTTTCCTCATAGAAATGAATGTGTGTGTGTGTGTGTGTGTGTGTGTGTGTGTGTGTGTGTGTGCATATATAAAAATTTGTTTGCTCTGTTTACTGCTTGGGTTTTAAAATGCTTTTAAGCGATTAATTTTTTGCATACTGCGAGCAGGTCGATCACAATGTCCTATTGGAGGGAAGTCTTGTCTCCTTAGTCTCCAAACAATATTGAGTCATTCAGTTGAAACATTCATAATATGGCTCCATGTGACTACTACTATAAATCACACTGGGCTAGGCAGCAGAGCCGGCTTTGCAAACGACGGCAAGGAATCCTCGGTATCATCGAAGACGAAGGCTAACGGGTGGCGGGTGATATACTATACCGCACCAACACAGCATCCATCCAACGCTGTAATGGACTTAAGAGATAACAGACTTGCTGGAGTAATTAGTTAACAGATTCAGAAGATTAATCAAATCAGAAAAGCAGGCTTTAGCAATAATAAAATTGAAGAAAGCATGGAAGAGGGTATCTCAATCAAAATTAAGGATTGGATCAATAAGCAACCGTACAGCACTAAAACCAAAACACGGGTTAAGCTAACATATCACCCATACTATAACACCCGCATCCATCTCCCATACCATCCATGCCGCGTGGGATTCTGGGGCTACGAGATACATCGATCCATCCTTAAGCCACTTACTGTGGACAGGGTCACCGATTCCAGGCAGCTGAGGGCATGAGGCAAAGATACACCCTGTATGGGGAACCACTCCAGTGTAAGACACATGTACTTACAAATTTTGGGCAATTCAGAGCCGCCAGTCTGCCTGCCACGGCCCCATGGTAGAAATAACGCCACTGTTCTCATTTACGTAAAGAAACGCACGAGGAAAAGGCTGTTTTTCACTTCTACAAAAATAGTTACAGGAATCATGTTGCAGGGAACTGAACGCTGAGAAACCCTAGATAACGTTCAAAAATAAGCATTGCACTTTAATCCTCTTTTGAAAAGTACATCCCAAACTAAATTTTAATCTCTCTGAGATATGAGTAGTTCATAAAAGCCCAGATTTATTCTGCATCTCATTTAGAGCGGAAAACTATTAAGTTTCTCATGCTTCGCAATAAAGGCTTATTTGCAATTTGAATTAATTCTAATGAACTTTCTTTATTCAAATATTCTCCTTGCCATCTAAGTCATTAACGGCTGCCTCCTGTGTACGGCTAAGATGAAGCATAAGAGGTAATCATCTCGCCTGTCAACAAAGACAATAGAATCGCCAAGAACCCATCGCTACCAAACCCTGTGTAAACAGAGAGTGTCATACTGTGGCACCGAACTGATAGATCTATCATCACTGTGCATTCCTGAGAATATGGGCATCCGATGGTAGATTTCTGAGTGCGATGCATTGGTAATGATTACAAATTATCATGGGATTATGAGATAGATTTCTCACATTGATTTCTGTGATCTCGAAATTAATTCAACACCCAAACCATTTTTATCATGCCCATAGCATAATACCTTGCATGCGACATATCCAGTATGTGTGGGGCAGAGTGATAGGGGGCTTTGACTGTGATCAGAAGGTTGTGGGTTTGAATCCTATGCTCAGTAGAGCGATTTCAGCATTAGGCACTTGAGCAAGGCCCATAACTCCCATTTGCTTCAGGGACTGGTTGACTATACGTTGTCGATTGTACAGAACTTTGAATAAAAGGTTCTGCGAAAAAAATATTCATGCACGTAATGAACGATACCCTAAAACAAACACATCACATAACTGTTGCTGATGGCCCAGAAATCCCAACATGAGGGTGATTGTATATTGGTCATTCGAACCGGAAAATCAACATACAGCCCTTAGCCTGTGTTCAGCGCGTGTTTGGGGGCTGTACGTTGATAGGTAAGATACACGAATGAGCCTTCAATGCTTTTCTCGTGAAGGCAATTTCATGACTTGCGAAAAAGACATCTCGCGACGCATCGCCCGAGAAAGCGGGCGCTTCCTGAGGACACTTAGTGTGTCGTGTGGCTGCTACACCCAAGGTCTCGCTTCATCGGGCTAGATTGGTATAATTGCCCATTTGAATGTGGGAAAAAAACAGTATTGAGTGACACCATAATTAGCTTGGAGATGGGCTTTCACTGCAGCGTCAATGCCAAAGATCGATGCTGCGTTTAGTGTCTTCAGAAAAGGGAAAAAAGGTTTCTACCAAAGGTTAAAAGAAAAGTGCTGTTCACTTCACAGGAAGGCAGGAGAGTGCGGGATATTTTCCTCGTTGGCGACTATATTCATTTGCCACTATGTCGGGTAAAAGCATATTCGCATTCATGTCTGCAGATTCCGCGCAGGTAGCACGGATCGTAAAGCAGGTCAGGGGCTGTTTTTCTCCGAATGGAAGTGACGCAGCAAATGATTAATCCCCGACTAACTGAGCCGCATATCAGCAGACTGCATTAAGGGCGAGAGGCCGCAGGAGTGATTAGCGACGGCGCGGTGCTGAAATGACCTTTCAGACTCCGCTTTCGCTCACAGTGACGGCTGAGGAGGCAGAGCGTATCGATAGGGGAGTGCCGTCTTAAACCCTTCATTGGAGGTGGATAAAGAAAAAAACAATCCTTAAATTTCATGTTGAAGCCTGTAAACAAAAGACAAATCTTAACATTTAGAGGAAATATATGGATCTGTTAACAATGCGAATCTGTCATTACTCGCTAACCAGCAGAATTGTAAACCCAGCTTGGACTCATTAATCCATCCATCCATCCATCCATTCATCTATCCATACATCCTTCAGTCCATCCATCCATCCGTGTATCCATCCATCCATCCATCCATCTATCCATCCATCCGTGTATCCATCCATCCATCCATTCATCTATCCATACATCCTTCAGTCCATCCATCCATCCATCCATCCGTGTATCCATCCATCCATCCATCCATCCATCCGTGTATCCATCCATCCATCATCCATCATCACTTATTTAATACAATAAAAGCACAAAATGGAAGACAACACACAAGCCTCCTCTTTTGCACCCCCAGCTCTTAGCAAACATGAGGGTCCAGCTGAACACTAATGTCATCTCCATAAATTCCCTCCAAAGACGGGACCTCAAAGCATCCCTTGGTCACTCCCGGTTCTCACAACGGGACGCAAGCGGCGACCCAAGGACGATGACAGCGACTGATCGCAATCAAAACCGCATTCCGCTGGATTAGCGCCCAGCTGTGCATGCTTAAAACGGTGCTGCTGTGCGAGATAGCGGCAGGGTGAACGAGCCTTTGAGACCCACCGTGGGTGGGATTACGCTAAACTGTCAGTCACTGTCTGATTTCACCGTGTGGGGACCCGGGAAGTAACAGGAAATGGCTTGAACCGCTCAGTTTTTAAAAGCGCGCAATAATCCTCCTCAGCTCCGATGCTGAAGGCTCAGTTCTACAGCAGACTCCCGGTCTTCAATAAGGCTGACTGAGTTTATGAATGAGCACAGGTATCATTGTCATTAGCAGAGATAACAAAGGTCCCCTGGGTCCAGACAGATCGTGTAACGTGCCTTTAGCTGTGAAGGGAGGGGGGAACATTTGTTTGGGCTCAGTGGGGTCGTTACAGCCGCTGTCAGTCCAGGGAAGCGGGGCCACAGCACAGCACTGGACCCCCCCCCCTCCGGATAGCCACTGATCGCTTCCCCTGCGCCCCCCCCCCCCCCCGTCTACAAAGCTGTCAGCAGGATCCGCTACCGTAAGATAAGGCTTCCCCCAAGCCTCTCCAAACCAAACATGCAGTGCAGAGGAAGCTAACATTTATGATGGGATTACCCAGTTACTCCTACTTTTAATTAAAACATTGCCGTTGTTCCTGTTCGGTGCGGTTCACTGCGTTTCGACATAATTTTGCCTACATAAGACATAAAAACTGTAAAAAGGAAGTGTGACTTTCCTTAAAGAAAATGGAAATTATTGTTATTTAAGATGGATGGATGGATAGATGGATAGATAGATAGATAGATAGATAGATAGATAGATAGATAGATAGATACTTTATTGATCCTGAAGCACATTTCTAATGATATATTTACTGTATTGGCCTGAATATAAGACACTGTTTTTTCCACGAAAATTAGATCTAAAACTTTGGGACCAGATTATGAATGTCATTGTACAAACACAACAAACACAACAGCAGAAAGCGTAAATTATCAGCCTCCTGGGTAATGGTGGCTGCATACTGTACTTCACGTGTAACTGCCAGGGTCGATGTCGCTCCAGCTATACGGCGTCACAGGGGCACTGATCTCATCCGCTGTCCCCGGTTGGCTGCCATAATGTGACGTGGCGGGTTTGATTATATGCATATATTACATGCTTTGTACCTTGCACATCTGTAAACAGGCTAATTAATGTGTACTCCAGTATTTCTGTCAATTTCAGGTTTCAGACCCGTATCATGTTTGCTGTGGAATGTGTGTGTTTGGCGTATATCACAGTGTGTCGTGTAAATTGTCAGCTTCCCCGTCTGTGCTGCTCCTAGTATTATACCGATAGTGTCCATTAATAAAGACAGTAACATTCATTTAAAAAGAGCTGCCATATCATTTATTAATGTTGCTCAACTTTCCTCCTCAAAGCATTTATTTACCCTCTTCACGTGGGTCTGCTGCAAAAAAAATGCACTCCGAAAAAACATTCTTCAAATATTTGCTGTGTACTGTAATCCGATCAGCTGTGGGTGCTTTTTAACCTGTGGCTGATGGTAAAATTATTATTATTAATAATTATTAATATGTTCTTGGCAAATAAAATAATTTTTCTTTATAAGATTTTGTATTCCAAACTGTTTTCTTCTAAAACAGTTGCCGAAAAGTATGGGGTCGTCTTATTGCGGTCGTCTTATATTTGGGTCAATACGGTAATACATATCAACAAAGTGACCCCCCCCCCCAGCCCCGTTCTGCATGAATTACCACAATGGCACACAATTCTTACCTCTCTCCAAGGTTCATCGTGTTGTTGCCGTCTCAGGACAGAGAACTGAAATGAGACAAACAGCCATGTTTAAGCTACAAAGGACCTTAATACTGAATGAAATAATGAGAACATACATATCAAAATTTTACCATTTCAAAGTTTAGTTTCAATACTATATTATTATTATGTGCTATTCTCCATATCAGGTCTCCACTGAGTAATGTAACAAGTACCTAGAATTCAGTACAAAAGTACACTGATAAGTTTCTTCAATAAACCACACAATCTGAATTGGACAAATGTAACATTATCGTAAAACCTTATTCCACTTTATAGTCCAGTTAAAAATCTACTATAGTTCAACTAGCACTCCAATAATTCCAAAATCTACCACTCTAAGCCCAAAGATAAAATGGACTAATCTTCGATCAGATTTTATAGCCAAACTACTTACACTAAGTTTTATCTTACATTACAGCTATGAATTTCAAGGGGATTCTCTTAGTGTGGTACCAAGTAACGGCAGTAATAAAATTTGCCTTTTCGTGTTCGATGCGGATCACTGCCAGTAGCTCGGTGTCTCAAACTGCATTCAGTTAGGCTCCTGGCAATCCGGAATAGCCCATAAATACAATCACACAAGCAGGCGGGAGGTTTTCATATCAATAGCACATATTGGGAATGTTGTCTTGAAAACGCAGACACAGCCAACACACATGATGACCACTAAGAACCAGAGGTGGAAAGTTCAGGTCCAGAAAGTAAACTCCAGACCAAGATTTTATTTCAACCAACCAACCAACCAATCAACCAGTGACTGTGACTCTTTATGCTCGTCTGGTTGGTTGAAACAAAATTTTGACCTGGATTATTAATTTCTGGACCTGAACTGGACCTGTGCCTTCATGATTTTAAGAGGGGAATTTAGTCATAAAACAAAGGGCCAGTTTTCTTTTCAAGGGCCTTGTCAACACATTTTTCCTAAAATATGGTTGAATTTGCAAGGTGATGGTCAATATAATTCTGTGATAGAATTCCCCTCTAACATAATAAATTCTCCATTATCACAATAAGCAAATGCACTGTACAATCACAAATTATTGACCCTGATTGCTAATTTGGCAGCTGAATATTTTGAACCTTACTCAAGTTCTCAGTGTGAATTATAGTGGATCATGAAAGAGCGGGTCAAGCAAACATCTGGTGAGTTATAATACTGAGTGCCGAGGGACCCTGAAGGGAGAGAGCCATCAGGTAGGACCAGCACAAACAAGCCGGACAGACTCATTTAGCCTGTTTGGAGTTCTCACGGACATACTGCATCAATTCGGACATCCTGGGGAAAATCGATGTGTCCGGCCTATTACACAGAGTAAGGTAATGGCGGTCGTACATAGAGGGCAAAATACTTCTTTATCACTGGAAACTCGGATCATACATGGTACCAAATGAGCAGTGACACACTACACAACGCAGCTTTATGCTGGTAAATAACAGAATTGTGTCCGTTATGTTTCTATTTTTTCCGCAAGCAGCCTTGCCTAATATAGCTACCACAAAATTTTATATCCAGATAAAGCAATGATCTTCAACGGGGGGGGGGGCTGGGGTCTCACAATCGATTAGATCGACTAGCCTCTGTGCCTGTGATCGGAAGGTCGCTGGTTTGAGCCCAGCCTTGGCACATCTTCGGGTCCTTGAGAGAGGCCCTTAACCCCCAGCTCTCTGGCTGCCCTTCACTGGCAGCTCGATCTCACCTACAGAGAGGCGTGAAGAGAATCTTCTCACAGGGATCAATAAAGTATCCAAAAAAATGTCTTGCCAATTGACCCATCAGCAACCACTAAGATATATTATAGAAGCGACTAAGGTATATATGCACTGCTGTACTGGATCCTACTATGGTCATTGTGAAGCAAAGGAACTAAGGCAGGGACCACAGTGAAAGGGCGTTCCCAAACTAAAGATGGCCGTTCATCATCAATCCACCTAATAAGGCAGGGACCACAGTATGAGGGCGTTCCCAAACTAAAGATGGCTGTTCATCACCAGTCCACCTAATAAGGCAGGGACCACAGTGAAAGGGCGTTCCCAAACTAAAGATGGCTGTTCATCACCAGTGTACCTAAACCATGTGCTGGAATGTGGAGAGAAACACAGAGGGAGGGTGCAAACACCTGGCATACACACAGAGTTGGGGCAGTGCCAGCAAGCCCCGGTGTGGGAAACAACAATGGTGCCCACCAAGGCCCCCGTGCCACCATTTTCACGACATTAATTAATCCCCTGATGATTTTGAAAACTGTTGAAATAAACTCGGCACTTTTTAAAGGTTACTGTACTTCCTGATGGTGATCAAAGATTTATTATCGCTACGTACAAAATGTCCTTAAAAATCACAACATGCTGCTCTCTATTACTCAGCTACTTAATTCATCTGCAGCTGGTATTACTTATAGAGCACCATGAGCACCAAAGTGTTCATTTGCGACATAAGAGGATCCTAATTATTTTCTTGAAGCCGCTACAGTTAAAAAAAAAATAAAACAGCCGAAAAAACAGCCGCGTCGCTAATAAAAATGGCAACGCTTGAGCGGCAAAAAACCGACACCGTTATGTGTGTTTTTTTTGTTTTCTCACAGACCGTGAATATTAACAAACTGTGAATTTCCATTCCAGACATGTCACAGACACGAGAGGGGGAGAACGTTTCACCCAGCGCTCCGAGCACCGTTACGCACTGCGTGCCCCCGTTCCCCCTCTGTTTTGCCTCCCGCTGAGTGGCAGGCCCCCTCCAGCGGTAATGAGTACCACTGGTCCACCACATCCTCCACTCCCATTCACCGACCCAGCAAGGCACCCTCTTTACAGCTCATTTGCATTTTATCGTCAATCACCGTAACTCAGACCTCCTGCGTCTCAACACCCTTTCCACCCTCTGTCCGTTTTTTTTAGGTATATATCCTTCAGGATACCTCATTCTTCATAGCTGCCGAACATTCTTCATAGCTACCGAACTGCTTTCGGCTTTCCCGTTAAACTATCCGAAGAGACATGTAACGAGCTGTAATCCTCCCTCTTAAGAATCAGCCGTTTTGTGCCGTTTCCCTTTTGCGAGCCCTAACACCATTTTCACAAACCCTTTTAGGCGACAAC
The DNA here is from genome assembly GCA_026770805.1 of Boulengeromyrus knoepffleri. Taxonomy (NCBI): domain Eukaryota; kingdom Metazoa; phylum Chordata; class Actinopteri; order Osteoglossiformes; family Mormyridae; genus Boulengeromyrus; species Boulengeromyrus knoepffleri. The sequence continues at coordinate 3,127,608 of JABJVO010000050.1, forward strand.
AGCAACAACAACAATCATGATAACGAAACATTTAGTTTAAGTCATCTTAATAGCTAAAAGGAAAAAGCATTCGGATTTAACAACACTACTGGAGACTGCAAGCATAACAACCACGCTAAGAGCGTGACAGGTTTATCTCCTGAATTCAGACTGAAATGAAGGATCTTGTGAATCGGCCCTATTATCACTGAGTCTGATATGTGCTGTCATCCCTAATGGCTTTTCATATTGAAATGTACAACAGGCACATGGTGCAGAATCTGTAATGCGTTCGCCGTTTGGCTTGCGATTGTGACATTACCACCAAGACAGCGTGTCATGAACATGTTATAAGGGATACAGGACAACAACCTAGCGGGAAGAACACGACTAGAGGGGGAAAGTGACGAGACGCCTACGAGTCGCGGCTCTCTCCCACCAGTGGCCATATTCCGTTACACGACGTGGAGCCTTAGGAAGCAATCAAGCATATTTAGCTGCCCTCGCGCGCGCCTGAAAGAGTTATACCTCAGGATTATTTATTGTGGTCGGTCAAGAAGAAAATTAACTGCGGCATTCATCAGCCCAATGCATAAACAAGTGACTCTGTAGGCAGCTAACCAAAACCAGAACTACGGGTTACCTCTGAAGTCATTAGCACTAAAAGACCGACACGCTCCGAGCGGAATAGAGTGATAACCGTAAAAGTGACATAACAGAAGAGCCAGTGCTGTATGTATACTTATCGAACAGAATGAGTTCTTTAAAGGTCAGCGGGTCAAGGTAAACACAAATGAAGCATTCCCCTCACCCAGGACTAAAAACATTTTCTTTTCCATCCCCATCAGTATATAATTAAAAACCCTAATTAGAACTTGTAATTAATTAAACTGCCACATTATATTTCAGTAGATCTGTACTCATAAATACTTTGTCTATTAATGGCCACCAGTGCATTACTAAATACATTAATTGATTTTCGTAACGGCATTATTTGATACCTTTAGAGCCGTGTTGCCCAATCCGGTCCTCGGGGACCCACAAACGGTCCACGTTTTTCTCCCTCTCAGTTCCCAATTAGGGAAAAATGTGGACTGTCCAGCAGGGAACTTGGTGGGAGCAAAAACGTGGACTGTCTGTAGGTCCCCGAGGACCGGATTGGGCAACACTGCTTTAAAGGATTAGGGGAGACTACTGGTTTGACGGTTCGAATGGCAACAACATCACATTTGTGCAAGTATCTTCCCTGTGAACCACCCCAGTATACTCCCCGAGCCAGAAATATTTTTTTTGGGAAGGCTGGTAAATTTCAAGGGGGGTATCAGACATGGAGCCTGGAGTACTCCAGACCGTATCTACACTAAATACCATTTTGAAGGGACACTTGCTGAAGGTACCTTTGTGGTCTAGCTAATATAAAGATATGAGATATAGTTGTAGATTTGGAAGAGATATCTGTAATCTGTAGAGACATCCCCATGGTACAAGAGTAGGGAGAGATTCTATCCATCCTTTATCTATAAACACTTATCCAGCAAAGGGTTGTGGTGAGTCTGCAGCCTCTAGCAGGAATATGAGGATGAAATGGCATTTCATGACAATGTAGACACACAAAGGGCCATTCGCTGTCCTGGTTTATCTAAACTGCAAGAACCCTACTGAGGCACCAAACTGCGCTATAGAGAACGGTTTGTTAATGTATTCATTTAAATGTAGCATGTGACAATATACATACAATTGCATGGCATTCATTATGTAATATGTATTAAGCATGGATTCTATCAGAATGTCCTCAAATGACTCGCGCAAGCGCATGAAATACAAAACAACACTAATGCCAAAAAAATCACTCAGTCAGAAACTTAATCATATCTTAGCTGTGCTGCTATTGACAAAGTCATCAACCTGTTTCAGAACATTTAATGGTGATAAACTCTCTTGAAAACTCCTTTTCTTAGTCCTTAGTTATCACCTCCCGGTCTGGGAACCTCTGATCCAAATTGTTAGGACTTTATATGGATATAGCATAGTTTGTCACTACACTGAAGTCAATAGGTATAGCACTGATTGAAAGTAAGTGAACCAAAATGCCCAAGATCATCATTCTATATGTTTCGCTGAATATAATGGCCAAGGACTGAGGTGTGTCTTGCTATTCTTTGTACTGTAAGCTGGACTGGCTTTTGTACTGAACATTTGCTGATCCTAATGGACCCTTTTAAGCACACTTAAGCAGGTGGTGACAGGCATTAAGCTAAAACGACTCCAGCCTGCCAACTGGCCACAGTGGCCCATCTCATTGTAAAGATCGGAGGCGGTTTTAACCCAAAATTTCCCTCCCCGGTGCCAGACCCAAGCCTGTCGAGTTTCATTTTCATGGAAAAATGCTAAAATGCTAAAGCGAACGCTGCTGACGACCTACGGTAACATCAATTAATAACATTAACCCTGTCAACACGAGTTACAAGGGGAACGTGGGCAATTACATAATACCACGACTTTAATTAAGCTTTGCGATAGTAATTTCATTTGCTTTTGTTTATGGGGTAATCTTTAAGAGGCTGCAGAGGAGTTTTGCTCAATGAAAGCACTGCTGTGTCAGGATGAATATATTTCACTGAACCTTTTTACACAAGATGACCTCAATATCAGATTCAAGGGACTAATTGTTAATTTACTAGCGACTCCTTTATCTGCGCCTCCCTCGAAGAAGATCTAAGGATTAAGGGGAGATGTCTGCATAAATATGTACCACTGCTAATCATGGTAATCATAGTACCCCAATGATATATGTAAAGTGAAGTAGATGAACTATAATAAAAGATAATTAACTGTGCAGGTAGAGTTTGTTCTCTTGCATTCTGGGCAAGTCTGGGGCTCCTTTAGAAGAGTACAACCCCCCAGGAGCAGCATAGAGTCCGAGGGCCAGACTGTCCCAATGACATCGACATCTCTGATGGAAGCCAGGCAGGTTAGCAAAGTGGGTAAAGACTTGAACAAAAGGTTGCTGGTTCACCTCCCAGGAGGGACCTTGTTGTCTTACTGCCTGACCAAGTAACTTGCTTCAAAAGACAAATACGTAGCTGCTTGACTGGATCTTTGGAAGTGAAGAAGAGACTCTAGTTCGGGGGGCGTTCTGTATGCGGGTTTTTTCTGCAACTCCCTAATTAGATTTCTTATAAGAGAACTGATTGGCTGAAAAGTCCTAACTCCTGAGTTTGAACAACTGACCTAAAGACCCTTTGCAGATACCACTGCCCACCGATGCTCTGGGTGAAGTATCTACTACAGCAACAAAACATTCATCCTTAGCCTGATGCCAATAACACGAGATAGGTAGGACCTTTTAAGATAAAACTGAAGTCATGACCACTTAAATCCTGCTAAGCTACGAAATGCAACCACGTGATATAAATAATGAATCTTTGCACTACACCCAGCTTCGGTAAGCTAACTGCACTTAGCATGGGTTTGTTGTGACCCGTTGAGCTTAGATGCAGTTCACTGGAGATGCTACGTATCATAGTTAGGCTTGGCTGTAAGGACGTTCTTTTCTTTTCCTCTGTGCTCACTCATGCCATTAGTATTTGCTCGGGGCACAGTAAATACAAAGAGCCCTTTGTCTGACTGCTCACGTACCAGGCATGGCTTGTAGTGCCCTTAACATTGTGTAAACACTGAGGGACCAGCCCCTCTGTACACGAAATAACCACATCGTGCTGTGATGCTCAAAATCCGAAGCAGACTCCAGGCTCGGCGGAGATAGACACAGGGGCTCCATCAGTGTCCGGTGGATCGTCTCGGAGCAGCCTGCTGACATCAGAGCACCTGGGGGGGGGGGGGGCACGTCTCTCCTTGGCTAGTGCACGGTATCGGACCTGGGTTTCCATCATCGCGCCTGCACACCCCGCCCCACCAGAGAAAGGCTGTCTTTACGGCATGCCGGTCTTTCCTCGCGGGCAATCCGCCAGCCAGGCGGGGGGGGGGCTGGAGCCTGCCCAGATCCCGGCACTCGCACACTATCTGTCAGCCGATACGCTGTGCTCCACCCTACGTGAAAACGCAAGGTCGTGGCCAGCAGACCCAGCGCTGCAATCTCCCCGTGTTTGCCGGCTGATGTGGAGACCCGCAAGCCCTCCAGAGAATAAGCAGGCAGCGAGGCCATTTCACCGGGAACCCAATGAGGCAAATGGGTCGAAGTGACTTCCACTCCACAAAAAGGAGCAGTTCAAGCGAAAGCACATAGCCAGCGATGCGAATCGTGTAACTAAGCATCTCTACATAATGCTTACTAACCTCAGAATAATCATTAAGATTCACAGAGAAAATTAATCGTTTTCAAAAAGTAGGCTTACGTTTTACATTTCTATTAGAGGAAGGCCACAACACCAGAGACAAACAGGACGTTAAACTGACATCAAGTTAAAAATGGCTTTTACAATATTTATACAACTGTTGTTTCTTTACTGTTGTAAATAAAATACATAAATGTTTTTCTTCTACAGTAACATATGAAAAGCTTGACTTGTTTCTTCATTTATAAATCTGTCAATTTTGAGTAAAACATGAGTACATACTGTAGGCAGCAACGGTTAATATTATATTGTCATGCGGGGTTCACGGCACATCATTGCCACCTGCTGGTTCACAGAGGAAATACAACATTTCCACATTTTTATACACACACATATTATGTCTTTTTTTTTCCCTTAACCTAAAAATATGTTACGTGTGACATAACCATGCCTATAAATGATCTGGTGAAACTACTTTTACTTGCTACGTAAAGACAAAGTAATATGCACAAAGTAATATTACAAAGAATCCAATAATCCCCTATATCTGAAAAAAGATACAATCCTCTAGTCTGTTGGAACGGCAGGTATTTCCCATTCCCTCACGAAGAATGAGGCCTTAAAGCCAGCATGAAGGCACAGCACCATCTTGTGGAAATTACATGTTACTACAGTAGAATAACAGCTGGCCTCACAGACCTCAGATGTTCATTTTAGATGCAGAGCAATCGTGTAGCAGCACTGTTACCCTGTAACTTCTTGCCCCCTTACTGTCCCAAATCTTCTGGTAATGACATCCTACTTATAAAGTAAATATAACTCAAATGTACAGCTTCACAAGCAATTAATGAATCCCAACAGAGGTGTCATATAGTTATTTCAGCCATAGGCTATTTCTATAGAGAAACATTTGATTAAGCAGCAGTCTAAAACAAATGAATGCACTTTGTGTGGTACAACCAGAGCCAGAGCTATTTCCAGCTTCAGGTTTACTTATGTACCAACCAGAACCAGAGCCATTTCCAGCTTCAGATTTACTTATCTACCAACCAGAACCAGAGCCATTTCCAGCTTCAGATTTACTTATCTACCAACCAGAACCAGAGCCATTTCCAGCTTCAGATTTACTTAACTACCAAACAGAAGCAGAGCCATTTCCAGCTTCAGGTTTACTTAACACCAACCAGAACCAGAGCCATTTCCAGCTTCAGAATTACTTAACTACCAAACAGAACCAGAGCAATTTCCAGCTTTAGGTTTACTTAACTACCAACAAGAACCAGAGCCATTTCCAGCTTCAGGTTTACTTATCTACCAACCAGAACCAGAGCCATTTCCAGCTTCAGGTTTACTTAACTACCAACCAGAACCAGAGCAATTTCCAGGTTCAGATTTTCTTAACTACCAACCAGAAGCAGAGCCATTTCCAGCTTCAGAGTTACTTTAACTACCAATAAAATGTACAAATATGTACAGTTCAATTAGGAAGAAGGATGTGCATCTAAAATACTACCTTAAAAACTGAAGCTTGTGTCATTACTGAAGGAACCATATGTATACTTGTAATCATTTAGCGAGGAATGAAAAGTCCATCTATCCATCTCCTATAATCAGATACAGTATGAACCCCGTAACCCTGGAGGTGCAAGGAAGAAATTCTGAAAAACTAAAATGGAAAAGCTAAAAAAATGTGTTTCTGAATAATTTCCTCTTCTGAACACCAGAGGGCAGAGTACTTTAATCACTTTCAGCTATGCTATAATTCAGTGAAGCTAAAGGCGAAACACAACTGCAAATACTCTTTGTGTGCAAATATATAATATGTAATACTGGACTTTTAGCAGTGCGGCTATTCTACTTTCTGCCATATAATCGCATAATCAAACAAGCTTTGTAAAGTGTCAGCATTAGATAGACTCTTAATTTGCTTCATGTTATTACACAGACGAAGCATCTTGAGCAGAAAGGACAAAGCGGCCCCTGGAAATAAAGTGCGACACGTCGCACGAGATCCAAAAATAACTCCGATGGTAAGTGGCGGGTCCTGCGACGCTCGTGCTGCAGCGCTGTTTTAGCGACCCGGAGCTGACACGTGGACAGAGCGAGTCCATTCGTGCCGTTATCATCGCCAGGAGGGCTTTCTCACCATAATACTCCGAGGAAGCATGAGTCAGACACAGGAGACATGAGAACAGTGGGATTTTTACCAGTTCACCTCAAGTGCCTGAAGTTTCTCCGGCAAAGTTCTGTAGCTTCCGTGGAGAAAGTGCTTAGTGCAGACAGCAGCTCTGCCTTGGACAGTCAACTGTCATAATTGCCTTATATATCTCTGTCTCTCAGCAGGTCTTCCCTCGGGAAAACACAGTTTTTATCCCCTTGAGTTGTTTCAAGCAGGATCCTTGACTACGTAACCTTCCGTACATTCCCTGGGCTCACCTGCGCGATGCTGGCTGCATGTGAATGATGTCATCACTGAACGGTCATCACTGAATGGTCATCACTGAACGGTCATCACTGAATGGTCATCACTGAACGGTCATCACTGAATGGTCATCACTGAACGGTCATAACTGCATGGTCATCACTGAACGGTCATCACTGAACGGTCATTACTGAATGGTCATCACTAAACGGTCATCACTGAATGGCCTATCAGTTAACGGTCTCATTTTGCCATTAAAATCACACGTGCGTAACACTAAGCGAGCAGACATCCCACCTTAGGCATAGTGATTTTGACGAGTGGAAACGGCCAAATGACAGATTTCTGGGACATTGCGCATCACAGCACACGGCTGCTGACGATTTCCGGGAGATTCCCCGAACACCCGGGAGAGGTGGGATGTCTGAGCATGTGAAGCGATCTCTTGACACACTAAAATTCCAAACAAACTGGGATGTCTCAATTTCTACTGAAGCAGAAAGACAGATTCTATTACACACATACACCTCCCCCAACCAATCACGCAACATGTCCTGCACTCCAGGCCCAGAATTAAGGCCTGTTTTTATTATGATGATGCCTCTCCATTACGTTTTTGCTTGTCCAGCCAAAAGCACAAGCAGCCTAAATAAACACAGACATGGGGAAGTTAATAAACCAGTTTGCTGACGGTTTGAGGGCAACTCTTCAGAGGGCTTGAAGGCCCAATTCACAGCTACTGTCCGGACGCTTCGTCTGCCGAGGGACATTCTACTACGTCACCCCGCCACTTTCATTTCGCCGCTTCTTCTTTCTGCGCCGTCGGCAAATATCTGGCAGGACTGCGTGTTCAGGGGGAGTCCAGTAAATGTACCATTAGATAAGGGTCTTATGAATCCATCTAATAGGTAGATTGTCTGAACAGGAAGAAAGTAAATGTATAAAAAAATGCTCCCACGTGAAGCCGCAGAATTTAAAAATAGGGACATAATAGGTAGAATTGCTCACCCGAAGCACTTCGGCACTGCATTTCAGCCTGCCAGTGTCACACAGCTGACAAGCCCAGTTTAACTACTATGTTATATACAACCTTACAATAATGTCACTGCTATAGACACTTTGTGGAATAACACTTTACTTGATGGGGCACAAATGATATAGTTACACTATTACTTATATATTAATTAACCACAAACTTAGTTACATACTGACCTCATGTTAATTCATCATTAATGAATCATGACTCATGTTTTATCTCAAGCAGTTACTATACTTGTTACTTGTGATACTGCTCAAGGAATTATTAAGGAACTACTGAATGAACAAGTAATGAATAACAGAAGTGAAATACTGATATGTTGATGTCATGAATCGTGATGCATCTTTTACCTGAAGTAGCAACTATATTTGTTCATAATTTGTACTTCAGTAGCAACTGAGTTATTAGTAAGTATTTGTGCCCCATCAAGTAAAGTGATACTGACACTTTCACACCATAAACAAACATCAGAAAATTTTATTAAAACATCAACTTACAAAGACATGCTATTCCTTCATAAGATTTACTTGTACTGAAACGACAGAAACGGGAATGGGAATAGCCATGCACTAGCATAATAGGAGAACTATTTTTAGCTTACCCTAAAATGGTATAAAATATGCAGAATAAACCAATTTGTAGCCTAAATAAGAACAATGTGCGACACACAGTGGCAACGAAGGCATTAAAAAAGCTAGTTTTAAAGGTAAAGGCAAAATTAATATTACATAAAGCAATTTTCCGTTTATTAAAGTACAAATATTTTATAGATACTCACATACTGTCAGACACCATAAATTTATAATCTTTTTTGTTTCCTCTGAGGTCATGGCGGAATTTAAGGCACCAGTAAGATATTTTTGGCGGATTACACCCAGCAAAACCACGTACCACGTTTCTTGTTCCGTCTTTAATAATGCATTTTTATGTGCTTTACAAGTTCGGGGCCAACGAAACAGATGCATTTTTCGTTTGACTTTCCTTTCCTGAACATCATTTTCAGTCCCTCGGGGCACTTCTGGAAAAGACCAGAGGCTTTTAGTTGAATCGGTCACACACTAGGGTCACGTCGGTTCAGAAATGCCGCTTTCAGTTTGTCAACCTGGTTTTAAACATCATTTTCATACCTACGGAGAGACGCATCCTGACTCTGTAAAAATGTGTCTCAGAAATGTCAAACTGAACTGTACAGCTACTAAACTGAGCAGAGCCATCTATCATAGCATCTAACATAAATGCTTATCCTGGTTAACGGGGGGCTCTCCCAGCCAGCAGAGGGCATCGGACCCTCGCTGTATGGGATGCCAGTCCATCAGTGGGCATTGACACATACAGTACCAGTCAAATGTCCGAACACACCTGACTTAATGCATATGTCTCAATTTGAGCTATGTTACTCACCTTAGAGAAACAGGGCATGAGGCAATGAAGTAATACGTATCAAATATTGCAACAACCAACAAGTGTTCAACATCTCAAATTTTCTTAAATTCTGGATTCCGCAAAACAGCCCCCTTTTGCTTCGATGTCAGCATTGCATACTCGTCATTCTTTCAACCAGCTTGTAGATGTAGACACCTGGAGTGTTTCTCCAACAGTCCTGAAGGAGCTTCCACAAGTTCTGGGCACAAGTTGGCTACCTTGCTCTTACTCTTCGATCCAACTCATCCCAAACCAGCTGTATGGGGTTTAGGTCGGGGGGGGTTGGGGGGGCCCGGTCATCTATCACAGCACTCTGTCTTTTTCCTTCTTCACAAGATCATACTACATAACCTCGAGATGAGCTTAGGCTCATTATCTTGTTGAAAAACAACAGATCGGTGTATCCAGACTTCTGACTGGTACTGTATGCTGAGTAGAAGCACCATGGACTACGAAGCAGATCCAGTTATAGCTTGTATTACAGTGCCTTGAAAAAGTAAACATTCCCCTCGGACTTTTCCACATTTCGTCACGTTACAAACACAAACTTAAATGTGTTTTACTGGGATTTTGTGCGATAGACCAACACAAAGTAGCGCATAATTGTGAAGTGGAAAGAAAATGATACGTGGTTTTCCAATTTTTTTTACAAGTAAAAATCTGAAAAGTGCGGCGTGCATTTGCATTAACCACCCCCGAGTGAATACTTAGTAGAACCACCTTTCGCTGCAATTACAGCTGCTACTCTTTTGGGGTATTTCTCTGCCAGCTTTGCACACCCAGAGACTGCAATTTGTGCCCATTCTTCTTTGGAAAATAGCTCAAGCTGAGTCAGATTGGATGGAGAGTGTCTGTGAACAGCAATTTCCAAGTCTTACCACAGATTCACAATGGGATTTAGGTCTGGACTTTGACTGGGCCATTCTAACACATGAATATGCTTTGATCTAGACCATTCCATTGTAGCTGTGGCTGTATGTTTTGGGTCTTTGTCCCGCTGGAAGGTGAACCTTCGCCCCAATGTCAAGTCTTCTGCAGCCTTTAACAGGTTTTCTTCCAGGATTGCCCTGTATTTAGCTCCATCCATCTTCCCATCAACTCTGACCAGCTTCCCTGTCCCTGCTGAAGAAAAGCATCCCCACAGCAGGATGCTGCCACCGCCATCGTTCACGGTGGGACGGTGTGTTCAGGGTGATGTGCAGTGTCAGTTTTCCGCCACACATGGCTTATGAATCTCTGCAGCTCCTCCAGACCATGGGTCTCTTGGCTGATTTAGGTGGACGGCCATGTCTTGTTGGGTCTGCAGCTGTGCCATACTCTTTCCATTTTCAAATGATGAATTGAACTGCATTCCGTGTGATGGTCAAAGCTTGGGATGTTTTTTTATAACCTAACCCTGCTTTAAACTTCACCACTTTATCCCTGACCTGTCTGGTGTGTTCCTTGGTCTTCATGATGCTGTTCGTTCACTATTATTCTCTAAGAAACCTCTGAGGCCTTCACAGATCAGCTGTACTTATACTGAGAATAAATTACACTCAGGTGGACTCTGTTTACTAATTAGGTGACTTCTGAAGAATCGGTTACACTGGATTGTATTTAGGGGTATCAGAGTACAGGGGACTGAACACAAATGCACGCCACACTTTTCAGATTTTTGTTTGTGAAACATTTTGAAAACCATGTTTCCTTTCCACTTCACAATTATGCGCTACTTTGTGTTGGTCTATCACATAAAATCCCAATAAAATTCATTTAAGTATGTGGTTGTAACGTGACAGAATGTGGAAAAGTCCGAGGGGAATGAATACTCATTCAAGGTACTGTATCGTACTCCTGCTACTCATTAGAAGTTTGTATGTCAGAAAGAAAAATGTCAGCAAATGCAGTGTGACCAGCTGATGAGCCAGCCAGCATCACTCCTCCATTCAGGATGATTCAAGTTTCAACCAGATGCCACTTTGCCCCCAGAAGGTCCGTCACCGAGTGATGGCGTCCAACACGACTCGCCCCAGCTTGCATCATATAAATCACACGAGACGGGGGGACTATAAGGAACGCACTCTCATTACTCTGCTCAGGGTCCGTTTTCCTCGGATGGGTAATCCTCTGATGGCCGAGATTCGGGAAGCGTTCGGAGGTGGAATTAAGGCGTTTGCAAATCACACTGCTTGTCGACACCTTTGTGTTTATTCATTTTGTTCTCATTTGACTCAAGTGATGCGAAGAGATAAAAATCAAGAAATTACAGCATGAGACGATAAATTATCAGTCAGAACGTTTTAACGTCAAATTCTTAGGGAAGATCTAGAAGCCGCCTCCGATGTCATTGACCTGGCAGCAAGAGGCCATGCAAGAACCTCCTCGAATCTTCAAGTACGTCTCCGAACACTGGTTCTTCATGCATGTAATGAAAATAATTCCCCCCCCCAAAAAAAAACGTGGCCTCCCACAATTATTAAAGATCCTCCCGATTCCCAGGACAGGCAAAATCAGATTTTTTAACTTTTCATAAGCTCTTCTCCTCCATTTCAGTGTTAAACTGAAATGCTACATTTTTTCATTTTAATTTAAATGTTAAATGTTATTGGGCCATCCTGACTGGAGAGATTCCCGTGCAGTGAGTGTGATATGTGATTTCAGAGAGCAACTTAAAATGCATAGAATCACACAACAAAAATGAAATGATATCAAACAGTCTTATGCAAGGCTTGGAGATGCAAGTAATATCTGACCTGGATTTGAGTGGATTTATATATTTAAATCTTTACATTTACAACAAATAGTTCTTTAGCAAAGCATTGTGTTTTTTGATAATTATGCTAGTCAGAAATTTCAACTGGGACACCCCCTTAAGTCGGAATTCCGACTCAGAAAGTTGAGAGGAATCTACCCAACGTCGACCACTGAATTCAACATGTCTGCAAACTATCAGCAGAAGTTTAAGTTTTATACTGTTTATTAACATTTGCGTCTTATTTGTGGCTCATTAAATCGGTCGTACACACAGTACTGTCCAACCACTATCCCTGGACAAGTCGCTATGGTGTGTTTATGCACAAAATACAGTGTAATGTGTTGTCAAGAACTGATATTGCTAACAATGGTTAACAGTGAACTGGGCTACAACTGGGACCCGATTCATTAAGCAGGATTTCTTGCTTAGCCAGATAACTTGTCGGATTTAAGGTAGCCTGGGCTACATGTAAGTGAACAAAGATAAAAGCCATTTAAACTGGGGTAAATTAAGTCTGACAACTTATCTGGCTAAGCAAGAAATCCTGCTTTTTGAAACGGGTCCCTGATACTGATAAATGGCTTTCCGGCTTGCTATACTGGAACGTGGTTAACTTGGGTGTGACATCATTCCCAGCTCCGACTTCCGACCTCCAGGGTAAATGGAACGCAGTCAAATACTTTCACTTTGGTTATCGTGGAAAAAGATAAGAGAAATGGTGTTAAATGCAAGTAAACCATCCATCTTCCAGCCACTTATCCAGGTTGGGGTCAGTAGGGGCCCACAGTGTGTCCCAGGAAACACAGGGTGCGAGGCTCGGGGGCTCCGTCGCAGGGGACGGTCACACCTTGAGCCATTTTCAGCTGCCAATTAACCTAGCTGCCTGCCTTTGAACTCCAGGAGAAACCCACCCCCCAGCCCTAGAGTTGTAGCACATAGCGCTGCCCACAGAGCAACTTACACACACGTAAAGAAGCTACAGATATTACAAAAACTATGATGGCAATAAGAAAAAAACGCATCAGAAATATAATCATTATATTCTAATGAAATCTGGGTTGAATCGTAACGTTTTTGGTGTCAAATGCTCGTGAAATAATGGTATGACGTTCAGCCGGAGGTAGGCAATATACCAGGAAATAACCAGACGTGGACCGACATGAACGAACTGGGAAAGATCAGCCGTCTCAGAGACTCGTTTCACCAGTTCTAACTTCTGAGAGGAATAATCCAGAGGACGGCGTCGGAATCTCTCATCGTTAGCCTGAAGGTTGCCGTTATCTTCTCTGGAAGGTAAGACCTCTCTGGCATCTCGCCTTTCGACGTGCCGTCCAAGGGGCTGTGGTCCGGCACGTGAGTATGGAGGCTGAGGGGCCATTTTGCCTCGGTAATAACATCACCCAGAGAGGCTTTCCATTATTAATTACGCTTCAGTCATGAAATTTTAAACAACCGTGAAATCTCGTGCCGTGTAAATGTCTTTAGATAGGCGTTGGATTATTTATTCAGGAAGTCTTCGCAAACAACGCTTTTATGACTTCTTTTTTTTCGTCAGGCAGAAGTGTGTTCACCTGTCACTTTGAATATAAAAACCGTGTCAGGAAGACAGAGCTCGGCACTTATGAGCTCGCTGTTGTATTTTTAATTAGCTTGCAGGGCGGATTCACGCTCTGACTGAGAGAAGGAAGCGCGAGGAGCTGCAGTTATCTCACCGTTTCCTCCCAAGTTCACGCAGGTGCCATCAGTCTACCTGCCAGGTGCTCTCGTCTGTCACGGCTGAGCCACAAGTCTAGCGCATCGCTAACCTGGAAAACAAACAAAAGGTCCGATCTCGGTTATTTAGCAAAAAATGACGCTGAATTTAACCCAGAGAAAACCGACCGTAAGCACTTTCAAACACCTTCGCCTTACCTTCTACAGAAGGTCCACAGAGGTTGTTATAACAGAACTGTGTGTGATTAATGGAAATGATTTCTGGATCTTTATTTATTTATTTTTTATTTTTGCCGTAGCCAGCAGCGTGATTCAAACTGCATGTGCCACAGGGACACGTTACGATAATTTGTTTACCCTGCCCCCCCATGTCTAGGCCGCCCTCTCAGCATGACCCCTGAACGGTGCCCTCGTTAGTGTCGCCTCACTTCCTGTCCCACGCTGACCTCTGCAGGCAACAGCAGCCCGCCTAGTTAACGGCCGCTCAGAGACACCGGGCACCCGGACAAACGGCCGGAGCTGTTCCGGATGGGATCATTACGGGGGGAGACTTACTGCAAATACTGGGCACATGAAGTATGATTCTGCAAAATTAGTCCGCTAGAGTTTTCTGCTGTAAATCTTAGACGCGGCCAGCAAACGCAGTTCGGGCTGAACTCCCTCATTAAGCAGATGCCTAAATTGCATTTACATTAGCATTTAGCTCTGCTCTCCACTCTGCGAAGTCGATTATGTGAGCGGAGCTTAATTTGGCAGCGAAGGCACCGCGCGCCAATTTATATACGGCGGGACTAAAACGACCCATTGAAGACTTTCACGACGACCTCACAATTATTTCCGAGCCTCATAATGCAGCACTTGTGCTGCCGGGCTCTCTCGCACGCTGCGGATATGGCCTGAATTTAAATCACCTCAGCAATGTGAGTCCTTTCAAGTAAGTGCACAACACGCTACTTATCAAGCAATTTTACAATTAGAGACTCATTTGAATAGTGGCTGGAAGACGTTGTATGAAATCTCAGTTTAAAATAATGATATGTATACGTAAAATTATAAATATTTATAGATGGGTAATAATACAATCAGTATCATTTTTAGCATTCCAGTGTAGGCTACCTGTACAATGGGCGAATAAAGAGCCATTTCATTTCATCATTTCATTTCAATTCACTCATTTCATTATATATTAAGAAACAGAAATACAGCACCCAATATGCAACACTAAATAAAGTACTGTTAAACTCCGCTTAACATCCAACCACAAGCAACACAGTTTTGGTTTTGAACAAACAAGCTTAAACACATATTAATAAGTACTATACACTTGATCCTACTGACCTGCTGTCACTGTGGGCTTCCTGGTGTAATTATCGAACATGTTCCTGCCCATTTTATTGTGTGCTCTCGCCACGGTGTTTCATAAACATGTAAAGCCAAATGAAAGGCCTTTCATCGGAAATTATCCAAAAGCGGAGGAGATTGGCCGACGGGACGTCCGTAGATAAAGGCGCTCAAAGAGCACATAAGTCTGCCGCCATTCAACCCGTGCAGCCTGTCGCTTAAGGGAGATTTTAGATAAATCAGCCAGACGGGGGTAAATAACGCTAACGTCATGTTATTTTGCAGATGAAGGACACCCTACATCTTCAGCTCTGACACCTCACGTTTATGGATTGTAGCCTGGGATGTCAGTGCTGGTTTTGATCAATAACTCGCCCAACCCTCTGAATGTAATCACAGGGCTTGCAGTCACATAAGATATGATTTACAAACGCTCTATTTCATGATGCACCTATATATACACAGATGTGTGTGTGAGGGTCAGATACACGTTACATAATGGGGACCAAATGTCCCCACAATGTGATGATAACGTGTTATTTTGATGTTGTGGGGACCGTTTTTTTGGTCTTTTTGGTTTTTTATAAAAATCTGTGACTGCAAACAAAAAAACTAAAAATGCTAAAAGTCTCATATTCTGTTTGGTTACTTATGATTAAGGCTTGGGCTGGGTAGGGGTTAAGGTCATCATATTGGGATTAGAGTTTTCCCCATAGAAATGAATGGAGAGTCCCCACAAAGAAATAATTATAAACCTTTGTGTGTGTGTGTGTGTGTGTGTGTGTGTAAATGTATATTGCTGGACACATCATGAGAAAAAGGCATAAACTACAGCATATCCTTCTATGTGGCCTGATGGTCAGGTGACAATGGAGGACCAATCACCTTGCAGCCCAAGCTTGCTCGGCTCTTCTTGCGTCAAGCTATGAAATAAGAAGTTCTGAAATGCCAGACAAGTACCAAGTAACATATAGGACTGAAATAACCTTAAACTTTGGGTAACCCGATAAGTCCCGGATAGAGGGTATATACTTAACAGTATCGACCCTATGCTCCGTCGAGAGTCAAGCTATTGGGCCATCTGGCATCCCAATTACAGTGGACCCTCCTATCTCAAGAGGCTTTCCATCCTGATATTGATCTCTGAAGTCCCCCCCCCCCATACAGCTACCAGGGTGTCGGGTTCAAGAGCCAAAGAAAAGTGCTGATTGGACAGTTTACTGCAGATAGACTTTAGTGCACAGATTTTGCTAAAAAGAAATGTGATTTTATTTTAAATAAACTAAAAGTCATATGAAATGCTCTCAGAGATACTAACAGAGAAGTATGAGTTATGAATGACTGTTGTTTAGGCTGATTAAAAAATTAAGTATAATTACAGACTATTCCCGATGTACGACTGGGCTCTGTTACGGCAGAGGGGTCGCAAGTCAAAATGGTTGCATGTGGATAATGACTTTTTACATATGTTCACTTATTTATTTTTTTAAAATCTTGGTCCTATGTGGGAGTCGTTACGTCGTATAGGTTGTAAGTCGGGGAAAATCTGTATTATAGGATATTGAAGTCACCATTCATGAAATCCCCATTCAATTGCCATACACCTTGTCTCAATTAAGAACATCATGTTCACATCTTAATATAATTTCTGTATCCCGCACAAAAACATAAGTCAGGGGTACTGTCACGACCATCATCTTACCAGTGACGGGGGAATGGTCTAAGTGGCTCGTTCAGACTGGAAGAAGGAAAGCGTAAGACTCCTCCGGACTCCCTGGATCAGACGAGAAAAGACAAGAAAAGAAAGCAAAAGAAGAAGATGAAGAAGAAAGAAAAGGAGAAGAAGAGGAAGAGAGGAGAAAGAGAAAATTACACATTGCTCTTTAACAAAAAGCTGCAATTTTACTCCAGTAGCTCATGAAATGTTCTCTGGCCTCGTGTAAAGAAGAGATTAATGAACACATCAGATGTCAGCACACTTCGCATACGCATTCAAGCGCGATGCAGAAATATTTACTGCGTGTTAACCGCTAGACTGATGGGTGATTTCAAAGAAAGAAACTATGCCGGATGTTTCTTGGAAGTACTAACTGTACTCACATCGACGCGCAACATGTTGGGGGGGCGTGACGGCGCCAAGCCCCTAAACGCAGCCACCTTATTAGAGCCTGCGTCAGCCCGGTTAATCACTGGGGCTTTTGCACCATCGTGCAGAGGCACTGTTTATTTTTTCCCTGGCACCCCCTTTAATTGAATGCCTTTAATTGATTGGGTGTCTGCAAGATTTAATGGACTGTCGCAAGCAAATCGGAGACGGGAAGAGCTGAGCTTCACGCGTCGAGGGGAAATGCAATCAGCGGGAGGCGTTTCCCTCGCAGTCCGCGGCATTATTGACACCGGGAAGAAGCACGACCTCCGGAGGAGCGGACCCACTAGATACACTTTCTCTTAATGACAGCCATCTATACATGATTTCATTTCCATCCAGCAAATAAGCACTTAGCCAGGTCACACGTTATCTTCCATAAGTACTCGTCACCGCTGGGTCACGGTCAGGCTGGGGGGGGGGACGGGTCGCCCAGTGAGATCACCCACACAGTCATGCACAACCATACAGAGCGATTCACACGTCAATTCGGCTGATCGGCACCTTTGGGCTGCAGGAGGAAAGCGGAGTATCTGCAGGAAACCTTTACATCAAAGGAAAAAGATTTGAGCCACACACGCACAGTTTACAAGAAACCTCCATGTGACTTTTAATTTAACGTAGTTTATTATTCTGTATAATATTGCATCAAAATGGTGTATATCATGTGAGTTTATAAGATGAATAAAGTTCACTCTTGTCTGGTTTCTCTGCTTCATATCACCACTAGGCTACACTTCGTTAAAGCATCAGACTTTATATTCTGCAACAACACGTCCTTTTCTTTAAGAAAAAAAAAATTACTGGGCAGATTGCCACCTTATGAAGGGCTGGAAATTACGTTTCTAATCTGGCGACAGCAGATAATGCACGCTCGCCGTACACTCAAGCAACACCAGCTAATTAGCTTGTTTAGCAGTTTAACGACTTTGAAAATGCCAGCCACTTGAGCCGTGCTGGAAGGCGAAGTACCGGCCCCTGACCAAGGCAATTACAGTTAGTAAAAATCGGTCCTACAGCGTCTGCAGTGCCTGCCGCAGAATTACTGTGCGGCAAACAGATAAATAAATAGTCCTTTCTGGAAATTATGGATGATAAACAGATTTTCTTCCATGCCTGGGGTATTGAGCGTCAGACCACTGAGAGCTTCTCTGTTAAACTGAATGGAGATTAAGCATGAGTCAGGGAGTCCAAACCGAGAACCGTAGCCAGAAAAACCTCACAGGTTACATTATGTAGCAAACAAGAAAAGCCACAATTTTCAAGGCTCCACGCACTGTTTATTATGATTTACATATTATAATTTTTACTAGACCCGCATTTCCCATTTCCCAGTGGATTAAGTTTGCATCCTGTATAGGAAAAAAATGCACATAACCATCATATTGAGCGTGAAAGAGTGAGCTGCACAGCTTAACATGAATCTCGGGTGATTAGGTCAGATCGCTGTGCTGAGGGCGGGGTGTCACTCTGCGAGAAAGAGCCACCAGGCAGGTTTGTAATCAGAGTGGATTTGACCCTGGCCTGAGAGCTCCGGCGTGTACCACGTCTGCCTGAGAGCCATACCATGTACCACGTCTGCCTGAGAGCTCCGGCGTGTACCACGTCTGCCTGAGAGCTCCACCGTGTACCACGTCTGCCTGAGAGCCGCACCGTGTACCACGTCTGCCTGAGAGCCGCGCCGTGTACCACGTCTGCCTGAGAGCCGCGCCGTGTACCACGTCTGCCTGAGAGCCGCGCCGTGTACCACGTCTGCCTGAGAGCTCCGCCGTGTACCACGTCTGCCTGAGAGCTCCGCCGTGTACCACGTCTGC
>JABJVO010000050.1:3156168-3173917 GCA_026770805.1 Boulengeromyrus knoepffleri
GGAGCACGGCCCCGCGGCGGGGGGACGAGCGGGGGGGGGGGGGGGGGGCTCTAGGAAGGGCCCCAGGTGGGAGGGGTTCAGTGTCTTGGGAGCCTGATCAAAGTAATTCTGTCCAGGGCTCTGGGATTATGTGTGGCAGGTCTGTCTGTCACGGGGAATAACTGGGACGTGTGCATTTTTGCAGTTTTGTAGTAAGTATATTTTTATCAGGGGATTTAATATATGCATATACTGCAAGCCTATATATTTTACCTATTCATTAATTCAGCTGGGAAGCTCATTGAAGTGGATTCAGGTTAAATATCTCGCTCAAGGGTACAAAGCAGCATCTTGGCCAGCCTGGATAGGTCTGGCACCTCTGCTGTTGTAATCTTTGTCCCACAGTCATAATCCCTGCCGCTTACGCGCTGGAGCACAGCGATCGCGCGCGTCCCAGCATCCCGTCATAAACACCGGACGTGCTCCGAGTTCCCCAGCTCCCGCTGGGCTGTGTGGGCTCCTGGACAAAAGCACACCTTCATTACGTAGCGGGTGGCTAAGCGCACAAACATGTAACCAGAACGCGGGCCAATCCGGATCTCGTGTGCAAACACAATGCGAGCCACTCGCTACTAGCCGACCCGCTAACATCTGGCACTGCGCAAATGAGCTTCCGCCTCGGCCCAGGAAAGAACGACGGCCATCGATTTTTTTTGTGTGTGTCTGTAGCAGGTCACACTGAGATCTTGTAATGGGATAAGCCATAGGGACACTTATCTCCGTGGGGTAACCTTCCTCTATTTCCTCTATCCTCGGTGGGCCCTAGTCTATACAGATCTATTAATTATAAAGGAAGAATCAAGGCTAAGTTGGATGTTTTAAAAGTAAACGAAAGACATCATCGTTCCCTCACTGCGAACATGAAAATCCTGATCTTTTGTTTTCAGCTAAATGTTGCATTTCTATGCATACAAACCTAAAAGGTAGCCAATTTACAACGGTTTGCGTTTATTAAACGTGAGAGCCGAGACCGAATGCTTTACGAGAAAATAACGTGATCCGTTGCGGTGCGTACTCCGCTCTCCGTCCGGCTCACGTCGAGGGAGACGGCAGGGAACGGCAAGAGGCTCAGGAAAATCAATCCGCACTAATTCTGCATTTCATTAAAACGCTCCCTTTGGTTCCGAAAACCGTCCCCTGCCCCAGCTGCTGTTGTAATTACAATCCTCCCGTTCTTTTTCTTTCCAGTTTGATATTACCATTAGTTTTAACTTTACGATTGATCTTTTTTATCGAATCGACTTGCACAAACCCGACTAAGACACAATCATATAATGATCTTTAAGGGAAATATCGATTGAATACCAGAAGGTTTTTTTTTCCTTATGACGTTATAAGTGTAATACACACGTGACCTTGTGCAAAGGGTGCACAGTCATAATTGTATTTAATTGGAAGGGGATTAATTTGATAAAGCGAAATAACATATGGATTAGCAGGTTCTCAGTTCCATAGGTATAGTCTGTCGGAACAATTCCTGTACAGTACTTGCTCTCGATGCCACAGCTGGATATGTGTGCGTGCGTGTGTGTGTGTGTGCGTGTGTGAGGATGGGTGACAAACAGAAATAAGACTGTTAAAGTCAGTTTGGGAAGCTGCAAATTAGCACTCATCGCATTCGCCACGGCCGCAGAGACGCATGCAGCCATGTTCTAATTTTATGCCTGATTTTGCTTGCAGGAACATGTAAGTTTCTGATCCTTGCTTGAAGTGCCCCTCCTTCATTAATAGATACAGATGCTGAGTGGTGTGACACCAGTCACATGGTGCGAAGGGCAGGGATTATTAAATTACACTCATAAATAGCTGATGATTCATGCGTCTGTGGAAGGGGCAGCCCGGCTCGGCGTTCGTTTGGAGATCGCGAGGTACGGATCTCCTCCAGCTTCTCCGCATCTCTCCCACCGTCCAGAAGCACCCAGTTAGGCATACTGGAATGTCCATGGTGCCCCAGAGTGTGTGCCGTGTGACACACCGGCATCCCAGCCAGTGGGTGTTTTCCGTTGTCGGGGATCTGAGCCAAGCACACCGGGACCGAAATAGGCAGCTTGGGGAGATAGGTGGCCGAATGTAAGCCCAATGTTACACCAATTCCTATCTTTCATTTGAACTGCATATATTACGAGTGGAGTACATATGCTTGTACAGTGTGGAGTTTCATCTCATCGGGTAGTGAGACGCTGGTTTCCATCTAATACATATGAAGGGGGCGGCGTGGGGCTCAGCGAGCTCAGCCTTTGTGCCTGTGATCGGAAAGTCGCCGGTTTGAGCTCGTAGGAGTTTTACTTGCACAAAATGTTCTAAGGGCAGAACGAAAAATGATTGGTTCAGAGAGATAACCAATCAGATTGAATAAGGGGTGGGTCCGGCAAGTAGAGGAGGCGGGGCGTACCAATGAGATGTCTTGGCCCCACCTCCTCTACAACCTGATTGGTTATCTCCCTGAACCAATTATTTTTTCGTTCTGCCCTCAGAACATTTTTCTGTAAGTAAAACTCCCATGAGGCCAGTTTGAGCCCAGCTTTGGCAGAGCAGCCACATGCCTGGGGGCTCTTGAGCAAGGCCCTAAACAGCCAGCTCCGTGGGCACTGCTGCCCTTCGCTGCCAAGCTCGCTCTCACCTACGTGTGTGCCTGTGTGTCATGGAGAGCAGGACGGGGTAGGCGATAGGAGAACTTACCCACAGGGATCAATAAAGTGTCATTATTATTATTACGATGCCACAGTATGAACATATCTGGTACAGATGCCTGAATACAGCCTCCAATTATGGCTCATAAGAAAGTCAAAACTTAGTGCTGATACCAACAGTTCTGCATAAAAAGTGCTACTGAGATCCCTTTTGCACTCGAGTTTGACTTTTCATGGGACCACAAGCTATATTTGGTGGTAAAACTTTAAGTTTTCCCTTCGAATTGCAATAGCTATCACTTTGCCCACTGACGTCTGTCCTTATATGGAGAACTCTCGCACACTTTTAACCTGTGCTGACAAATATGCGCTTTGTTTACAAACTCGTAGGCGCCAACCACAGAATAAACGATTAGCTACATTTCTGCAAGCCGGCACCTTGATCGCAGTTTTGGCTCAGCTTCAATACTGAACAGAATATTCCATACGAAAGTGGACACCAGTAAACAGATAAACTGTGATGAATTACCTAGGAGCACATCAAATTTCACTGATTACCCACTATTCCGTTATTACTCAATAAACTGCAGTATTTCTCAGGTAAATATGTCACCTGCCAAGACGTGTTTCATTTAGTCACCAAAACAAATATCAAATTCAACAAAGAAAGCTATTGGTGTGGGAATTTCGTCCCTGTCCTCATAGGTAAAGTAAAAAAACGTAGTGTGAGAAAGATTATTTTGTACATAATCATGGGTTTTCTTTCTTTGTATCCAGTCGATTATCATTACTACGCCTGATGAAATGTTTTTACTGTGAATGACCCCAACTGGCGTTTGAATGCAGTATTTATGGGATATATAAAACGAAAAATGCAAAAATAATTTTCTCAATAATAAGACTTGAACACTGAAGCAAACTTGGTACGACAAGTATGCCAATATGTCATACAAAATAAAGAAAACAAACATCATCGGTTCATTAATTAAGTCCTATGTTATTGGATAAAAAGCCGTTTCGATGTTTAGCAATTGTTTCAAATTAATTTCCTTCACTGCTGTTTATTGGTGTTTAATTTATGATTAATGATTCCTGATGGATTGATGTGCTGGTTCATCCATCCATCCATCCATCCATCCTGCCTCTCTGTCGGGTCAGCAGTCCACAAAGGGATGCCCAGACCTCCCTCTCCCCAGCCACCTCCTCCAGCTCCTCTGAGGGAATACCAAGGCCTTCCCAGGCCAGCCCAGACATATAATCTCCCCAATGTATCCTGGGTCTGCCCTGGGGTCTCCTCCCGGCTGGACACCTCCCCAGGGAACCGTCCAGAGGGCATCCAAGATAGACCCCTGAACCACCTCCACGCGGAGGAGCAGCATCTCCATTTTGAGCTCCTGAGTACCTTCTTCACTCCTGTGTTCACTCTTGCACCCTTCTTTACCTGCTATGGCCTTAAATGTTTGGTGAGCTCTACTATGCTGCACTACCTGCTCACTTCCCGCACACTGACATCACCCTGCCTCTCAGACGTCCTCCAGCGCCCTGTACACAGCCCTGAAGCCCGTCCCGCGTGCCTGCAGCTAGTGGTCCTATTTGGGGTAGGAAAGGACAGGCCGTCTCTGGCAGGCTCCAACACAGCAGGGACCAGCTCTAACGGAAGTGTCCCACATGAGTCCAGTAAAAAGCACCAGTAAGAAGCTAAGCTTACTCTCTGCTAAGCGAGCTACTTTTCACTGGGTTTTGTTTTTCAAAGAGCATAGCATCTATGCCTGGAGGCAAAGGGCAGAAGGCCGGGGAGACCCCAGACAGGAGGCGGGTCCAGCGGAGGATTGCAGTGACACAGCACAGAAACTTTAAGCACCATATACTGCAATGCGTGGTAAAGAATTATTTGAAGAAATGAATGCAGAATTGAATGGTATTTAAACCCCATTTAACAGACAGGGAAAATGGGCAATTAATCTGTGTCAAAAAAGAAAACCATTCAAGTCACGAGTCTTATTTCAGGTTTTAAAGAAACGACTAGTTCAGGAAATCGTGATTGAGAATTCAAAAGACTTTTGCTTCATGATGGGAAAAGGAAGGGGGGCAGGAAGAGGGGAAAATATTTTAAAATTAAGGAGAACGAAGCTCACCCAATTCCTCTGCAATTACATCGTTTACAACGAACACCATATATGCTAAACAATCTCACAGCATCACGTTTATCACCGATATATATGTTGTTTCATTTCTAGGTTATCCTGAACATTCACTGATGTATCTTTAAGGATATTATAAGAGGAGATTACTGACTTCACGAATGAGCTTACTTTAATACCCATAAATTTGAAACCTGAGTATAAGTATGTGCTTTGATGATATGACGCTATATTGTATTCAAGGATGGTCCATCCATGGATGGTTGTGGAGATGTGATTTTATCGCTTGACACAACGACTCGGGGAAGTCACCCCTGATCCTCAAAGGCAACGTGGGACAGAAAAGGCTGGATTCTCCGCAACTCAACTGATATTGACTTGCTTAGCTCACAGACCACTTAAATCTGGGAAGTCACTGTGGACCCAATTACTGTGTTGCCCAGTTCTATTTTGGTGTGCATCAGGAGAGTTTAAGCGTGTGATTTGGTTTTCCACAGCGGTGCCTTTTGTGTAACGTGATCACAGTGACGCAAAGGTATTCCTTAAAATCTATATTAAGTTTCAAGGGTGATGATACCAGACCCTGTTGGAACGTACGTTGCTCACTTGGCAATGATTACCGAGAACAGCTAAATGTTTAGAAGTATTGACTGAAATGTTCACTAAGACGACCCAGTCTAGAGTGAAATACTTGCTCGATACTTTGAATGGTCTCCGAATGGTCAACAAACAACAAGAGCAAACTACATCCACAGAATAACCAAGCCACAGCCTAACTTTTAACTGAATTTAATGCTAATTTATTTTAATGTATCCACACAGCAACAGGACTAAACATGGAACTTTAGCACTAATGCACTTTTATTTTGCAAATAATTTTTGCCAAATTATTTAAATGTATGATAATATTAATAGTACAGTGCCACAGATATGGAGGATTCTGGACAAAGTACAACAATCGGACAATGGTTCATTGACGACGGTTCCTGCCAAGACTCCTTGCCAAGAACGACACCCCATATTGAGGCAATGACTTGTATTGTTACAGCATTATGTTTCAACGTTGTCGATGCTTCAGAACAGAATTCGGCTGAGAGAGACAAACGAAACCAAGGGAGAGATGGTCGGGTTAGCAGCCTGGGATGTTTCTATTTTAATTCCTCTCATCTGCTCATTCTGGGCTCCGGCCTAAGAGCACAGTGACAGGAATCTGCGCTTCTTCTGAGAGCATCTGGTGTCACCCCCAGGTAAAAGCGAGGGCCATCAATTAATCAGCATGAAGCAGCCACTAATAAGACTGCAAAACCCTCCACTGGTCCAAGAGCCAGTGGCAAAATAACCAAGACAACATCTAGTTGTCCATCTCAAGTTTTAGCCCTGTGCTAATCGCTAACTCACTAATGTGTCGCAGTGAATTACTGAATTACTACCAGTTTTAAAACAAAACGATCAGTTTTAAAACACAGGACGGTTAATGCGCGCGTGTGTGTGGTCGTTTATAGATTACGTTGTGGGGATGAGATGTCCCCACAATGTAATAAAAACCTAACGGTATTTGGCTTGTGCCAAAAGTCTTGTATTTTCTTTGGTTACTTGTGGTTAAGAATAGGGTTAGGTAGGGGTTTAGGTTGTCATTGTTGGGATTAGAGTTTTTGCCATAGAAATGAATGGAGAGTCCCCACAAAGACAAGATTTCAAACCTGTGTGTGTGTGTGTGTGTGTGTACAGAGAGAGAGAGAGAGAGAGAGAGAGGAGAGAGAATGACAGAGAGCCTAATGTGTACCGTATAAACAACAAATGTATCCTTATTTTTTAAGTATGAATTCATAACAAGCAATTGCAGTATTAATTCTCTATTGCTATAAATCACCAACCATGTAGGTTATATCTAAAGCTATATATAATGTCTCATCAATACTTCTGCCGCAATCCCTGCATTAAAATAAATTAAGAGAAACAATAAAAATGGAAATATTTGAAATATATGGGAATAGTAATTACGTTACAAATGCATGACCTCAGTTTGCAGAATTGACATGATGCACTACAAAAGGCTCTGTAATCTAAGGGCAAAAGTCTTTTGTGGTTAAGAATTTCAGTAATTATTCTGATGTATGTGCTATAAATAGGCAGTGATTCCTTTTATTTCTGAGATGTCTGGTTGGAGAATAACGGCACCAGATTCTACCCGTCAACTTGCATCTACAGTGGCAGACATTAAAACAATCCCTTAAATTATGCCTCAGCTGAATAGTGACTTCTATAAAAAAAAAATGGCTGTCATCAAATTTCTAGAAAAAGTTAAAGGAATGCCTTTGAGAAAAAAAAAAACTTTGAGTTTGCCTGTGTGACCTGGGGATGAGCTGGTTCAGTCTGCTGTGGAAAAAACAACAAACACTTAATGAATTTTACTGAAAGTAAGAGAAGCGATTCATCAAGATCACAAGACAACGTGTCCTGCTAGTGGAAATAATTGCTGTAGAAGTCACATAACAATTAATTGACTTTTTCACCCAATAAACAAAACATGGAATGCATATGCAATTTTAAATACACCATTTATTCTACTTATTGCAATTGTGGGCAATTATTCCTCTTGGTGTTATAGAAGGAAGCGTTTGTATGAAACTGCTAAACAAGAAATCATCCTTCTCCTAAAATAGCCTGGGCTGCATGCCCTCAGTCTGGCAACGTCTGCGTTTCGCAAAGTTGCAAACGAGCGCAGCATTTTGAAGGGAGAATGGAAAAAGACCAAACTGCCCCGTGTAATGTCTTTGAGGTCCTTATTGTCATGCCTACGTGTGAGGATTGAATGATGGAACGGAAGCCGGAAGACACCTGAAAAGATCCTCACCATATGCCGGAACGCCGTGATGAACGCGGTGCTCTCTCAGCGCCAGAAAGCATCTCCACCTCGTTGTGTGGAGAACCGAGTTATTCTCAGACAAACCTAGATAACAGCCATCTGGCCCAAGCCACAAGGAAACATCAGCCACGCTTCCCTGGTAGCACCCATGACTCCAATCCCAGAATGCAATGCAGAAGACACGGCTATGTTGCCCAGAGAGTAAGACATGGCAGCAGGAGAGACGCATCTTTTCATTCATATTCAGGATTAAGCAAACCGAGATCTTTAGCGATCTGTAATGATCCAACAAAGCCCTGTCAAAGACACTTGGTGGAAACATTTGCCTCCTGGGAAATTATACCTCTTTATACTTTCAGATGAATTCTGCAGACACATAATTGGAGGTCTACCAGAGTTAATTTGTAAGGCATTGTAAGGAAGAACTTCCATATTTTATGGAGTATCTTCTGCAATGCTCAAAATCATTCTGAAAATGACTCATAAACATTAGTTTGCCATTCGCACATATACAGAGGGTTACTGTTACTTGTAGTGTGTAATTTTTTGCTTATTATGTATTTGAATATCTGTGAATGAATGGTATTCAAAAGATGCAGCAAAACAGAATATCGAAGACAGTTTTAAACCTTCAGCAAGTACGGGAAGAATAGTAAGAGTAGCATTTAAGCTTATTTTGATGTTTTACATTCCTGGACTCGACACATTTTGCAGATGTACTCTGGCAAGAAGGCTGACAGCTTTTACTTTTGAGCAAGGCTCAGTGAATGTCCATCTGCCTCTTTTCCCTGGGGAACTTATTATTCTCTGCTATCCAGGAGTTTTTCCTGCGAGCAGCTAATTACAGCCAGCTTCTGTACACCAAAGTTCCCAGCATCCTCGTTGGCAAAACTATTCGCAAAACGTAAAGACCTCCTCCTCGCCGTGTACGCAGGCTCCCCGACACTATGACATCATCGCATCGCTAAACTAAACAAAATGGACAAAAAGCCGGATATGTGCTTTTTGCACCGCTGTGTCGAGAGCTGTAGACCTTGATCTCCATCCTGACGTAAAGCTGGCCGCGACATAAACAGTCCTGCCTTCTCATTAATTCTCCTTAACTTCCCATCATGAGATATTTCTTAAAATCATGACTTTATAGGAGAGACAGCAATTCTAAAAAAAGGGTCAGCTTTAATTGAAATACTTGGTGGTTGACATCATAATTCACAAAGTACACATGATTTTCCATCAGTTAATCTAATCTTAATCCTAATCTAATCTAATCTAATCTAATCTAATCTAACCTTTTAAAACCTATTCCAATGTTTACTGTTTTTCTCCACCGAGAGCCTTAATGTCAACAACACTATTTACAATATGTTTAACAGAATAATTTTTATTTGTGGCAAATAAATAAGTTAGGCAAGTGTTCAATGCCAAAGGAAGAGCACTGACGGCAGCTGTCTGTCACCCAGCTGCTAAGGCGTCACATTTACGGCACACAGGCACAGGCGTCAACACTCTCGGCGATCCTTTGAACAATCTAGGCCGCTTGCCTCTCATTTACATCCAGATTTTTCGGTTAAAGCACAGAGCAGAAGAATGCTACCAGAAATAGAAGACGTGCGGCTGACTTTCACGTCTGGGAATAGGCAGGGAGGGCCTCTAAGCGGCCCCCACCCAGCATGATCAAACAACAAATGCACCGCTGTCTGCTTCCTCAGCTCTGTCAGGTTCATTAGATTTAAAGTGAACGAACCCTGCTGAAAAAAACCAACATAGAGCAGCATAGCTGGTTACCAGCGTGACCAGCATAATGCATGCTGGTTATACGGCATATGTTGTGCTTTGGTGTTGGTGGACCAGTATAATTAATGAAATATTGCTGGTGGAGCAGCTGCATGTCCAGCTACACCAGCATCAAACCAGCAACAAACCAGCATTATCCAGCATAGACCAGCATGGAAATCATGCTTGTCTATGCTGTTTTTTTTTTCAGCAGGGAAAACTGCTGTTTCACATAGTAAATTGCAGAAAATCTCTTACCTTTCAAATGTTAGACAAAATCAGCTGAAAAGAAAAAGGAAATAAATGTTAGTACATTGGGAATTATGAAGTAAACACAAGAAATACAGGTAAACATATCTTAGCTAACGTTGTAATGTGCACCCTCTGTCGACACCAGAGGTACACGTCTAGTCAGAGGGAAAGAAATTGAGTTAAAAGTTAGCTATCATATTGGATTTATTGAGATGTTTCGACATGAATTTCAGCAGGGAAATATGAGCACTGATATTGTACATGCCACTGCAATCTTCTCAGGGTGCAAACAACAGGAAGTATTCCAACGAAATTTGGGTCTCCATAACTCCTCTGTCCCCATAATTGGCGGTTGCAAAGGGGTGAAAAATTTCTGCTAGATTTCCAGAAACTTTCCATGGGAAGTCAAGCTGGGGAATTTTGGAAATATTGAACTCCATGGAACTCCGTACGAGCTGTCAGATACGGCAAGGAAAGCGAACTGTATGAACAGAATAATAGAACACAGAATATGACTTATAAGCAATGTGTTTTGGTGCAGATGCTTATTTTGGGTTGCTTTTACATGAATGTAATTACTCACAAGCACTTGGTTGCACAATGATACCACTAATAACTGCATTTAAGTTCCCTGTTATAGGCTAGCGGGCAATTTTGCAAACTTCCAGTTTATTTTCATTAATTGCAATATATTCTCGCTAATTCCCATATAATCCCATTAATTCCCATGGAAAGTTTCCAACTTTGAAAATTCCTAGAATTTTGCCACCTTCTCAAACGCGGTTACGTCCCTCCCATTATTTATTTGCTTTTTATCCTTGCTGAGACTTAGCCCCCGATCTCTCTCTCTCTCTCTCTCTGTGGACGCGGGCGCTCCATTTACCCAGGAACACAAAGGGAACAAGACTTAACTTTCGGGAGCAGCGGCGCTGTGGGAGCGCCATGGACCTTACAGAGACATATTACTGAGCCAGTACATTGCTGAAGCTTCGTGATTTATTGCAGGTGACGTCTTCGTTTCTGCATCCATCTGCACTTCCCTGTAAACTTGCGAACACGCACCAGATATTCTCCCCAGAAGTGTACTATTTATAAAATACAGGTATACCGAATAAGGTAGTCGCTTGACAGCTAATTAGAGCAAGCATCATAGTACATATTTCAGTTATCACCATGCCAACTGTCCACCGCTAAGTACGGATAAAGGGGTGGGGTTGTGCACGCTAGCAATATGGTGCTTTATTTTATCGATTCCCCAAAGTCACGAAGACACATTTCTTAGAGCTGGAATTAAACTCGGGGGAGATGACTTTCTCCCGAACAGCTGGTGTCCTTTTGGAGTTAAGCAGAGAGCAGTCGGCTGGACTTGGGGCGTGATGTCTTCCTCGTGTTAAAGTAAAACATAAAAGGAAAATAAATTATTTTTAGAACTGTATAAGTGGAAAGGTGATTAGCAGTAAAAAAGCGCCGAGAAGCAGCAATCAGCATTATTTTATGACATTTGTTAAAATTATACTCTCCGAGTTACCAAATGGAATTTCATTTTTAGTTTAAAACGAGGCAGGTTGAGGTATTTTACTTGCTGGCAGCGAGTTATGGCAGGATGTACATGCACCGTGTCTGTGGTTTTTAGTTTTTCGGCTGTAGGAGTTTCTGTCCAGTCGGAGTTACGCGATTGACAGCCTGCTGAGGAAAGTACAAAGTAATGCAGGGGGCGCCCTGGATGGGCAAACGCCCAGGATCTTCGAGGGGGGGCGCCGATTTAGCGAGCGGCTGGCCGGGGGGGGGGCACCCGAGCAGTAGGAGCGGACAAAGATGCTGAAAACGACACAGGAGGCCACGAGAACTTTGCAGTGGCGATTCTAGACTATTTCAAATGGGGGGGAATTACAGTATATCGCCAGCATTAAGAAGCACAAGACAATTTAGAAAACCAATAAATTATTATGCAATGCTTTGCAGTCACATTTTTACAGTTTTTACAAATCTGTACCTCACCCTGAATTCTTCTTTAGACTGTCTCGCTTCCACACACTTTTTTCTTTCTTTCTGTTGTTAACTTTCCACAAAGTGAAGCGAATTAAGAGTCTGTAATTAGGAAATGTGCTTCTGCATGTTTGTGTTTCGCCTGTTCCAAAGTTTTAGCCCACATGTGTAAGTGAGATTAGATAGATAGATAGATAGATAGAAAATAATAAAACATTTATTTCAGACCTAATTAGTAGCACACGTATTTAGAGGGGCCGCGGGGGGCATGCCCCCACCGCCCTGCACCCAGAAGGGTGTGCGATGATCGCCGTCGCCTTTGAACCCAGAGCCCCATAGTAGTTCCCCGCCAACACACCAGTCAAACTGAGAAATAAAGATCCCAGAAATACGCAGCAGATAAATAAATCAAAGGGCGTCTCCGCTGCAGCGCACCTGCGTCTGTTATCCTCCCGGCGGCGTCCGCGGGGCTTCTGCGGCTCCCCCGACAGCCCGCACCGCCTAATCCACTTAGCTGTGCCCGGTCCCGCACGGAACCACCATCTGATTCGGTTTAACGCGCCGGATCCGTATTTCGGCGCTGACACGCAGCCGCCCCTGTGTGCCGCCATCGCCTGCGTCTTACACTATTTGAAAGTAATACAGATGTTCCATATTTCCAGATAGGATCCCAAAGTACCTCGATATTTACACAAAATATACGGCTAATAGTTAAGAAAAAAATCAGCTTAACTTTTAAATATTATCAATATGTTGATAACAGGGTTGCCAAATCACGCATCTGTCGTGACATTCGTGACTTTCAGACTCACGCAGGAAATCTTACGGCGAATACGTATTATTCCATTACAGACCGAAAATTAGCTGCATCGAAAACGCTGCGGTAGTTTGCAAACCCTACAGAATATTTACAAGTGAATTTGACTCTTACATAGGCCTACATGTAAATGCGCGTGCATGTGTGTGAGTATTTGTCTCGAATTGAAAATGTTGCGCCAGCCAGCTGAGCAGAGCTGGCATCCATCAATCCATCCATCCATCAGTTCTTCCATCCAATCCATTCTTTATTCTGTTCACTGAGAAGCAGAAGTAGGTTTGATGGTACATACAGAAGTTCAGAAATTTCGCTGTGGCGTGGTTTTATTTTCATTCTGACATGAATGACATAACCAACAAAAAACTTCACACAAACTTATATAAAACACCGTTGTTGTCAGAAGCGACACAGAGGAGTGCAGACCTCTCGTTTACATACATACACACATAGATTGTTTAGAGACCCATTCTGCATACAAGGATTATACTCCTTATTTGTAATTAGTTATTTTCAAACTTGTGGCCTTCCTGTTAGCTTTAACCTGTGTGGCAATTCTCGTGTGACCTCTACCATTAACAAGGTGTCTCTGCCACAGAAATACCATTGACTGGATGTTATTTGTACATCATACATCCTCTACAAACTCTGGATACTGTAGTGCATGAAAATCCCACACAGGTGGCTACTTCTGAGATGCCGAAACTTTAGATCACACACCTTAGCCGCCCTACTGCTTAATCCAACTGTAGCTGAACCTCTTGACCTGAGTGATTCTGTATGTATTCAGCCGCAGCCTGATAATTGGCTGTTCAGAGGAACAGGCTGCTTATGTCACCGAACAGGTCTACATAGTAAACTGACCACTTGCTGTACATATTTTTTCTATATTCGCAGCACATAATACGGATAGCCTGACCACTTCTTCGTCGTTCACTTGAGAATAATTCCTGTGAATTATTCCTGGTAGAGATTTTTTTTTACCCGCTCCAACTGGAGCCAGCTGTCCTATCAATCACACTAATCAACACCTATGTGCAATTAAAAGACTTCTTATTGGTTGTAGATGTTACACGGGGGACAGTGTAATGTGCAGGATTCTCCTTGACAAGTCTTTCATTTGGACGTGCTAATATCTCTGAGACTTACTACACATAAATAGGACATGTATTTGTGTGTGTGTGTGTGGGTGTGTGTGGGTGGGTGGGTGATGACAGTAATATAAATAACCTCATGAGTTAATAGCTAATCACCCACGGATTAATCAAAATTCACTTTATTGACCAGGTACACCTATACCAGGACTTTGTCCCGGTGGTATTGGTGCAAACATTCAAGGACAATACTAGGCAGACTGGGGGCAGTCTGGGTACCACCAGTGGTACCGGTACCACAGTTAGAGATCCACTGAAATGGAAGATTTTAAAACATAAGACAGCTCATAAACAGCACGCAGGTCAGGAAGACGCACACCAACCAGCGACTTCGCACAAAAGTCGTTCTCAGCTTACAATCCTTGGCAGAGGTATTCGGAGCAGAGTTGGGCTGCAGAAATGCGTCAAAGCCCTGGGAGCGCGCGCAGGCTGTTCGGTTCAAAGCCTCCCGTCTGCTCACTCGCTTTCCATCCTGCCTCATGGCAGCTGCTGGTTTTCATAGTGGTGGGAGTGCACAGGTGAGGGCGGCATCGCTCGGTACGGTGCGCGGTCTCCTTCAGAGGTGAACGCTATTATAGCCGCCGGAATTCTGGGTATTTCGCTATATTACGAAGGTTTTATGTTTGCTTAAGGCAGCCGGCTGCACAATAATGCAGCTTAAGTGCACTTGCCTCTCCTGCTAAACGCTATACTTTTAGCTGAGCCATGGTTTAAACCCTCTGGGTCGGAGGTATGGCACCTACGTCAGGCTCTGTGCATGAGCTTTGCATGGTACGTCCTCCAGCAGTCAAACAATGTGCGGATATTCATACATTTTCTGTAACTACTTGTCCTATACAGGGTGGTGAGGGTCTAGATTCTATAGGAACAAGGCAGGACACACTTATCTTTAAAACCTATATGCAATTTTGTGGCAATTTACTTTAGCTTGTTTCTGGACTAGGTGGGGAAACCCTATGAGGACATGGGGAGAAGATGTAAACTCGCATGGAGCCGCGGCGGAGACTCGAACCCAGGTCCGCACCACCGTGCCACCCACACATGGTTGTCTTTCTCTAAATTTCCCATATCATGCATGGGAGTGTGTGTCCTAGGATGGGCTGGCATCCCGTCCAGGGCGTCCCTTGCATCAAGCCTAGGATTTTGGCTCCAGGCTCTCCATTACTCTGTATGGCATAAGCAGATATAGAGGCTGCCTGTCCTGATATATACTGTAACCCATCTATCTTCCACCCCAGGCAGCATGAGACACCGGGCTGGGGTGCATCCTGGACAGGCTGCAGACCCCCTTCCATCCCGGCTAGAACAAGCAGTTGGAAGCTCTCCATACCAGGCCACCAACAGCAGAAGATCATACCGTTGTAGCACAGGGGAGATATCCAATTACACGGACCTAAACCTCGTTCAGTGGTCAAGTTTACAGACCAAGGTGCAGGAGCATCGATAACCTGCAGAGGGCGCCAACTCAACCGCAGACTGAACAATGAAGCTCCTTCTTTCATGACATCCATATGTTCATCGCCCAGCGCCGACCTTCCATCACCTGCTGCTTCCCACCCCAGGGAGTATCAGATAGTTAATGTACGTCTTTGATAATTTTTTCATGCACGGCGATGTGAAAAGCATACTTATAAAAATCCTCCGAAAGACACTTCAGACCTCGTCAAGGGTGTGCTTTTGTTGGGTCTGTTTGTGATCCCTTCACTGTACAACTACATCTTATCATACCTGTACTGACCTTAATGTTAACAAGTGTTCACTTTCTGTATTACTTATATCTGCATTAAGCTACCTTATGCCTTATTAATTAACTTTATTTTGCATTGTATATACAGTTTAATAAAGCAAGTATATCAGCATATATTGCTGTTATTGGTTTTAACAGCAGGTATATTAGTTTTTGCCCTCAGACAATTTTCAAATGCCCTCCTTCACGAGCGCCAAGAAATCGGAAATCGGTAAATAGCACTCATTTCGTACAGCGGTAAGCGTTTCCATGAGCCTTTTGCCATCAAATGTATCACAGCTGGCGTTCTCGAACCGTTACCAGTGAGCACAAATATAGACTGCAGCATATATTGACTGCAGTCTCCGCAGACTTCCAATACAAATCGCAGCAGAACTTTCCTGGTGAATTCAAACGGTGAAACATTTCAGTGAACAAAGAGCCAGATCTCTGCCCAAGGCCCAAATCTTTGGATTTGTAATGCACTCTCCTGAAGGTAAGCGTGTGTACATCTATAAAGAGAGGTTATAATAATGTCATAATGTGCATTATGCATTCATTATCTAGTTGGAAGTTACCCTTAAAAAAGCGAAGAGGAAACACGGCTGTGTTCATTCATCTTAAGGTGGCAGTTTGTAAACAGATTGTCTACGATTGGTGCTTTATTAAAATGTTTAATTCGTGGGGCAGTGCCAACGGGCTGCAATGCAGTTGGCAAGGCCTGGCAGCGAGTGTGGGGTGTAAGGTTTCGCCCACCACGTAGTCACCCTGCATGCAGGAACCCTGCCAAGAAAAGGTGAGTATAGTGAGGTGAGAGTGTAGTCATCAAGGAGACAGAAGAGCGGCCTGCTCACTATTTACACGCCGTTAACCCAGTGAACAACGCCAGGGACAAGACTCCGTGAGTCTCTAGTGTAACAGGTTCGGTCCAATGCTCATTTGAATTCACACCTGTTTTTGCTCTTGAAAAAGCCCATTAAAACCAAGGCTTGTGAACTTTACAAAAATCGGAAAGCAACCTCTCAGGATCTCTACTGCTCGACTTAGGATGGGATGTTCTCCAACAGCGCCATCTTTATGCTTCACTTACTGCCCAAGTGCGACCCAACTGATACTCCGAGAGTTTATAAACTGAATGAGAAACAGATTTTATCACAAAGCCAAGTAGCTACATAAATAAAAAAACAATACCACTTGCTGTTGTGAGTTTGATTATTCAGTTCAGCTATTTGAATATCAGGTGTCTTCATAAACCCTTATGACACAGTATAAATGACTGACTGTGGTCTGCTTTTGCCGTCTACTGCCCTGCAGGTACTAGAGCCAGCTGGGAAGCTGAAGCAGGGCAGCACTCAGAGGTAAACAGCTGAATAATATATATCATCTTATATTTCATCCAGGGGTAAGGAGATGAAACCAGCCAACTGCCAGGAGGCAACACAAATATCACGCCTCATATTCTCTGGACTTCTCCTGTCTCTTGAGTCTGTAAAATGACTCGATTAACTCAGACTCGCCCCAGGTCCTTAATAAATTAGACAAAGTTCATGACAATCCCAAACAAACAGACAGACAAACAAATAAGATGCAAACAAACGTATATGCTGGATGCATGAGGATCGATACCTGTCAAAATTTGCATGATTGCCAATCTGCAGTGACAGCCCAGCTGGTTCGAGGGTACCAAGTACAGACTGCACTTTTTTCCCCGTCTGGAGGTGAGCGCTCGACGTCCTGATGCGTCTGACAGCGCAGTTCCGAGTCCCTGCTCACTTCCTGTATGTCTCAATCGCCATATGTTTACCATCATTTCCTGACACCTCAACAATCTTGTTCCTTTCAACTACTCTTTCATTCTTTGCATTAAGTTTTTATGCAATGAAATCAGATCTACATTGAGACAGCACTTTTACAGGGATAAAAATAATTTTTTCTCAGTAACTGGATTCAAACACTTCTGTGCCCTTTATATAAACACATTTACATTATTTCCTGATCTTTTTTTCTCCATTGTATCCTGGTATTTTTTTCCCATCTTTTCTCCTTGTTACATGCACCATTTTATGTA
Source organism: Boulengeromyrus knoepffleri (assembly GCA_026770805.1). Lineage (NCBI taxonomy): Eukaryota > Metazoa > Chordata > Actinopteri > Osteoglossiformes > Mormyridae > Boulengeromyrus > Boulengeromyrus knoepffleri. The sequence continues at coordinate 3,173,618 of JABJVO010000050.1, forward strand.
AATCAAGTAACAATATATTGCCACACTCTCTTGTCGAGTGCCTTTGGGAAACTGTGCAGTGAAAGGCATTATAAAAAAATTAACTGAATCTCGTTGCACATGACAAGCAGGTGCTTATAAACTTCAAATCTATCACACCATCTTTTTACTCTGAAAGCCAATTGACTTTGTGTGGAGCACAGAGCACCTGCACAAGATGGGACACCATCACTGGCTACCAGTCACTCAGAGGGGACACCCTCACTGGCAACCAGTCACTCAGAGAGACACCATCACTGGCTACCAGTCACTCAGAGGGGA
>JABJVO010000050.1:3179213-3205829 GCA_026770805.1 Boulengeromyrus knoepffleri
AACTGGGTAAGGCGTGGTGGGGGCGGGGGGGGGGTGGGTCATCGAGTCACAGGTGCCCACCCATAACCCTAGACCTGTTTTTCTATGTGTGTCTGTACCAACGTTGAAATGGCTTTACTATGGAATCTGTCCTCATGGAATCTGTCCTCATGGAATCTGTCCCCATGGAATCTGTCCTCATGGAATCTGTCCCCATGGAATCTGTCTTCATGGAATCTGTCCTCATGCAGTCTGTCCTCATGGAATCTGTCCCCATAGAATCCATCCCAATGAAATCTATCCCCATGAAACCTTCCCTCATGGAATCTGTCCCCATAAAATCCATCCCCAAATAAAGTCATTAACTCTTCCTTCCTCCTTCTTGTCATACATTCCCTGTCTGAAGCTAAAGTAATTACAAGAGAAAAGAGCAAAGCCAGAATGCTTGTAGATATTTCTTAATTACACCACAAAGAGGAGAGAAAAGAAGTGACTTTTCCCATTTCCTCTTAATTCTGCCATTTGCTTTAACTATACGGAATATTCCTGAAGGAATTAATGCTCATCTTGCTTTTGCTTGCACACTTTACATCATTCACATTGCAAACATTCAGCGTTTGCCCTGCTTGATGTTTGACCTGGTTAGCTGACTCTTGCTGTTCCCGTACCTCAAGTTTTTCATTAACATTTGATTCATTTTATTTTACAAACAAGTCAAATTGATTACATGTAATTACCACTTCCTAAAAAAGGAATGTGTTGAAAGTATCACAAGGTATGCATCAGTCCTAACCTACTAGGTTTTTCCAACTTAAATATTATGATTCATCGTAACATTACAATTATTTCTCATAAATGGCTCACGCTGCTTTAAGGCTTTAAGGTCAAGCGAACGTCACTCCTTGGCTCAGTTCCTGCACCTTCCATGCGTTTCAGGATTCAGAAGCCAACGACAGCGGTGATTACATTCTTCACTCTTCTGGAAGACTGAAGCTCATTTCTAAGGTGGGGATTATGCTATGTTCTCTAAAAGCAGGACCATAGTCATTCTCTCACAGACTGATGATTAGTTTTGAGGTTACTGAGTGGAGCAGTTACAGTAAGTCAATAATTTTAATTTGGTTTCCCTGTAAAGGACCATCATTGCGTATTATAATGGAACACATTCTCAAGAGGTACATTTAGACCAGCTAAATTATTGAATTTCCTTTTCGAATTCTCTTGTATTTATTTTTCTCCTGCTAATAGGTGTGTGGTTTGTTTGTGAATCGCATTACACAGCTGCGTCTAAAACATAAAACACCCAACTGGTAGATCCCTGTCCCTCAGTCACTGATCTGAGAGCAGATAACTGCCCTGTTCTCAATTGGGCGGGGCCATCAAACCAACCCAAAGTCAACCAAGGCTTCCAGAATCAGCGTACATGTAGAAACAACATGGAAATTACTCCCCTGGCTCTGTGTGTGAGGTTCTTTGACTTTCCTCTGGGTACTGCAGCCCCCCCCCACCAATATAAAAAAATGCAACTTAGTTGGACTGGTGTCTCTGATGGACCAGTAGGGTGACCACCTAATTCATCTCAGGAGGGACACTATGAGGTTTTACAAACTTCAACTAAATTAGTTCAGTTCTCCTTGTGCTTTGACTGGTTATTTTTCCTTAATTGAAAGACTCATCCAGCCGTTTCACATTAACATTAGTGACACGTGCAGGATTACTGGAGACTGACCAATCAGCTCACAGCAAGAACTCAGGGTTTAAGCGAAATCGGGGTCCTTTGAATTGAAATGATTGAAATGGTAGTTTACAATACCGGTCATACTGCCCCTCCTGACATGGACCAGGTGGTCACCCTATTGGCCAGTAAGATTTAATTGTGGATCTGTGTGAGTGTGTGCCCTGTGATGGCCTGGAATCTCCATTCAGGATTACACATCCTTCCCGCTATAGGCTCCTGACCCTGTGTGAATTGATAGTTGGATATATAATCATAAAACGATACAGGAGTGCATCCCGGGCCGAAAGTCAAACACTGACAGTGTAAATCATAAAAAAGATCTTGGTTATCAGTGCCAAGAAAAGTCACCCTAAATGATGCCAGTTTATGTATTAGCCAATAACCGCAGCTCGGAAAACTGACTCTGCATTACGCAGAACAAGGATCGACCGTGTCGAGGATATTGGTCTCGGACATTCTGTGCATTTTAGGCTCATTCTCTGTCCTCTGTTTCCCTTCGTCGTCGTTGATCTGGTTTAATATCACTTTATGAACGCTGGTGTAAAATCCCCTCGAGAGGTTGCATCTTGCTTATCCAATATCCAACTTCATGAAGGTTTGTTTTCCAGACTAACAGCTACGTATTACCCTCACTTAAAACGTAACGGCCTGGCGTCTACATACTATGGCTGATCTGAAGCATATATGGACGGTGTCTGGCTCAGTGGGCTGTGGGCCGGTCCCCATGGCTGACAGAGCCATCATATCGCTGCTGGGCCTGTGACTAAGACCTGAAACTCCAGGGGCATTGGCACACCCTGATTCCCGGCATGAAGCTTCCCTCACTTGTGCATATCTGCTAAACAAATATTTCTTGCTGTTTGTATTCTTTATAGTAGTGTTTCCTAATCCAGTCCTCGGGGGCCCACAGCCGGTCCGCGTCCCTCTGAGCTCCTTGTCAGACAATCCACTTTTTTGCTCCCCTCCAGGAGCAGGGAGGGAGCAAAAACGTGGACTATCTGTGGGTCCCCGAGGACCGGATTGGGAAACACTGCTTTAGAGTATTAAGCTTTTATACAAAAGGTTTGGTCAGCCATGTAATGCAGCCGTCATCATCTCGAATAGTTCAAAGTCTGGCCTACAGATGACTGGAACAAAGTAGAGCTGAGATGAGCAACACCGCCATCTCTGTATCTGGAGGGCATTAAGACCCTGCAGAGGCACGAGGGTGGGTTCACATGGTGCGGGCACCTGCCTTCCGGAGGGCATCGTTGAACTCCCCCCCCCCCCCCCCCCACACACACACACACACACACACACACACAAGCCTAAGCGCCCCCACACTGCCAAACCCTCATCTCGACCTTCCCTGCTACCAAACGCGTCCTCACGGAGTCCGCTTAAATATGAGTCGGAGTGTTTTCTCGGCCTGACCTACTTTGTGCTTCTCATCTGGACAACGGGAGCATGAATCACATTTGCAGGGACCTGCGGCTTTCGTTAATGAGGAATGCACGAATGCCCCCCTCCACACACCCCTGCGGAGGCCATGCACCAAGGTCCTGGACTCCAGGTAGATTCCTGGAAGCACCGAACACCTGAGGAGATTAAATTAGCCCCAACGCACCTCAAATAACGACAGTAACTATCATCGGAATTAAGTTTTTCCACATATACCTGTCTGTCTGTACAGAGTAACATTTCATATATCCTTCATATTAAAAATGCACATTTAATATTCATTTACACGACTTAATTGAATTTGGTTCATTTAATTGCATAATCAGACCTCTAGTGGATTTTTAAAAATAAGAATGAAATGTAACATTGTAACGTTCTTGCTCCTAGGTCTAGCTAGCATGTTATAGTCCTCATTTATCCATTAGCATAGAGGCCGATCCTGGGATTCCTGAATAGCAGTGTGTGGAGTTTCTAATGGTATCAAACGCAAATGTCGTTTTGATTGTGGCGGCCAATCGCACGGCGGCACGGAGAGGAAAGAAAGGAGGGCCAAAGGACTTGGCGGCGACATTTCATTCCCATTGTGTTGTAAAATAGGAGCCATCACATTCAAACGAAGAAGAAGCCACAGTAACGCTGCCTGTGCAGATCCTTTTCAGATACGGACAATGAGATTTGCCATATTAACGTCACAATACCGCCGGGCGGTCAGAGGGCTCGTTCAATTAGCACGCCACTCTCTGAAACACAGGGCTGCTCGTTTAGCTCCTGTTACACCCCTTCTGAGGGTCCTGGTGGAAATTTGTGCACCTAGCCTGATCCCAAGTCAAAAACCAAAACAGCACGAACAACAACAGGAATGATAGCGTTCCTTGTTCTTCACGCTCATTAGCATTTGTTGCTCTGTTGTTAGTATTTAAACCAGCCACACTCGTATCTAGACCTCTTGAGGACCAGATTAGACAGCTGGTGTGCAGACTGAGGCGAACGCGCACCATGACTCGGCCTGTGATAAACAGCCAGAAGAGGCTTCGATGGCCCCATAGAAGCTCACAGCTCCGCAATGTTTCCCACAAAAATCCAGCCAGGCTCTTCTAAACAAACACATCTATAAACGAGTAACTCTAAAATGTAAACCATCATAAAACTGGACAAATCCTCTAAAGTTCCGGACTCCTCAAAAAAGAGTTTCCACGAAATAGATTAAAAATAAATCATTTATAGGAGCGGTAATCATTCAGATGCATGGTGCTCCAGCCATGTAAATATGTAACTTCCCAGTCATGGCTAAGCGATCACAGAACACACAGATGTGGGCTACTCTCCATGTACAGGTGGGAGCCGCCGGCACCTGGGACAGGCCTGTGGCGACAGAAACGATGGAAGAAAAATGGAAACAAACCTAAAGAAATAAAAATAAGCCACACCTGACCTTCCACCAATTCATATTATCTATCCATCCATCCATCACCCACACGTCTTGCAGCCGCTTATCCAGTGCAGTGCTTTTTCCCAGCTGACCCAGATTATCTTAAGCACTTTATTAATGGATACGACGGCAGCTTTGCATGGTAAGAAGGTCAGGTCATATCCATTTACTCTTTCCCTGGGTCCGAGATCCTTTAGCAACATGGTTTCCATAGGGTGTGTGGTTCAGTGCGTTAGGACACTGTGGCTGTTATCAGAAGGTTGGTGGTTTAAATCCCTGGGTTGGTACAGTAATGCTGTCATCGGGTCCTTGTTCATGACCCTTAATGGCCCAATTGCTCCAGTGACTGGGTGACCCTGCTTTCTCAAAAATGCATGTTGCTTTATATAAAAGTACCTTCCAAATAGATAAAATGTCCAACTGATGACAAAGAAGAATGATTTTTTTTTGTTAAATATGTTGTTGGTAAAAAGAAGCTCGAGGGAATTCTGACATTAGATAGAACTCCTTCTGGAAAGAGAATAACTCTCACAGACAAAAAACATCACTGACACAGACCCCCTCAGACTCCTCGAGCTTCTAATGGAACACCATCCATCCATCCATCCATCAATGGTGAAGGCTGCAGTAGATTAACATATAACTGCTTTACAGAAGAACACCCATATAATAAACAGGTAATAAACAATAATTGCCTATTGACATTAAACAATCACAATCATGATATGATATTAAATTGTTCAGAAGGAACGAATGAATTATTGTTTCCTCTCTAACAATTATTCGGGCACTTTACCTGGAGGTTTAATGACAGTAATTGTCACAGTTGGGGAGACATCCCTATGCTGTTAACCTCGCGTGCTTCCACAATAACAGCATCATTAGCCGGTAGGAAAACAGACGGCTCTTCCATTATCCACAGCCATCTAAATCCACGCCGCCTTCCCCATGAGCGAGATGGCCGTGTACCCATGCGGTAAGAAATAGCGGTATACTGATTCATCAAATTATTTATGATACCATTTCAGAGTGAAACATTCTTTCATCTCTTAATAGTCCATTTGCTAAGTGTTGCCATATGTATTTACTTTGAAGATGACTTACTCTTTTTAGTGTTTTATATATGTGCACGTACTAAAGCGATACCGCGGAAGGCTGGCACTACTGTTTGAAAGCCGATTGTTTTAATCATGCCAGAGAAGCAGGCTTTGATGTGCAATGAGCTACATTCCGCTCGGCCCCGCTGATCCGATACGTTTCCCACAATTCCCCAGACGCGACCTAAGAGATTCCAAATTGCACCTGCGAGGCCTCGGAGAGCTGACTTCTCTGCAAAAGGAGCTTTGTTTCGCTGCAGCCCGAAGACGGCGGCTTGCTGGGATTTGTTTCAGAACCCCGTATCCTTGCCGATCCGACGGTTCGAGGGAATTAAACTGGTTGTGACAGAAGGAACGAGTGGCATGGAAAAAAAAAGCACACGGGGACGAATAAATCATGCAATATAAGAGGAGAATAATCAATGCGATCGGCGTCATTTAAACATCATGCGGCTTCATCTGTACACGTTTTCGGAAAATAAACATGACTTTCACCACTGTTTGCAAGAACTGAATAAAGGCAAACAATTTAGTGGGGTTTTTGGTTAATAAATTATTCTTTTATTCCTTTCTTTTCATTATTACTTATCTATGTACTTCAATGATAAATACTTAACTCTATTCAGTACTTGTTTATTGACCCAATCCATCCATCCATGATCCATCCATCCTTCTATTTTCTCTAACCGCTTATCATGTTCAGCGTTCTGGGGGGTCTGCAGCCTATACTGGAGGTTACAAGTGCAAGGCAGACAACATCTAAAACTGTATAACCCCAAAAAATTATACTTGCAGAACTGGTGTTACTTTTTTGCAACCTTTGAAGAACCACAGCGCAGTTAATGGTCATAGTCTGCAGTTGATATGTTCTTAACATAAGGTTGTGTGCATTGTGGCCCTATGCTCTTATGGAAAAGGCCATCGTTACGCTCCACAGGCCAACATTAAAAGCTAATTCCTGCCAGATAACAGATGTGCATATTTTATTTGCATGTGTGAATACATTTCATACTCCCTTTCTCTGTCATTTTCCTCCAATCAAAGACAGTCAGCCAAAGGCACAGGAATGACTCATTTCATTACTATTACATGTAGATTCACATATTTCTAATACTATGTCATTCTCTGGGTTTTGGAAAAGGTCCCGAAAGGACTTAAACCTTAGATGGGAATATTTGAGAAACCCAAGATAAGTTCAAGTTTATTTGGCAAAGCTTTAAATTAAATGCACCTTCTAATGCCTTTATAATAAACTCGTAGAGCATTCATAACCAGCATATAAGTGTACCTTTCAACACTTTCAATGAACAAGACATGATAGCTTTAATATACATTAATGAGAAATATTATATGATTAGACTAGTATAATATTTGTCATACGTGTGTTAAAGTTCTCATGCCTTGTTCATTGAAAGTGCTATGAATGAAATGCTTTGAGACATGTGTTGCCCAACACATGAATGCATCCCGAAGGAGTAGGTAATGTAAAGCGTTAGCAATTTCATAGCCGCAGGAAGAAATCACCAAAATAAATGGCCAATCAAGCAGTCAATCCACGCATCGGCTGGGTGAAAAAATGGCTGAAAAACACACGCTGGATAAGTACACATGGGGAGAAGAAGGAAAATGTAAATGTCCAAATTTAACGAATGTCCCACGTCATTCCGGAGAGCACTGACGACGAGTAAGATGAATATAAATGTAAAATGAGCTAACAAATAAAAGAACAGATTGACAGTTCAATTGAATTTACAGTCGAAAAGGTAGCTGCCCTCACTCTGTCTCCAAAATTAATGTTAAAGATAATGACCAGATTAAATAATGCATGACACACTTGCAGTAATGTACCCGGGATGCCTTGTAATTCATTAATAATGAGCGCATTTGCAAACTTAATGGCACAACAATTGCTGCTCGCCCGCCACACGTTTTTTCGCTGGGAATGGTGTCAAACCCACAAGGCAGGACATGGCCTCTGGGGGCAGTAGAGGGAACGCGGCGCCGGGCCATGCGGCAGAGACACCACCGGGGGCGTCACCTTTCCTTCTTGGACGCCGGCCCAAGGTTGTCAGAGCACGCGGCACACATCAGGACATGCCCTGGGGTGGCCCCCGCCCCGGCAGCTGGGCATGGGCAGCGGGGCCGGGCTCTGGCTGTGCCCCGCGGCGGCCCGACGCGGCGGCTCAGAGTGAGCGCCGGCCAATGCCGGCGGACGTGCTGTCGCCACGGATGTTGCGGGCTTCCCTCGGCGATTCGGCTCCGAGCCACGAGGGCAGGGCCGAGATCCAGCGTATCCCTCACACACTAACAGCTCTGCTATAGCGTCCGAGCCTCACCGAGCTCGATGCTGAAATACTGCTTTGTTATCACATCTGAGATCAGCAAAGGTCATCGTGAAATGCAATGGCCTTTTCAAGCGAAGGCAAACATGACATTATCGTTCCATATCAATATGCATAATTATACATATCAAAAAAGTATATACATGTCTTTAAATATATACACCCTTTGTGTGCATATACCTACGCATGTTAGAACAAACATGCATACATGCATATTTTTGATTATACTGTACATGTAACAGCATTATTTGCAGAACGATAATGATATTGCTAGGTAGCAGATGGACACAGCTCTCCCGAATCATCTGTATAATTTGGGACAGCTTGGGTCAGGCTTAAACATTATCACGGCATTTGGGCTGGGATCAGGCTGGGGCTTATTGTATGCCTTTTGAGTTTTTTAACCTCTCTCCACATTCGAGTCGTGGGCTGGCGACGTGAGAGACGAGGCACGCGGCGAGAGACGGATGCCGAATTTCAGGGCTCTGTACCTTAATCAGACTTCGACAGGGGCTGCTTGAGACAGGCTAGGGGCGAGATGTGTCATGTGACCGGGGTGAAGCAGTTAATAGCAGCCAGCATAGCTCCTGGTGGTCTGGCTGGACTGAATGGCACAGACAAGAGGGCGTGCCAGAATGGATTCCCGGCAGGCAATTGTGACCTTAACATGTCAATCAAAGTGCGACCGCGTTCATTTGCTATTCATTAGCCAATCCCAAGGAGGCATTCCAACATATCTACCAAAGATACAATATATTCATTAACCAATCAATGACAGTGAGACGTGGAGGAATAGAAAGTTGAAACAATGTATCTTTATTTTATTCATTAACCAATCAGGTGTAAATTGTCTGAAGAAAGACGCCGTTTTGTTTTTCAGGAACATTATCTCTTCAAGTGCATAATCGCTCACAATGAACTGTAAGCGATGATGCAAGACAAAGAAATGTGGGGATCATTTGTGACTAATTTAATTCAGCAGCTTTCATAGCTAAACAATGAATCATAAAGACAGGGACTACAATGCAAACCCCGAGGCAGTGTAACACGGCAAGGCCCTAAACTATTTAATAAACGTCTTTATGAGTAACTTTAGCAAGCAGTTCTGCCTCTCTCTGCCTGCTGAGATAATATATTTACACGTTTCTAATTGAGACTGTTAGCTCGAAGGATGCACAGAGACTCCAGCTTGTCCATGAAAACAGGCCAGATTGTGTGAGGCCTGATATGTTGACATGACTCATACTGATAAGTAGGACCAGCTGGACTGTTACCTCAGTTTTCTGCAGCCCAATTGTGTCACTTACTTCTTATTACAGTAGATAAACTGGGTGTAATATACTTATTAATTACAGATAATAGTCTTATAAATACAGTAAAAATGCAGTTACTCAAAGCAGAAGTCAATTTTTAGTAACCCTACTTATGTAGAGTAATTCGAAGCCCTTGACTCTCCCCAGATTGTTGGATTTAAATATAGGGCTTAAGTTTCTGAGGTGGAAGTACTAGGTGTTCAGGTATTTAGTGACTCTACATGGTGCGACAGGAGAGCAGAGCTAGCGGTCTCTTTTGCCGGCTCCACCAGCCTCGCCGGTCGCTGTAAGCGAGAGGCACGCAGCCTAACGTCCAATCTGTCGATAAGACTTGCACGTGTAGGCGAGCCTGACGGCATAAAAATAACATCGGTTATTTAGGGGGGGATTTGGAAGTGCAGATGAAGATACTGGGAGGGGAGAGAGAGAGAGAGAGAGAGAGAGAGGAAGAATGGGGGAGAGTGAGAGGGATAGCTATATAAATGAGGCCAGTGTTAGCAGAGCGGGTAGAGAAGAAAGAGAGGCGATCATGCTGTAGCTGCCAAGTTCCGACGCTGAACAGCTGCCAGAATGTCGACGGTGGGAGAGGATCCACAGCAGCCTCACCGATATCCCACTTTCATAATTCAGCATTAAATATCCACTCGCCACGCACCGAGGCTCCTCTCCACATTATTCCGGCACAAACAGTGCCGTTTGTGCAGGGCAAACAAAGCGAATCCACGCTGATCCAGATTCGCTAAGTCGCGCATGTGTTCAGCAAGGAGAATGCTGTCGCATTAGGAGCTTAATATTTGTACTGTAGGCTTTTCTGCGTACGTTTCAGCTTGGGTAATAATGCTATCGGGCCCAGTTAAGCATTTCATCAAGGGCAAAGGGCAGAAATACACCATCAAAAAACGTAAATGGGACGAGTTTTTTTGTTGACATCACGTATTAGCAATCGCTAACGGTGAAGCAAAGTCAATATGGAGTAGCATGAAATATGCGAATGTTTTTCAGTAGTGACCCAAATACCCCCCCCCCCCCCGCCCCATCAGCCTGGGGAAGATGCATAAGTGAACGATCCCCATATTATTCACAGATGGCCTTGGGTCCCAGCGTGTGGCGGAGATTTTAATCACCAAGTGTCAGAAAGCTCATCCAACAATCTGCCGCCTGTCTTTAACTGCGGATGGCTGTAGATCACATCTGCACTGCCTGTCCGCGGCCGCACCCACATGGGCAGCCATCGGCTGTTTCAATTACATCACGTGAGGAGAGGTTGTCATGATGTACTCTCTACTTCACGGGCGGTTAGGAAACTTTAATCAGACATCATGTTTCATAACCTTCCCCCCTCCCAGCAGTATTATGAAAGTGTCGAGCAAAACAGATTAGAGAAGCTCTCATCAAGCCTGTTTTAGGATCCAAAATTGTTTAATCAAGGCTACTTTTTTCCAAATATGCACACATTATGAACCGAAAACCATAACTTCCCAAAGCTAGTTTTTCAGAAGTTATTCTGCCAACAATTATGGCCTGACAAATGCTCCCCGCTGTAGTTCGACGGCTAGTAACTTATCTCAGATTTAAACTGTGGATCCAAATGTGGCAGAATGTGATCTCTGTCAGTGGCACCTGCCGAAATTTTCGATTCAGGTGGCCCTGAGGAGCCAGTTATATTTGACGGGGGGCTTTCGGGAGCCAGTTATATTTATGGGGGGGGCGGGCCCACATGGTTCTATGTTTCCACTTATAAAATAAAACAATCCATATTTCTTTTTTATTATTTTGACTTGGGCTGGTTATGAGGGGAACAGTGCGGTGGTTAGCAAGGCCGCCTCACACCTCTGAGACCCAGGTTCGAGTCTCTGCCCAGATGCCGTGTCGGTGGGGTTCGCATGTTCCCGAGGTGTCATTGTGGGCTTTTCTCTGGGCACGAGAGTTTTCCCTCACTCCCACAGTCCAAAAACATGCCGAGGTACATTGGAATTGTCGGATTGTCCATAGGCATGAAAGTGTGTGTGTGCCCTGTTGTGGGTTTGCGCCCCATCCTGGGTTGTTCACTGCCTTGCACCCGTACCCTCAAAGATAGGTTCCAGACCCCCTGTGACCCTGAATAGGACAAGCAGGCACAGAAAATATATTTAAAAAATAGTATATATTTAAACTTATATTTCATTGAACAGTAATTAATTACAGCAAGCTACTTCCAGGCGGTTTTATGTTCTAAATGTGTTGCCCTTTAGCCCCCACAGAAACCAGCGTTATGAGCTTACAGGTTTTCACAAGATCACAATGTGCTTTTTTAATTGTCCCCAGTACCCTAAGTGATTCCTTGCTTAATCCGTCTGGCCAGTAGGTCATCTATAATCCAGCGTGTTTCTTAATTGCTTCGGGACGGGCCGACGGGAAGGTCAGTAAAGCGAGACCGCAGGACAATGGGACGGAGGACGCTCTACCTACAGGCAGAATCAGCCGCGTCCTCAGGCCCCCCAATGACTTGTGTTACGTAGGAACTGAAATGATTCTCAGTTTTCTTGGTAGCGGGGCCCCAAAATAAAGTTTGACCTAGGGCCCCTGAAAAGGGCCCCAATGGGGCAATTACTATCGTATCGCTGTGCCTTCGAGCGACTGCTCAGATCGTTACTCTTGGATACTGGGGATACAGACTCTTTTTTTTTCATCCATGGGTTAAATTCCAAACTGGTACAAACTAGTACTTTACTAATATTTGTTTTTCGTTTGCTGCTGATTTCCATCGTCAGTGCAAAGTTAAAAAAAGAGGCAGCTGACGGTACCGACATCCAGCAACCGTCAGCATGGTTACCGGCGTCCGAGAGACAGCTCTGCCGCTCGAGCGACACTCCCGGCTGAGCGGCTGCTGATGCGCCGGCATTTTCCGTTACATCATCTCAAGCAGAAACGTCAATCGGAAACCTACCACCCGGCAGCTCATAGGATGTATAAAATACCAAACGTTACCTTCAGTATTAACGTACTGGCAGGGTCACGATTGCCTATATATTTGATAATCGAAAATACACCTTTGATTTATGTCTTTCAGTCATATACAGTCATTAATCAATGTAATGTGTATGTAGTCTGATAATTCAACCCTCTGAGGACCACAGAGAAAAAATATCGTGGACCTGTATTGCATTAAACGGCACATTTTTGCCCTAGATAGCCGTCTATCCAGCGTTTCAAAATACCCACCATGTTCGTACACCGGTCCTGGTATGTTATTGTATTTTACTACAATTAAATAGTTATTAAAAGGAGAGCCTGTTGGAGGTGCATCATTAGAGGCATCTGTTGACGCTTTTAAAATGAATTCATTTAAAAAGCTTAATTTATTTAACAAAAACCAAAATATTTTTTGAAGCAGATATATAGTTGGCATGGATTGCAGCTGCATCATGCATGAATACATTTGGCATCACAAACTAGTAGTCAGGGCTGAGGTGATCTGGAGGTGATTTGGATACTGAGCACAGTGTACGGGGAGGGGGGGGGGGGGCTGACCGTTGCGGGTCACACGCTGTCAGGAGGGCTGGATATCGGGAGAAGACCGGATCTCCCCACGCAGTGACACTCACTGATGCTGACGCTGCCCCCTACTGGTCCCCACGCTGCCACACGCACTGGAGTCTCAGACGCAGGGACGGTTCAGATGTCAGCACATTTGCTCAGCAAACTCCCCCGAGATAATAAGCAATTGAACCACGGTAACGCAGCTTTGGGGCAATGCGACTATAGGAGACGACCTTATTTCATGAACTCGAGTGATTTAAACCAGAGCAATTACAGCTGTGCTCACCTCCCTAGCTGCAAACCGCCCTATGAGCACCCTGACCAGGACACCGGTCCAGAGTGTCCTCCATTATGCTTTTTTTTTCCCACCAGCGCATTCCATGCCAAAAATTCACTAATGCATCAAAGAGCAACGTGGTCTGCTCTCTCTGTACTGGGGAGGGTCATGGGCTGCTAATTCGCAGCCAGAAAAAATGTGGGAAAGAGAGGAGAGGAAGTGAATGGACCCACATGAACAGAAGACGAGCCGAAAGCCCTCCAAAGAAATTAAGCGCGTCTTTAAAGACATCCCACTCTCTCGCGGCATGCCATCTGTGCCACGGTAGTGCCGAGGACGCCGCTCTACCCAAATGTGAGATTATCGTTTCATTTCCTGCCGCCTTCTGCGAGTCTCTGCTTTTTAAGGCGCGATGGGGACCTCAGGCCCTCTGCCGCCCCCTGAGCGCCTCCTCGGAACCGGACGTTCACAGACGGCACATTGCCGCTGCCATGAGTCACGCAAATGGGCGACGGCGTCTTTAAAACCCCGCCCATTCAACCTTCTCCTGAAAAATACGTTCAGATTGATGATCTGTCAATATATTAAGAAATCCATCAGCGAACAAATTTGAAATAGTATATAGTATTTGATATATATATATATATATATATATATATATATATATAATGAAGCTTACAAGACATATCGCTTCACTTTATTAGTAATGTATTATAAAAATGCATTATTTTCAGCAGCATTAAGGAACCCTGACCTTTCAGGATCGACTTTTTCAAAGACATTGTTTAGTTAAAATGTACGTTGCAGTAATTAGGTAAAGTTCCTTCCTGACGCTTCTGCAAGTTTTGAAAAGCAGTAATTGCTTTGAGCAGCTGCAAGTCCTAAAAATAAGCTTTGCTGAAAAATGAAATACTGCGGGTTTTCCGTGTGAATAATACCTCCAGAGGCAGAACAACTGGATGTAGTTAACGTCCATTGACAAAACCTGTAAAATCTGTCAAAAACACAGAAGCCATTTTCTTGTGGGCTGTAAGAGTCTGCTGGGCAGATTTTCATTGTCTTTCTCTGTTTTCCTCCCAAATGAACAGTTCCATTTAAACTAGAAATGAGTTAGTCAAAATAACAGCGCAAATTCAGCAATTTGGCAACATAACGTGCATATTCTGCACATTGCTCACTTTTACAAAACAACATTAATTTTTTATATGTTGGCATATGTGAAATAGACATAGAGAAGAAGGTACTTTCCAGAGATAGAGAACAACTGCGTCCTAATGAAAAGCAAAGTGTGTGGAGGAGAGCCGCTTTCTGTACTGATTACACGAGGTCCTGTTTTTCCAAAAGTTGGTCGGTGTTAATGAGGTTCCTGCTGCTTCTCTGAAACTGTGCAATGAAGCAAAAGAGACAGAGTTTTATTCGGCGCTGGGCTTTCAACTTGAGTTCCGCGGCGCAGGAAACGTACACATTGGTAGAACCTGCATTTTTCGCGTGACTTGACCTGCTAAGTGCAAGAGCTAATAGGCTTATTCATTATTTCCAACCCAAAATATTGCCGCATGGTGGGTGTGCATTGCCTTCATCTCCTTTTAAGCTTAATATTGTAAAGGGTGACTGCACTTATCGTGCTAAGAAACCAATCAAATGATTTTGGAAAGACCTGCATGTAAATTGGGGAAAAACTGACATAGATATCTGCTTAATAAATATTCACAGCCATATACTTGCTACATCTGCCGGGTTTTTTTTAGGTAACCTACTTCTGGAAAGCAACATAAGTCTGATATTCTAGGAGTATCCAGCTGAGAAGAATGCTTACATGACTGTGACACTGCACTGCTTGATCGAAATACTGGATGTCCCGTTCTGCATGCCCTGTACCCCTCAGACAGCTAAAAAATATCATTTGTGCTCATAATAGGGGTTAAATTTGGAAATAAAAGGTTTCCTGAGATTCCCAAGAAAAGATTTCACTCCTCATGGAAAATAAAAGCATTGTGACCGGATAGAATAAATAGGCACCAAATAAAGCCTTGAATTGCAGGCACAGGTTGTGTTTATATGTCTGTTCATGCCAATGCCATTAATCCACTTGTGAACCAGACCCTATAGCAAATAAATGCAACCTTCCGCAAACACTGAACTACTTAAATAAAACTGCAGGAAAGTTCTGAAGGTTAATCTTAATTACAATATTAAAGCTACCTTCTCCTTCTGTAAATTTATTCAAGTTCCGTCATTATATCCTGCCCGAGTTTTATAATTAACAGATCTCGATATAAAACAGTGTCCCGATAAGGCATCCTTGGCAGCAAAAATGGTAATCTTTCATCTCAAGAGGCTTCGCTCTTAGCAGAGCAACCCCAAACAGCTTGTCATTTCCAAGTAATACTTCTTAGGCATTCTGTTCGATTTATTTCCCCCTTTCGTGTGACTGCCCAGTAATCGCCTCCACTGTCCCGACCCATATTTCCTGATGCTTGTCATGTTTCTGCTGGGCATTAAGAAGCATATTCGTATACAGAACTAGAGGACTGGTAGTTTCTATTTGGCAAAAAGTGCTTCTTTTAAAAGCTGGAGTTTCGTGAGAAGGTTCCCCCGGGGGATTTTTCGGAGGAGACACAAATCACAGCACTTCTTAGGTGTGGCTTAAAAAGCCGCCTCTGCACTTGACGGTGGACTGATCAAAGTCTGGATGAAGGATGTCTCAAACGAGGAACCTTAAGAGTTCAAATACTGATCTGTGCCACGCTCCAGCACCCTGGGAGAAAGTAGATTTTACATGGTTTATACCTGAAGTCCGACCACGATTTAGAGCAATACGTCACCGTTAACTATTGATAGGGTGTGTAAATAATTGTTACACTGTCTTTGACCTGGAAAATAAAGTATTATTTAGATGCTGCCTCCTTAGCTTCAGATCTCTTACCTCGAACGCTGTTCTATATACTGTAGAGTTGGTGAGAAATTGCACGTCTACATTTGAATTGTAGCTGCTGGGGAATAAGAGGGACATTAAAACAAACTTAGCTGCAATTCACTTGTGCTTACAGACCACCGTTCCCACAGTTCAGGCTGCAGCGACGTGTTCTGCGAGACCTTCAATAAACTAGTCTGAGGCCTGTCAAATACTTAACATTAACCAAGGAGTCCGGTAATAAATCACTGAATTGGAAGGACTTTGAGACAAAGGTTTGAGCAAGATGTCCCTTGACAGTAGCCAACAGATTTATTCTTCAACTTGTGATGCATTGATCTTGACGCTGAAACATATTATGAGATTATAGAGTATGATATAGAACATCAAATGCAGAGATTTAATTTTCTCTATATATCAGGGTATGGAGTCCATATGTAAACAGAGGGTAGTTTATTATGGGATGGGTATTAGTGACTATAACTCAGCCAACCTGATATTAAGGGTCTAACCTGCATGACGGAAGCGTGGCTTTAAGGCAAAGAGGCAGAATAGGCTTCGATATCCTCATCGGAGTTTGAACTGAGATGTGTGGGCTTGCAGAGGGGTATTGCTTCGAGTAGATGCACACCCCCAGCAACAACATGCCTTGGAAAGCAAAGTGTGAATATCAGCAGATCAGCCAACAAACTGAGCGAAGCTACGGAAAACTCTAGAAAGAGAGCGGCGGCACAAGGAGCGGTCGTCACGTGTTAGCGCGCGGCTCGGCGTGCACGTCACGCTCAGCTGGCTTCTCAGAAATGACTGATGATTGTACCGTGACACACGTGCACGTTTGCGTTGGCCCGCTCCGTCTCGAAAGTGACGGCTCTCAGAAGCGTGTGATCGTACATGCGAAAGCACTGATGTAACACAGTGAGCTAATGCTATATCACAGTGAACTAATGCTATATCACAGTGAGCTAACGCTACCGGGGTGGCGGCTGGCTAATGACTTTTGCCCGCCCTCTGGGCTCCGATGACTCGTCACCCGCTGTGATGCTGAGGTCACTCTGTGAGCTCTGTTCACGTTAAGCTGCCATAGAAAGTAGAAAGGAGTGAAGCGGCCTCATTTTTAGAAACGAATTAGGACAATCTGTGCACACAGAGCGTTAGCGACAGCCGCTAGCTCATTATAAACTGATTACGCAGCTAGTTTGGAGGGGAACTAAAGACCAAAATAATGATGCTCCCACAACAGATCCTCCATAAAATGTCCGGTCCTTTTGTGGGACTGGGGGCCAATTTCCTTCTTTGCTGTCAAAGGAAAGAATAGCCTGCAATACAGAAAAGTACAATCAAACTAAAAATGACATCATAACAAGAGCATATAAGAAGTAAGGTTAGACCAAAAAAAAAAAGTATCACCGGCAATAAGTGAATTTATTAATAAACAAAACAATTTGATCTTCCGGAAGCGTGCTCAAAATCAAAGGTCTTACTTATGCCTCGTAGGTCTAAAAACGCGCTCGAGTAATGAAGTCAGCCGCTGACTTGATTAATTATATTTTAACAGGTACATGATTAAGCAGCTACTTTAATGAAGTCTTCCCCACTCTGGGCCGCAAATTGAGTCTCATTTTTACACAGAGATAGTGAGGAAGAAGGTGCTAATCTACAATTTTAATGAGAACCAAACTGTATGTGTTTTTCTCGAGGAAAAGGAGGTAGGAACGGCTCACATTCTGACAGGAAAACGCCGTCAATGTAAATGAGGACTCTCAGGATCCTGCTCCAAAGGCCGACATCTTTAACAATTTAACATTGCTATCCATAACCCTCAAGAATAAAAGGTCTTTATTCTGTTTTTTTTTTCCTCCCGCTCTTTCTTTCATTCAATCAGCCCCTTTATTGATCCCCTTTGAAATAAATTCAACCTTAAGACAGTATGATTATTCGCTGCTTCTCTCAGATACTTGCAGTATAAAGGAAGCTTATGAGTCCTATTGAGGAGCTGAAGGAGTCGCTCTGGACATGAGCAGACTGCACATGAAGCGTTCGGGGCGGGGAAAAATGGCCGCCACAGGCGGGGCGCGAGAGCTGGGCACCGCGCGGCCCGCTGTCAATTCACCCAGGCGAATTCACAGTTCTTAAGGGACCACATGTCTCATGTGATGCTCTTCTCGCCATGGCAACTGGATCCATCCTCACCCAAGGAAAAGCCACTACTTAACCTCTGGGCTTTTACATTTGACTATTTTGGACCACGTTGTCTTAAAGACACTACTGTCACGGCTTTAAACAAACTGTAGCTTGAAGACTAATTTATATCCCAAAACTTTAAATCCAAAAATTACTATTTGGTATCTTTGTAGGTTTACAGAGCCTGTGGGGGAATACATTTGCTTCAATTATTACTGTCAAATACAATAAAATAAAGCTGAAAGACAGGAAAACAAAATAATAACAACAAAAAGGCTTTTTTTTTTTTGCACATCACATTTTCACCTCAGTCTTGTCACACAGCTGGCTGTCATACTAGCTTTAAAATGTCACATCTCCACAGCCTGCTCACTGAAAACTGGAAGTCAGGAATGCGTCCTTATATAACCAAATTGAGAGATAATTCTGACTATGCACAGTGACGGCGGCAATCGTGTGTCGTTTTCGCTGGAACCCTGACCCAAGTGAAATCACTCCTCCTTACAGAGAGGAGTAAGGGAAGTGTGTGTGTGTGTGTGTGCGGGAAGGGGGTGGGGGTCTGTACAATCGCATATTCAGCAGAATTTACAAAGTTTCCATCCGGAAAACTATTCCTGCGATATTCCAAAGTGTGGCTTCCAGAGCTGGCACGAAGCCAAAGCTTGCCTTTGGGCGTTTGACGAGCTGCGGCGGTCATGAAGGGAGGCGTCGCGGTACTGAATACACATGGCTGCTAGCTTTCCTGGTGTACGCCGTCCGGGCGTGTGCTGACAACATCCGCGCGGAGCGGACGGTGTGGGTACCGGAACGCAGCAAAGGGGTGCGGCTGGCGGGTAGGTTAGCTAGCCGCGCGTCGCGGGTGGAGCTGTCTGTGGTTCTGAACCCTCTGATCTGCGTGACCGCAGCAGTGCATGATGGGAGCTGTCTCTGGTCCTGAACCCAACGTATGTGCTGCGCAAGGCCTTTTTGGCTCAAACCATCGAGAAAATGCGTCGCTACGACTGTCAGACTGGACATTGTTCGGGTTTATAGCCGTGAAACTGGACGCTTAAATAAATAAGTAAATATTCTGCAAACAGATGTTGTGTACGTCACTGTGACACTGCAGAACGTAAACAGAATGATGGATGGATAGATGGACGGATGCATGGATGGATGTTAGCATGCTTGCTAATATAACTTGTTAATCTCATCACCCACCCAAACACCATCCGTGCTGATAATCCAGTACAGGTTTATGGTGAGCCTGGAGTCCATTGCGGGGGGCAGAGACCACGAGGGAGGGAGGGATGCCGTTCCATGGCAATATGCACTCACACACCATCGGAAATTAAGAAACATCACATGATCTAATCCTGTGTTTTTTAGATTGCAGAATGAAACCTGAGCAGTGAGAAAACGCAAACTCACAACCCCAGCTATGGCAGTACTAACATGTAGTAATACTAATATTTAATAGTAAAGTTCATCTTAATTGTAACACATACATCATCATCAGCTTTGCACCAATCTCGGCTAGACATTGTGCATTATAGTTTAAATTGTAACACAATGATTCTTCATTATTGTTCCTATTAATACTGTTATACATCATTCTACAGTATCCTAATGTGTTCATGTATTCTTTTTCTTCATGAGTTCATTTGAAAGGTACTTTGTAAATTATTTAAAAACAAATTGGCTGCAAATGGTTCTTACAAGTAATGAACGAGGGTGCTTGAATCAGAACCCCCCCCCACTGGAAGTGTACCTAAATTCAGCAATTGTTATAAATGAGCAGGATAGTTTTATCTAGTCCATAAATAAGCCAATTGCAATGCTGTTACTATACAACTACTTCTTATTATTCTCAATTATGTCCGTGGGAAGACGCTCTCCATTGTAGAACGCAATGGAGGTTCTCTGATGATTAATGGAGGAGGTTTAGTGACAATTATGCTAATATACTACCGTGTAAACAACTCACATAACAAATCATTTACATTAGCAGTAGGGGGCATATAAATTATTTTAATACTGGAGAATTTCTACACAAAGCAACTTGGAAAAAAAAAACTCTGGAGTGATAGTTTCCTTTAACAGTCGAACCTCCTGTTGACCTACTTTATTCATTGCTTGCTTTTATTTTTACGCATTTTTCTTCCCCAAACTGGAAAATTGGGAACAGATTTGTGTTTCAAAGGTTCTAAGATAACCAGGTCGTATGACATTTATGAACATAACGACACCTGAAAGTATAAGGCTGCCCGTCACATAAGGGGCTGGGACATCTCAGAGCTCGACGCTGCACTGGTCATGTGACGAGAGACTTTCCATGTCGCACGACCTGCTGACAACTGGCGGAAAAAAAAAAAAACCTTCTCGCTCTCCGGCGTGTAGGTGGGCGTCGGGTCAAATCCCTCTTATTCCTGGAGGACGAGGCTGTGCATTTGATTGACAGGTTCTGCTTGGTTAGCTTACCCACGTCCCATAAAGGGGGGGGGGGGGCAGTCGTGGTGCTTATGTTTGCCTCACTGCAGGCACCCAGTGTTAGGATGAGGTGTCAAGCTGTTAACTGAGCTTCTGGCAAATTCACGCCTCCAGGCTTAGACCCTGTGACTGCAATTCTAGTGACCATTAGCATTTAGCATTCGCTAACCACATGACGCTAGCGGTTCAATTATTTACTCGTACAAAGCCTGTCTGCCCCTCACGCCGCTTCCTGACTTCAACTTCCAGTTCCCACGAATAGGTGGAACGATAGCGCGAATAGCATCTCTTCTTTCTCGGAAATCCATCTACATCTATCTATATTCTGTACATATTTCTTTGCCATTGCTGCTTCTTGTGCAATATGTATGCGTCCATATATGTATGTATATATAAACAATCTGTATGGCTGTGGTAGAACATATACAGACAGACGTATATATTATTTATTCAAAATATTTTATTGTTTTTATGTTGGATGTACGACTGATTTTCAGAGGTGTGAACGCTGAGCGTCTGCGTTTTCCCATTTTACAGATTTTTAAATTTACCTCATCGCCGTTGCATGCTGGACTTGGAGAAATTACATTTTGACGTGGCTATGTGGTACAGAAATGTTTGTGCACGTGTCCTTATATGGTGAGATCGCAAAAAAATCTAGATTGAATGTAGAATGGATTAGTGTTGCCCTGCAGAATAAGAAATGCAAGCGCCATTTGCCACAGATAACTGGCAAATGAAGAAATCGACGGTGGCACCAGTTCAGCGCTGAGACGGGTCACCGTCTGCTCCTTCTGCAGACGCTCAACGCGAATCTGGACACACCTCGGCACTTAGATGTGTGGGGCAGTGTTTCCCAATCCGGTCCTCGGGGACCCACAGACAGTCCATGTTTTTGCTCCCTCCCAGCTCCCTGCCAAAAATGCGGACTGTCAGGCAGGGAGCAAAAAGGGAAAGTGTAGGTCCCCAAGGACCGAGTTGGGCAGAGAGGGTGGGGGACGAGCCCATACAGAGGAATGATTTCAGGAAAGCATTTTTTTTTTCTTTTTAATATACCGAGACCTGAGACGTTAACTTAAAGCAAGGGGTGTAAAGAGGACATAAATTCACCAATTCATCAAGTCTTTCAAGGAATCAGTCAAAGTTGTGTGCAGCCTGAAAAACAGTGACGTGCTTTATGGAGGGTTGCCATGTCTTGTCCTTCCTGTCCTCTCACTGTCTGGCAACCAAACACTGGCAGTCATCTCAAGGGGCAGCAGCTGCACAGGTTTCATATCTGCATTGTGGTCACTCATTATACCCCGATGGATTCCCAGCACTTCACAGGTTCTGGTCCTTATAAGGTCATGTGAAAGGCATCATGGGACACTAGTGGGTCTCAAAGATGTATCCAAAGGCCCTACTTTCTGTTGCCAATAAACAGAGGTGGATAGTTTGGGTCCAGAAAGTAAAAGTCCAAACCAAGATCTTGTTCCAACCAAACAGTTGAGTTCTCTGTGACCAGGGCTATTCAACTCATGGTCCTCAAGGGCCGAGCCCTGCTGATTTTCCAGCCTTCCTTCACCTGTGAGCCAGGTGTGAAGCCTCTGACCAATCAGAATCAGCAATCATTAAACTAACTACCTGGGAGAACTGAAAACAAGGCCTGGATTTAGAATCGAAATCCAGATTTGAAGAGCCTTGTCTGTGACTGTGACTCTTTATACTCAACTGGCTGGTTGAAGCAAAATCCTGGTCTGGATCTTCGAGACATAAACTAGCCACATCTGCCAGTAAAGATATTTAGGTTTCTTGCACTGCAGATTCCAGAACTCTGTACACCACTATGCAAACACA
This sequence comes from Boulengeromyrus knoepffleri, assembly GCA_026770805.1. NCBI lineage: Eukaryota > Metazoa > Chordata > Actinopteri > Osteoglossiformes > Mormyridae > Boulengeromyrus > Boulengeromyrus knoepffleri. Next base: position 3,201,748 of record JABJVO010000050.1, read on the forward strand.
ACACTGTCTTTTCTTTGATAATTCAGTAGTTAGAAATCAAAGGACCTGGTACCCGAATTGAAGCAGCACTCTCCTTGTCACCTCCCACGCTGCAAACTTTGGTAATTCATGCGTGCTGTTAAAGAGCGTTCATTAAACACGCTATGGCCCGGTATGGAGAATGGAGAAGCGCACAGCGGCGAGTTGGTCCTGGGCTCTGCTCCTCAGAAGAATACCGCTGATTGGCCGAGTGCACATCAACCAGCACGATCCTGAGCGACACGCAGCGATCCAGTCCCGGGAGTGTGTGTGTCGCTCCTACCTGCGGCAACGCGTGATACCCGAATGTCACAGCAGGGGGCGCCAGAAAAGTGCGAGCAGGTGCGGCAGGGTGGCCAAAGGCGTGCGATGACCTCACACCCCCACGGCGCGGGGCACTGGCAGACACGCTCTCCGCTATGCCCGCTCGGGTGGGGTGCTGTCGTTTGGATTCGTACACGGCGAGCTGTGAAGGTCCCGTACAGTAATTAGAATCCAGACGCCAGACCTAATTAAGTTATACGTCTCTGATTCGGTTACACAGTGCAGTCGGGGAGGCTGGGATTAGCAAATGATGGTCCCTGAACGAATCCAGGCCGTGGCGTATTGAACGAGATGAATAAATAACAGGCCTAGATGCACAACTGATTTATTGCATCTCTTTTTTTTTAATCGTTTTTATTTATTTACTTACTTATTTTTAGAAGTAGTTTCCAAATATCAAATACCAAAAATGCCCTGTCTGACCTTTTAATTTGAATGTTTACATTTAAGAGCCTAGCATTATGAAATCAATAGAAATATTGGTTAGTGATTTTTGAAAATGTTTTCACGTCTGTTTTCAGTGCCAGTCAACCCGTGAGGCAACACAGGCGACCGCCTAGGGCGCCCTCTTCTGGAGGGGCACTGACATAGCAGGCGGTCAGTACCAAATGCCACACCTCCCACCCGGGTTGAGGAGCATATACGGCTTGTCTAGGGATCCACGTTGGGTTATGACCAGCACAGCCTGTTTGCAAAAGGCAGAGATAAAGGATCTGAGCAGATGCTCAGAGCGACGGCAGCCAATAAAGGACGAGGGCACGTTAAAATGCAGCGCACACTGTTTATGGGCTAAAGACTCCGCGATGATCACAGCGGCGTCGCTCCCGATCAGGCAGCCATTGCATGTTTTATTTAACGCTTCTTCTCCAGATGCTAGCAGCTGCCCCAGCCTGCACTGGAGACACCGATTCCAGACATAACAGACGTTAATCTACCTAATCTTTCATTTCAGGTCAAGTAGGAGAAATTTTAATACGCACAAATACTCAAACGTGAATATATCCCCATATTACTGAAAGCAAATCATTCCTAATGTTAGAAAATAATTCCTGTATCTGTAACACTGTTGACACTGTATCTAAAGTAGCACACTGAGTACCAGCTCCTCCATTTTGAACTCATTCATAAACCGAAAAAAATAAAAAAATAAAAGTACAACGCATCACGTGACAAAGTTTAGAACTTTCCAGAAAGCACAGCACTCTGCAGGAATGGGACTCAGATTAAAGCGTGCTGCATTTTTTCCCCCCCCTACCGCAGGAGAAGCGGGACAACAGCAAAATGACTAAACCACTTAAGGTGCAAAACACACAGTTGAAATAACCTGCCCTTGTTTAACGCGCCGCTGAAATATTAATTATGGCTCAAACGACCCGTTGGGTCTATGTGAGACACAGCTGTGTGGGGGTCCAGTCCCCTCTGAACACTTGTTCTTGTCTAATTAATTCCAGTCATCAATTGCATTTCAGTTAGCAGGGCTGAACCATGCATATTCAGTCAGCCGAGCTGTATATATTCAGTGCGAGAAGCCAAAACATATTTTTGCATTAGTATATATGCAAATGCCACTTAAAACGAAGACAAATAAAGAACCGGTGCATTTGCTCCGAGCCATTAAATATGGAGAAAACATAAAGGATGTGCATGTTAGTGTACGGGAATGCACATCACGTTAATTTAACGCAAGGTTTACAGGGACACGCGTATACGAGGTATTTTGGAGGCTTAAACTTGGATAGTGGCCAAGGAGCGAAATCACAATCAGAGGTGGCAGAGGCGAGCAGAAGCAGTGCCCCGGCATGTCTCCGGAGCTTCCGGAAAGCGGGAGCGGAAGGGAGGGGGCAGACGGACTGCCGGTGGGTATATGAGGAGCGGGACAGAGGTGGAAATGTGCAGCGAGTAGGCGACCGTCAGCAGAAACGAAACGACAGAATGCACAAGAAAAGACGCGCATAAAAGGAGCCTTTCAAACTTTCACGTAATTATTTCTTTTTAGGAGATCCCGTCCCCCAACGGTGCTGGGAAACCGCCAGCACCCCTTGCAGGTTTTCATAAATGACTGACGTGTAATTAACGCCCCCTGAGAGTACCCACGGGGGCGACCATCTCCGGAGCGCATCGATTACGGATATTCACAGCTGTCTCATTAGACCAGCGAGGTCTCAGCCTTTTTCACCCGCCGCTGTTTTGTTTATTATTTATCGCACTTTCACCGAGGGGCCCAAAGTTGACCTTTCATGTGCCCCCACGAAAGCGGAAGGCAACTCACATCTACATCACGCATCTCAACGATATGTTACCGTTTTAACGCAAATGCGCACGACCAAAGTCCTGCTCTACTTTCATATTATAACCTATTTTAGTTTGTCTACAGCGGCAGAATCAAAGATTGAATTATATTATAACGTTCTAAAAATGCCACATGGAGGTGTGGCTACATCTAGGAAGACAATATGCAGGTACTTCTCTCGTTTCAAAGTGTGTCATCTTAGCTTTGCTAAAAACGCATTTACGATGTTAATCATGCAACCAGCCTATCACTATGGCCAAGGGCTGGGTTTCAGCCGGAGGTGAATCAAGCATGAATGTCACTGTTGCAGATTCGGGGCAGACTACATTCATCCCAGGGGGATATTCCTTGCAATTTCCTTTTTTTTTAATGTTAGCAATCTTCTGCTACATTCAATGCTGGATAATTAACAGAGGAAATCCGATTTAGTCTCCTGTTCGCTGCAACATAATAAGTAGCGTCGTCCTGATCAACACCCAGCCCTCCCCCCCAAACGAAAGAGGTGCTGACATCATAATGGAGCCATCCATCCATGTGACGAGGCTCCATCGAACCCGCGCCTTTCAGACACACTGGCAGGCAGACAGAAGTCAGAAACAGGGAGATAAACACACACCTCGATAAAAACAGATCATGCAACTGTCGAAAAGCACGCCATAGACGCACTTCACTCAAGGCAACATCGTACAGCTCTATCGGACATCCATCACGTCTGTTAGTGCACATCCATCACAGCGAGCTGGAGAAACCCACACAAGTTATGGTCCCGCATGGCAGATCAAGCCTGACTTTCAGCGGCCCTCCGCAGGTAGGTAACCCTGACAGCTGCCCACGTGGTAAGATCCCCTTGGGGAGCGACGGGCCAGGGGCTGGAAGACCGGCACAGACCCACCGTCTATCCCCGAGCGCGGACACAATGCTGTCCCCGCAAAAAAAGAGGACTGTTCACTAAGACAGGTGGACACGTGCCCCCTCAGCCCTCAGCCACTCAGGGACGCTAAGGCAGAAGGTTCCGGCTCTTTGCGATTAGCACACGGCCTGGCCCAAACCAGGCCTGTCCATCAGCGGAGCAGGGGTGACAGTGAAGCAGTGTTCCATGCCTACCTCTGACCCCAAATACATCTGGGACGATCCCCTCCGTGCATAGAGAAGAGAGGCTGCCTCAAAACAAGCACCCCTGTCCTCATGTTATATAGAGAAGAGAGGCTGTCTCAAAACAAACACCCCTGTCCTCATGTTATATCGAGAAGAGAGGCTGCCTCAAAACAAACACCCCTGTCCTCATGTTATATAGAGAAGAGAGGCTGCCTCAAAACAAACACCCCTGTCCTCATGTTATATAGAGAAGAGAGGCTGCCTCGAAACAAACGCCACTGTCCTCATGTTACATAGAGAAGAGAGGCTGCCTCGAAACAAACACCCCTGTCCTCATGTTATATAGAGAAGAGAG
>JABJVO010000050.1:3214091-3233448 GCA_026770805.1 Boulengeromyrus knoepffleri
CCGCTCCCCTTCCTGCCTCCGATCGGCACATTCCCCCATCCCACCCAGCCTCCCCCGTCCATCTGAGAATGCCCCTCTCCCCCCCCCCCCCCCCCCCCCCCCCAAAAGGTGCCATTATTCTTTTCTTATTAGGGAACTCAGCTCATATTCTGTCTGCCCGAGAAAACGCTCAGTTGAGCAAAAACGAATTGACTAACCGATGCTGACAGAGAGATCGATTTGCGGGCGGTTGAAGGCTACTCCTTATCCGCGATATGATTCCATTAGGATGTTTATTGTAATATAATTAAGTAATCAAAACAGAGAGAGATGTTACAGATGGAAGCGCCATCGACACCATTGTCTTCATTGAACGGTAACCTAGATTCCATTTACCCTCCCTCTGATCACAGACCTGGGGGGAAATAAAATATATATTTTTAAAGTGCACTTTGCCTAAAGGCTCCCCGGTAAATTCAATTTTCACCCCACATTGATTTTTCTATTCTAACTTGTTACATCCTGATGTTATCTATCATGGATTTATATACTACAGACGACTGGGGTTCAGCATATAGAGACCCATGCGGAATTCCCACACTCAGTCACAGGCACCCACAGTATCATGAATTTTTATTTTTTTTTAATTCTTTCTTTATAAGAACCATGAATATCATAAGATCACCTTAGCTAAATGTTTTTGAGGAACCTGCTTAGGCAGATTCCCCGAAGCACGACGTCTCTCAGCCAAGAGCAGGAAAAACCCAGATGCCGCTGATGAAAACCAGCGGCCCAAACGTCATCAGTGTGGAAAACTGGGAGCCAGTTGAATTCTGTTGAGTGGATGCCTACTTCATGCTCTAAAAATACATCTGTAAGCAGGGGGGGGGAGTTAAATAAACCATATCTAAAACATGCGACAATTATCTAACAAACACCCGCCGAAGGAGCCCAAGCAGACACCCTGTGGTGAGCAGTATTTCCCAGAAGCAAAATACCTGGTGGTCTGCCTGTCCTCCTACTGTAGCTGTTTACGTGCTGGGATGGCAGACGTGCCTTAAGGAGACCCCGCCATCAAATGAAACAGCTTGGCTAAATGAATAAATCATTGCCATTACCTCCGAATAGCAGAAGCACTTCCACCTTAAATGCTACTCATGTAGACATCTGGCACGACTGTGCATCATAGGGTGAGAGACTTTGATGTCTCCTGCTAAAGGCAGCTGTGCAGAGTTGGCCAAGAGCACAAAGGGAGACGGGTCGACTTATCTCTGGCTGCGCCCTCAGACCCACGAAAATACTTCATGAAACTGGACATACAAGAAGCTAAACTTCGTCCTATGCAGCTACTGATACCGTTTATATAGAAGTGATTTGGGGCCAAGCAGACCCCTACCAAAGTCCTCACACCCCATAGGGTGACCGGACCAGAAAACCCTTTCCGTCATAAGGCATGTTCATTCCTACACAACCACCATGCTTTTTTTTTTTGTTTTGTTACTGAGAGTTTAGGGACTTCACATTCCTCTGGCATTGAGACATTAAATTTGAACGCCTCTAGTCGAGGCAATCAGAAATCAGTGCTTCATCATCCGTCACATCCTAATCAAAGAGAAGTCACTGGCTGAGAGCCACGGACCACATCAGAATCAGAGGGTGGTGGGGGGGGACCGTGAACCGATTTCGACTTGATTGATTGATGGTTAGGGCGGCCTTTCTATAAAGTACGTATAAAATCACATTAAAGTGGATATTTTGCCTGAGGTACTTGGGGTGGCATTGTGGTGCCAAGGTTAATGTGGTTGCCACATGCCACTAGAGACCCGGGTTTGAGAGCTGGGAGTTTGCATGTTCTCCATGTGTCGTCGCTCCTTGCAATGGGTTGGCGTCCTGTCCTGGATGATGCCCTGCACTGCACCTGTTGTTTCTGGCATAGGCTCCTGCCCACCATTATCCCAAAAGGGACAAGCAGTATAGAGTGGTGTTTTTGGAACCGGTCCTTTTTGACCCCCAGACGGTCCACGTTTTTGCTTCCCCCCAACTCCCAGGGAATTGGGAGGGAGCAAAAACGTGGACCCTCTGGGGGTCCTCGAGGACTGGTTTGAGAAACAATAGTATAGAGCAGGGCTCTTCAAATCTGGACCTCGATTTCAAATCCAGGCCTTGTTTTCAGTTCTCCCGGGTAGTTAGTTTAATAATTACTGAATCTGATTGGTCAGAGGCTTCACACCTGACTGACAGGTAAAGGAAAGCTGGAAAATCAGCAGGGTTCGGACCGTGATTCGAATAACCCTGGAATAGAGGATGGGTGAATGAATGAATAACTGTGCAAACGATTAGGCTGCATAATTTAATGTTTTCCAGCACAAAAATGAACTTTTTTTTAAGTACTATACTACAGCACTGTGCTAAGTTCCAGCACGCACATCTCTTTAGTGCCATATGTTACCAGTCAAGGGAAATCACAGAGGCAATGAAACTTTCAGTCCTGGGCTTAATGATATTTTAATTAAAGATGTGTAATAGTCTATTATAATTAGCTAATGAGTCATTTTTAGGAATGCAGTCTTGCCTGCCGTGTTAATTTTAGGAAAACAAACCACTCATTTAGCTCTCATTGCGCTGAAATTACTCAAGTGATCCGGAGAAGTTGCGGCGCAGTCATTTCGGCGAGCTGGTCGCTCGTGACGAGCCGTGACAAGCGTAAGTGTTTGTAATTTGTCACCACTTCACGTCATTAATAGCAGGCACAAAGAACGGATACTTTGGAGATGGCAAAGCGTTTGGGTAGACGTCGTACTGCTCCTCAGGCAAGCAGAGCGCGTGTGCCTCTGGTTCTGCATGACACTGTATGACAATGTAAGGGGATGAGCAAAGACCCAGAATGTGAGAGTGAGAGTTTTAAAAGAGGCGGGTCCAAGCTACCAGAGAAGGCGGGACCAACCAATCAGAAGTCCTGGGCCCACCTCCTCTAAAACCTGATTGGTTAACTCTCTGAACCAATCATTTTTCCTTCTGTCCTCAGAACATTTTTGTGTAAGTAAATCTCCCAAAGTGCTGTTCTCTTCAGTCTTATAACACCTGTGCTACATGTTTAAATTAAAAGGATGAAAAGCCGTAATGAAGAAAGCCCACGTTAATTTGTAATTAGAGCAGTGTGCGAGGTCAGCTGAGGCCTTGTCTGTCCGGCGGGGATGTTAAAATGCAGAGCTGCAGGTCCGTGGGGGTTCTGAGTGGGGGGGGGGGTCGGACAGATGGCTCTCTGAGCTGCTGCTGCGAGCCCGTCCGCACGGAGCGACTCTCTGAGGATGCCGTCTTGACATTTCCACACGGAGGACCCCAAAAGGTGCCCTCATCTCTAATTGACTTCTCTTGTCCATGTCAGCATGGGAGGCAAACCATCGCCGACTCCGGGCCGTCTGCCACCAGGTCTCACATTCGCGGCCCGGATGACGCCTCGTAGGGGTGGTCCGGCTCCGGAAAGTCGGCAACCCACGGGAAGTCCGTCCCGACGGTAAGCACTGTTTGTTCCGATTAGCCGCTACGGCGTAAACAAAGCCTGTCATGCCTGGAAGGTCATTCTGCGCTCGGCTTTAATGCCGTTCTGATCTTGATGGAAGACACTTAGGCCAGAGCTGTAGTTTTACACTTTTCTAACCTGAGACACACGGTTTCCAGCAGGGAACAACTTACAAAAGAGGATTCAAGACTCAGATTCGACGTGGCACCGACTCCGCGGGGGAGACGGACCCCCGCAAGAAGGCATTATATTTCCATAAAGGACTCCTGCAACCCTTGCCAGATTGGAGGCGACAACCAAAATAGCCGTCGACGCTCACTTTCCAGGCAGGCCGACGACAAATGAGGGAGCAGAAGAGATGCAGACTGAGTAGGCAATCACACCAGATCAGGATATGCAGCGAAAACCTTACCCTGTCCCGAAAGACACCCCCCGGCCACCAGGGGGAAAACTCTGCATACAGATGGGCACTCAAGGTGTCCTGTGCCACGTTAATTTTACTATCTAATGAAGAGAAGCAGAACATACCGGGAGAATTAGCCTCAAGCTATGATGGGATTATGATAGCTATGACAGCTAAGCAAAGTGCTCTGGGGCTACTCTCACGTCCATTCATCAAGAACACGCTGAGGAATGACTCATCGGGCCTGATGTCACCCTCTTTAGCACCACCTATCCCAAAACTCGACGCCACGCACGTGCCGCGACGTTCCGCACTCTCACGACTCGCGCTAAGATCCTGCGTGTGGCTCATTCCTCCTTCTCCTGCCTTTCCTACCCCGACGCCCACTCTCTGTTCATTTGGTCCCTGCGCTGCTGCCCACTGCTGTTCTTTTCAGATACCATCCTTTCCACCAAGGACCGCCCAGCCAGTCCACAGCACCTTAGAGACAGTTGCTCACGATGCGTTCACTGTTCTCACAGTCACGGTGGAGGAGACGGCTGCCAGACAGTTTGCGAACAATTACACCAAGGTCTCCCAATTCAGCCAAGCCGGCTCACCACCCAGCCTCGAAGACACTGCCTACTTAAATACACACACACACATGCACAAGAGAGTCTCCATTTTTTAAACAAGTCTTACAAACCTACAAGAAATCTGCCAGTGTGTAATGTCCTTGCATTAGTCATAATCTCTTGGGATGTTTATTTTCAGACTGGATTTTAGACTAGTCTGTGAATTTGGTTTGGGTTTTATGATGATGATGATGATGATTATTATTATTATTATTATTATTTTAACATTCATTCCTATTTCACACCCTTCAGACAAAAATCTTTTTCGCAGATATGAAACATGCATTTTTTATTCATCATGTTACACAATGCCCCGAACTGGTTGCAACAACATAAAGAGAACCATTTCTTCAGAAATATGTTGACTTAATGTTTCCAGTTCCAAATTTTATTGTCACACATGTTTCCGAGGAACACGGTGAAATTTTCGTGATACAATTTCAGGGTAGGGGATGGGTGGAATGGGGGGGGGCAATAAAACATATTCACTGCAAAGCGACATATTAAGCCATGATTCACTCCATCGAGTCACGTGGGGAGGGGGGCCTGGAACCATTCCCAGGCAGCACAGGGCACAAGACGGGGGACACCCCCTACTGGAAGCCAGTCCATCATAGGGCAGCAATGATTTTTACCCGTTTTATCACAAGCTCCAGTAGTACATCTCACATTTAAGTTGCGATTCTCAAAATTAAGCTCAACACCATATTTAACTTTTGGTACGTAGAATATAAATTTCAGGCTTTACGCTGGATTGGAACAAAAGCAGCCTCTCTGTTTCGGTAACGAGGCCGACGCTTGATTTACGTCCAGCAGGACGGAATTCTAGCGAAGACGACAAAACTGATAGTGGGCAGGCAAATTGTTTTATCTCGACACGGCTGTTTTCCACTTCGGATGAAAACTATGCATCATATTAATGACCGAGTTGTTGAAATACCGCGAATATTCATCCATCACGCTGAAGAAGTGCAGGGAGACGACGTTACCGCCGGAGCCGGCAAGGGAAGTCGCTCCATGGCTGGCGGTAAATGTTAATGCGCGCACACACACGCACACAGACACACATGCGCGCGCGGACAAGCACAGAGATGAGCTAGGAGTCTCTTGACTTGCAGCCTAATGATAATGAACGACCCGGCAGGTCCGGCGACTGAAACACTCCGTCATTCTTTGTCAATCGAACGGACGAAGGCCAAGGTTACATACAAACTGTCACAATGTCTCAGTCTAATGGCACATCAGGTAGAATTCACAAGTCCAGGCCCCACTGAAAAGACAAAGCGACTTGATCAATGGCCACTTATGCATCTGTTTTATTATTATTTATGCAGCCTAGCTGACACTAATTCAAAGCCAAACACCGCCCATAACATTATATTTCCATCTATTGATATGACTGAGTATATTAACAGGCGAAATTAGTTAACTGCCTCATTTAAGGGCAGTACAGATGGGCCCATCTTGGATCTTGAACCTGGAAACTCGTAAACATCTTTAACCGTTATGCCACCTACTGCCCTTTCAGGGTAATGCATTTAAAATGAGCTGGTCACATCAGCCCGAAATCTGCATTCAAGACAAGAAAAACAGAAACACTGGCAAAAATTGAGGTTCTACTTGTACACCTAAAAAATAAACGTTTGAAATGTTTAATTCACGGATGAATCATGATTTCCTAAAAGCGTAATGCACCATGTGCGCGCAATCATCTGTTAGTTCATCCTCATTAAAACGGCGCCCTTGAGAGGATCCGTTGTGCTATAACGGGACTTACGCCGCGGTGGCAGCGCGTTCCTGAAGAAAGCGCTGACAATTTACTCACACCAGCTAGCAAAAGGAGAAATCCAAGCGGGGGGGGGGCATTTAGTTTCAAACAGGGAACCTCATTCAGTATGTTTGGGAAGGAGAGAAAGCATGTCTTTCAGATGATCGCCGCGTCCTTGGCCGTCCTCGTTCTGACACAGTGATCGCTCCTTACATAAACAGCAAATACAAGACAGAATCAAAAAATATTCATAAATGACACATTGTTGCTATTTATCTGTCCCACTGGCACATGACAGATGTCATGGAAACAGATCACAGAAGTCTGATTGTGTCATTAAAATGACAGCCTATCAAATGTATCCACTTGAGCACCCCCCCCCCCCCCCAAATGCTTCGGGGGGGAGCAGGACAAATGGCCTGACCCCCCCGTTCGGACCTCAGGCTTCTCTCTCAACCGTGTATATGTGTGCACGTGTGCATATCTGATAGGAGAGCGGGATGGGCCCTGTGGAGAAAAGCATTCCGACGTAGCCGGTACCTCGTACTCGTGCGAGTGGCAAACAAAGCATCATTTCGTCTCATTATGAAGTTGCTTTACCAGCTGTCAGTTTTGTTTTAAGGAACCAGGAGGGAAAACAGGAAACGGCAAAACTCATTCCGTCATAGAAGAGGGACAAATGAGAAAAAAAGAGAGATATATATATATATAGATATATATATTCACACAGGCACTGCTTAAAAATTGTAGCAGCCCCTGCTGGAAGTAACTGGGACCCAGTAGGACGGGAACAAGACACAGACAGCCAACTGCTGTTTAAGAAAGATGCTGAATAACATCAGTTTGTGGGAAGGAGCCAGTAACCTGGATCTCAGACCCAACAAGGGGACTTACTGGTGACTAATCCACCATAGTGATTAATTCGGGGATTTCAGTGCAAGCCCCCCCCGCCCCCCCAGTACCGTAAGGAAATCACACCATACAAAGTGGCATGTTAGGGTGGTGTCACCTGCCCAGGCTGGCCTGCAGCCAAATGTGCGAGATTTCATAACCAGCCCCACAACAGCCAGCCGCCATGATTCACCAACCGAATCATAACTGTCTGATAAAGACATGTAGTTACACTCTCTAATGCATTACATGTTACAAGCATTTCCCAGGAAACCTGTAAGCAAACGCAAAGACAGCCCAGGGCAAGAGAGTTAAATGCATATTTCCCACCACCAATATGGAAAAATGTAAATATGCTCAGAAGTTTTTCTCACTTATTCATTTTGAGAAAAAACATCTCCTGCAGTGAATACACTATTTGGGGAATACTACACAAAAGCAGGCTAATGTACGAATCAGGGAATATTTAACGCTCTGAATGCATAGTAATTGCGGGATGGGTATTTACTGTGAACTTCTGCAATGAAATAATCCTTTCAGAACAGACAGACAGACAGACAGACATTAGATAGATAGATAGATAGATAGATAGATAGATGGGTTTTCCAGTGTTGGGGTGGGGGTTGCCACTGTGGTAGAATGGCCCCCAAAAAGACTGGGCATTATTAACACACTCCTGTCAGTCTGGAAGATGCCACATCACGCAGCGGTCACTTAAAGCAGCGCTTCACCAAACGTCACAAACAAATGCGCAGGAGAACAGAAAAAAAACGAGTTAGAATTGCTGGTTATTCATCTGAGTGTTTCCAGCTTCCCCATCTACGCGAGCCCCAGACAGTTTAAGTAAAATTCTTACTCAACTTCCCTGCTCTCTGTGTTACTTAAGTATCTGTGCATCCTCCCCCTGGAGTTCGTCGAAATGAAAAAAAAAAAAAAAAATACGGAGGATAAATCAGACCAAAAACAAAAAAGTATCTAAAAATAAACACAGTACACATGTAATACGACCCATCATAGTAACTCCTCAGCAACATGTGATCTATTGAAAGCAGCATCCCTCAGTCAGACTTCTGCTGTGCTGTGGATGGAGCCTAATAGTTGCATCCAACTTCCCATTCACTTCAGAGCTGAGTGGGGGGGGAATCAATACATTTCCAGCTTGGATCTCGTTATACTGCCCGAACTCCCGATATAGTGATTTGATGCTCTGTTTCCAGCATTACATTGCAAGGAGGTCAGTTTCAAAGACACCTTGGAACTTTGTAGATAAATGTAGCACTCTATAATAACATTATTACGCGGAGATACTCTGAAGTTTTCCTAAACTTGAGAATATATCAATATACAGAGGCAGTATTCGTCTTTTCGGCTGTCCATCGGTCACACGTTAATACAGACAAGGCGTGCAGGTGATTGATAGAAAAGATATTGAGTGAACAATGAGTGTAAAGTGCTCTGCAGCACAGAGTGGGGCTACTTATGCTTTTTGGCCTCTCTAATGCCGTGTGCCCTCTTAATTAAATAAAAAGAGAGAAAGGGAGACGGTAAGCTATATGCTACAATAGCCTACGGTGCACTTCCCAGGCAAATATCGCAACACATATTTTAACGGAGGGTAAGGGGAGAAATGCATCAAAGCAGTAACGCGGTAATTCCAATTAATATAAATGAGTATTATGAGAATAAATAAGCCAGTGTCAACAGCACCGATTCACAGCACCAGAAACCACTTTTACTGGAAAAGCAAGTGCAACTCTTTTACCCAGTTAGAAATGCAAATGAACCGAGAAGACGCACCAGAGACACTAACGAATATATAATTAATGGCTATTAAAACGGATTCTAAAATGTTACTTACTAAGGTGTCCAGATCACATATGTTAGGAAATCCAGAGGAATCTTATCTTTCTTCTCCCTAGTCAGAAACAGCGATGCTTTCTTATTCCAGACAGAACCCCTTAACTGCAAGAGAAAAAAATGCATGAGTCAAATCATTCCCCTTAAATATATGAAGATTAACGCAAAAGTGCTATCAGATAGGAGAAAAAGACGGGAAAAAGGACGCGTCCGCTGTAACGAGCGGCTGCAGTTTCTACCTGCTCTTTCAATCCCGCCGCCGCAGATGCGGAGAGTGAATCGGAGCGGTAACCGGGGCAAAGTGAGCTTCCCCTGCTGACAGAGCCGCTGTCAGGTCGCCCCTCGCACTGCTGCCGACGCCGGGGAAGCGAGTGAGAGGAGATCGCGGAGGAGACGGGGGGACGCTCCCGCACACCTGCACTTCCGGCAGCGGCCGCTGGAGGGCCGGCTGCTGGAGCGGGACCCCGGCGTGCGGAGCGCAGGGGGGTGCCGTGAAAAAGGCGCTTTATTCATATCCAGGGGGGTGGGAGTCGATCGGCTTATACACTGATATTTAACTAACCCTAACCCTATCGACGCTGCTGTTTTCAATCAGACCCGCATATCAGAGTATCTTAAGTGTGCTCACTTAAGGAATGTTGCTTTCTTCATATGCTACCACCTAGAGTATCAATAAAAAATTTAGTGAGTATAAAACCAGCTGGGAATAAAAATAAGCAGTAGAAACGGCATAATTATTCATACTCTGTTAACCGATAAGAAAACGAACAATTAATGTCAAATAGAAAATGCTTGTAAGGACGGTAAATGTAGGTCTATTTTAAAAATATTGCAATCTTTATTAACATTATTTATTGGGCTGTTACTACTTATGGTTTCCAAGTCGATTCATTATATCACAGTAATTTTTTTTTATTCTTTGCGCTGAAACCGAGATGGTTGTCGAATTTTACAGCATTTCCAAGAATGATTGCGTCACTAAGTGCTACATACAGACCAACCTATAGCACGTACCTTCCCAAATTTCTGAGTGAATATGAAGAAGAGACAGCGGGAGGGATAGAATAACGAGTTATGTTGTGAGTTATTGGTTTTGGATTGGACACAGAGTACCAGCGGCTGCGGGCACAGCGTGTAGTAAATCTGGCGCTTGGGGGTCCATGGCCTGCCAGTACTTTTGACTTACTTCGTCATTTCCATACATGGTCGCCGCAAATAAATCTGATCAGGCGGTTTTAAAATACCTGCGATTTCGTCCTTCGTTCCCATTAAATATTCTTGGCTGCAAATGCAGCGCATTGGGTCTCTGAAAAAATTGTAGGAGGCGCAGCGAGGGGTTTTTGACTTTAATCTAGTCACAGGTAATGATATTGGAGAAAGTAACATTTCAGCTGTACTTTGTGGTAAAATAATGATAGCGTACAGACGGGAGATCAGATGGCACGAGCACAAACGTCATTTTAAAATGCGGAAATAAATATATAAAACGGGAAAGTACTTATCTGTGTGTATTTAGGGACGGTGGGAGGGGTGTTCTGTGACGTGGACTCGACCTGCCACTAGAGATCTAGTGCCCAGTGTTTGGGAAGTTGCTAACAAAAGTAATCCGTTAAAGAGAGAGGTAGAAAGTTCAGGTCCAGAAAGTACAAATCCAGACCAAGGTTTTGTTCCAACCAACCAGCTGAGTACTCTGTGACTGTGACTCTTCACGCTCAACTGGTTGGTTGAAACCAAACCTTGGTCTGGATTTGCACTTTCTGGATCTGGACTTCCCACTTCGGTCTTTAACGGATTACTTTTGTGAGCGACTTCCCCAAAATTGCTGGTGCCTGGCGGGGCCCTCGTCCAGCGTAGGGAGCTCCTTACCTGAGGAGCAACCAGACTGAGGACTGGAGGCCATATTATGGGAGTCAGGGGTGTCGGAAAGTGGGTGAGATGATTCCAAGGGCCCCCTGAGTGACAGGGGCCCTTAAATATTTGGAACATAATTGGATTGGTCTAGGTTGGGGGGGCCCAGTGTGATAGACTTTCATGGGGCCTAAAATCTCTAGCAACCCCCCCACACCTCTTATATAAGATGGTCTGTCAGCTCTGGTTGGGCTTTCACACAGATTCTCACATAGGCTCCCCTGACATGGCTACATCCGTGCTGATAATAATGTTCACTTCGCCGGCGGGGGGGGGGCAGCATCGGATGCAGTGGTGGGAATTAAGCTGTGGCTGAAGCGTTACATTGGGGAATATGTAGCCATTAAAACGACATGATCGCTCGTTGAACAAGCACACGAGGGCACCCAGACTCTCCCCCGATTTACACAATGCTCGATTCTAACGCTAATTATGAGCACTCCCTGGGTGAAAGTCAATAAAATAAATGAATGCCATTAAAGCGTCCCGGCGCACGTGTAATTAGATTTACTCATATCTGCAGAATAGGTGCCCGGTACTGCCTGACCCTCTACCGGATGAGTCGTCAGAACCTGGATGAGCGAATGGGCCCACAGCATCTATCTGGCATGGCCAAGATTCTGGGCTTAGTTCCCGTCCCTGGCCGCATGTGTGCGGTTTTCCGGATCATGATGATGTCGTCCCATAGCCCACAAATATGGGTTTGGGTCATTCCGCACTCGCTGCGTTCTGCCTGACGCTCTGGCATCCCACTCCACAGTCTCCCCTGCTCCACGCCTGCTGGGTGTCCGTGACCCTGCGCTGGGATGGAAATAATCATATCAGCAGTACAAGGTCGATCAAAAACAATACTCCCTCCATTGTGAAATATCAGATGTTTCTTCGTTATAGGTTTTGCAATCGAATAATTTCAGAAATGCAGATGAAGCCATTTTCACGTCATTGACGCGTGTAAGTTGTTTGCTGTATGCATTTGTTCCTTTATCAGTTACTAGTTTTGTCACCTCTAGTGAATTGCCGGATTTTAAAAGTCCAGCCCTCTCCCAGCGCTCTTGTGATACATCCATCTTCCATAAGTGCTTATCTAGGAAAGGGTAACAGAGTGTCTGGAACGTGTCTCAGGAACGACGGAATGGGGGAGGGGGTTCCTCAGATGGGATGGCAGTCTATCACAGGATTCACAAATTTTCCAGTGCCAGTTTGATTAATCATATGCTTTTTGACTTAGTGGCGAATCCAGGAAGCTGTCACAATACATGGGATACATGCATGCACAAGAAATACAGAGTAGGGCTCAGTTTTGAACCCCCACCCTGAAGGTGTGACAACGGTGCCCCCCACTGGTCCACCGTGCCATCCTTCATTGCAATCCACGATCACATAAACGTTTCGTAGCGCACGAGATTAAAAATATAATTGCAATGACATGGAGAAGTGAAGGCAAGCTGCAGAGTGACTTCTTAAGGCATTAAATTCTTAATTTTAAAGCTTAAACCCAAATAAAACACAGTGGAAACGGAAAAAAAACTGTTACAATCTATATTTGGCATCAAGTGGTAGAAATTATTATTTTGATTTACTACAGTATTACACCCGTTTTGTGTTATTGCGCCTGTTGTTTGTTATAGTCTTAATATACAACTTGTTATAACTTCATGATGACAAATGGCTCTCCTGTCCACAGGGTGCTCATATACTTTAACCTCTCAAGGTGCATCATTCTCCTTAACAGGTGGCACTACATATTTTCTGGAAGGGGCCGCTTGTTTTTGACACACCCCATTTAACCGACACGCTGTTTCCAGTATATTGCCCTTGTAAGTGTAGCCCCGCCCCCCCCGGTCACTCACCTGCTGCAACCAATTAAAATGTGCAGCTTGTAAATATATTGAGGCTGGTAGGTACAACAAGAGCCTCGCAGAGAGGTGTTCCAGCATTCTGACGTTTGTGTGTGTGCTTGTCTGTGAGGGGTGTATATAGGGGCGGGGCCACAAGGGGCACTGGCCCCAGCTGAAAGCTGATTGGCTCCCGGAGTGTCCTATCTCTTGTCACTCACTGATTCAAAACATATCATTGGCTAATGATGAGGTTGACCTGTAACGCATGAATTATTGCCCCTCTTATGTCCTTGACCTTAAAAAAAGAATCCTAGATTCGCTGATGTTATCAGTGTGATCATGTGGTGGACCTGCTCTGCTCAGGATGGCCAATAGGATTGTGTGGGATACATATAAGATGCTTAGTTTGGTTTGGGAGTAGAGGTTAGTTTAGCAGACAAAATACAATATTGGCATAAGGGGAAATGGATGAAAAACAGGGTGGACATTAGGTGTAGGACAAGGTCATAGTGGGCGTGGAATCATGCATGAGGTGCATTGTCTGGACCAGGAGAAGAACAACACTGAATCTTATATCACGCATAATAGGGCGCAGGTGATGTAAAAGAAAGCTCGTCACCTCACCGTCCTCTGTGCTCCTAATCCTGACACATTTCCATGGGAAAAGTATGTCTGCATTACTCTGAGATTATAACCATCTATGACCATCTCTGCTGTTTTATAAGGGTAGTTCATATACATATTTAAAACCGCAGTCTTATGAGACGGTAAATGGCTGTAGTGCCATTAGAATATCAAATATCTTAGGGGTAGGCTGCACAGCTAGTAACAGTGATATTAATTACCTGTCAAATTAATTTCTCAAGTGAAAATACTGTACCATATGGTTTTCTAGTCTTCATTTAACTTCTCTGCCTGTTCACGCTCGGCGTAATCAAAACCACCGCTTCACAAAGACAGATAATACACCAACTGTTTTCATGAGATTACTTTAATTAGTCCGGTTTACATCTGTATTTATCAGACTGACAGGAATGCCCTGATGCTGAACATTTCAACAACAGCAGGCCGATATCGCCGTCGCCAAGAGATTAGCATTAGCGCGTTTCTCCGACATCATACACGAAGACCTTATTCTTCGACATAATATGCGCACGCTAACTCGCTAAAAATTAGCCTGTGTTTTAATCAGTGCCACAGCTTCTTGCCACAGAACACAAGTGAGATTAGCCCAAAACGATGGCATAAGACTCTGACTCAAAATCAGCAAGTGGTTAAACCCTGCAACTCTTGGTTTGTGTTTGCTTTATTTTTAACTTAAAGGTTATGATACGCAGGGCAACTTTTTGACCAATGTTGCCAGGCGATTGCCCACCAGGTGCGACAAAGGGCAACTCATCTGGATCTAAATAATCGTGAAAAGTTGCCCACTGCCAATCACAATTTCAAATACAAATTCGTTGCTGAGTATCAATCGGAAAGTGCCCGAGCAGCATTGGTCAGCAACACTGCCTGACAATATTGCCCGAAATGTTGCCCTATGCAACATCTCCCTAGGAGTAATATCTGACATTTTCAGGGTTGCCAACTTTGGTCAACTGGCTGGAGTGAGATTTTCAATTTGATACTGTGCTGCACACTCATTCAGATGTATGTAACAGTTTTATTACCATGTAAATAGTCTATAGCACTTGAAAACTACCTCAATGGTTTTGATGTACCTAATTTGAGGCTTATAATCCAATGATATAGTTGAAAGCGTGAGTGTTGCACCAGATGCGTGAGAGCTGGCAACCATGCATTGCCAAAGAGGAACATTTCATAACAAACATCATGTCATATAATATTGAAGCTATTTAATAAACTCCTAGGTAAATTCCTAACTTAATAGCTGCATAATTAGCAAACTGGCCTTGAGTGGCTGAGATAAATTACCGGTAACCGGAGTGTAGTGTTCCTGTGGTAGCTTATTTGTGGAGTAAGCTTGTCGTTGATTTTCAGCCAGAAATAAACATATGTAGTCTGTGAGTCTCTGCTGCAGCTCCGAACAAAACTTCAGAACAGATGCACTAGGATTTGTCAGGCAGGAAGTATTTCTAAGTTTACTAAAAAGTGGACAGCGGCTCCAAAAGAGACCAGTGAGCCATTATCACACACTCCATGTTTAGCGTTTTTTGTATTATTTTTGTATGAGAAACATCCTGAAACACCGGTGAAATATCTGAAAGACAACCTGTAATGCTGGGACCGCATTTAAACATGCGAGAATAATTTGAATAAAATGTGCTCTACGACGTTCATTGGTTTGCTAAGCAGAGTCTCTAATTGGGATGATCTGCACCTGGAGGCATGAACATGTTCTCCGTCAGGAGGTGAGGAGGAGGGAGCCAAGGTCTGTAGTTTGAGGACGTATTACCCATGCGGTGGCAAAGCGTGAACAGGAAACACCTTGGATGCATAACACTTCTAATGATGAACAATTACAAAGTGTTTCGGATCACCAGATGTCACATGCAGGCCCAGTCGGATGAAGTTCTCACCTCGCATTCTGATCTATTCAAACTTTTATTCAAATTCGACTGGCTTATATTTACTAAAACTGCTGCTTGTGCAAATCAACCCTTTAGGTGACACTGGCGACCGCCTACGGCACCATCGTTTGAAGGGGTGCCGACCTAGCAAATCAGTTTCACTATGTTTCAGATAGGGGGCGCCAGTGGTGAAGCCTAGGGCCCCCGTATGGGCTTCAATTGCTACTGGGGCTGAACTGGTATTAAAAATTGCCATGCCTGACGGCTTGTCCAACCCTGACCGGTACTCACTGCTTCAACGTGTTCTTACGGATTGGCACAAAGTTTTACAGAATTTTATGTTTATTATGTTTACCTTCCCCCCACTGAGAAGTGAAGAAAGGATTTGAAGAGGCACCAAATGACACGCTAGGCTGGGTGGACCTCATTCGCGTCTGAATTAAGGTGCGTCGCTACCTTTTTCATCAGTCGAATGCACACTCTGACCTAAATGCTCACGTCGTAATTCACCGTGAAAATTTTAACTATCGGCGTGATGATCTATCATCGCCCTTTCTGGCAAATACAGACAGAAATATATTTCTGATCCTGTGGGATCCACTTTATATCAGCTGCAGAACTTCGGGAAAATTGAGAGTTTATAACATAATCCACAGAGTTTTAACTTCTTCGACAAGGCCAGAGCCAAGTAAGGGTGAGCAGGGGTGCAATCAGGTTAAAAAAAAATAATTGAACGTTGCATCGTTTAAAGGTGTGTTTTTGTTCCACATGTTGTGCTCAGCCTATTTATCTTTGGTTAAAATCTCTAATTAATTTAATGTATAAGAAATGAAATCAAAATCAATTCTTTTCTTCATAGTGGGATGAAGATGGATAGACAAACACGAGCATAATCGTCTGATAAATGGAGATAAATTGCCAGTCATCTCTCTGAGGGTGATCCTCATCCTGGCCAGAGGGCTCACTCAAAGGGCTTTTCTCCAAATTTCCACTTTCTGCTTTTCCACAAAGATGGAAAGCCCTGCTGGACTCCCGTCGTTTATGTTATGAAGATTCTCCCGAGGTTTCCCATTAACCAAAATGGCACGCCATTAAAATTCAGATCAAGGCTCTCTTGAAAGGTCTGTGGATGCTGGTAACTGGTCAACATCTGTGTTTAAAATACAGACCAAAATGCCCCGAAACAGAATATTTCAAGAACACTTAAAGCTGTTGATAAAATGAGTGACTAATTAGCAGGTCGTTACTAGTATAATCTTGATTGAAGTACTTAATATGTGAAAAACTTGTCTTCAACATGCTATGCGCATCACATATGACTCGTTTAGAGTAATTAGCTCACAACTTCAAGCCAGAGAACACAAATGAGAACAGCCCAGAGCAAGGGAGGAAGACACTAAAACCAAATGTGGAAGTGTTTAACCCTACAATTTTCGACTGTTCACATTACAGCAACTATGCAGCAGCTATGACTTGTCTGCTAATAAACGCCAAACAGTAACACTGTCATCGTCAGAAACTTTCAGCGGCTGCATTTTAATTGGCTCGTCTGCAAAAAGACGAATGCTTAACATCCAGTCATCGGTCATCCTCTCTCTCTGCATTTTGCTGTGACCCATCGCCTCTTGTTTTGCTATTTCATGTGCGTCAAACGCAAATCAGATGTGAGCCACAGCTCCGGTGACACCAGCCTTTAACCTGGTCACCCAGCACAGGCTGTCATTTGCGGTTTTCAGTGACACAGAGTGTCACGCACCTCCCCTCTGCCTTCGACAATCCCAGGTAACCCCGTGAAATCCGCATTGGCAAAGGTTACGATTCCCGCTCAGCCCCTCAGTAAGTGCAACGCTTGTAGCTGTCATGCTGGTATCACGGTAGGTTATGGATAAAAGCCCAGAAACAGGTTCAAGGGAAATCAACCTGACTGAGTATAACAATCTGCTTCGACTTCAAAGGCGTTCGAACCCGAGGAACAATACAGCAACAGATTAGCACCCCGTGGGGTGCCCGTTCCGATATGCACCAGAGCCGTCTCCCGTCTTACATTCGGAGCGGCTACATTTGATGCCGATCTCGCCGTTCCCGAAACACTTGAGAGAACGGCAGCGTTCAACCAGGAAGCAGCACAATGAGAGGTTACAGTAAAGAAAGGAGAATGGATGATACTTTGTGTGCTACAACACGCATAGGCTTTAATGCATCTTAAAGCACATTAATGCATTTTCCCAGAATACAGCAGCTGTCAAACACTGAATGTGATGATGAGGTTGAGGCCACATTATAATTGTATTTACAGTATGGAGACTAAACATTTTAATGGGGAAGAAAGTTTTTATATGGAAATGAAAGAAAAAATAATGTTTAACCTCTGACACTTGGCAAGAAGCTGAAGTGAAATAAAAAAGGACCCAAATTCATGTAATAATTCAGTTAAGAAGATGTGAATTCAGACGGACACTTTGCAAATATGTGGAACTATTGGCAAAGACCCCTTCAGCTTTTCACACCTGATGGAAGTGAAAAAGAAATTGCTGTACAGTTTTGTCAGGATGGAGGCTGTTTTTTATTGAAACTTTTGCAGACTGCGTCTGTGTCAGCTGGGTGATATGGAGACTGTGGTACAGCGCCACACGATCAGTTGTGATCTTTTCAAAAAAACAAGTTTGACATTGAAAAATGTGAGGGGCCGATGGTGTCCGTGACCCACGACCCCAGAGGCGAAGGAGTGTAAGTGCAGCGGCGGTCTTACTGGAATCCCGGAGTACCATGCCAGGCAGAGACTGATTGATTGCTTGAGCTAGTGACCCACGTGCTGAGTTAGAGGTTGCGACGATGCGGGTTTGTTCTGCAATCTGTCCCTCACCAGTTGTGTGACCACGGCGCTGAGTGCCAGTCAATCCGACATGGGCGGCAGCTTCTGAGGGGGGACCGATTTAGCGAACCGCTGGTCCCCCCCCCGGCATGCACCATCCGAACAAAGTGAAATTAGGAGGTTCTCCAGTGCCAACGGCACCACCTGGGCTATCACTGATGCCACGTCCTCATAAGCCTGGTACTTTACATACAGCATGCGTTGCGCCAACTGTTAGCATGGGGAAGAGTCATATAAAGTCCATTATCATCTGTGGATACAGGGCTTGCATTTCTCAAAAGTAATTTCAGCACAAGTGCCTTCTATGGGGAAATATATCAGACGATAATCCTTCAGGTTAAAGTGTCTATCTTCAGCCCATAGTGAAGGTGCAAATTGGATGAATTTTCATTGAAGGCATTTACTGCAACTGGCATCCCATACCAGGGTGGAGGGGGTGGGGGCAAGCCTTTGTTTGCTGTGCATGTCACCCAGAACATGGTGCTTTGGTATTTATGGAAAAAGAACAACATGCATGGATGGATGGACAGATGTTATTAAAGACAAGGTGAAGTTCCACCAGCATATGCAGCTCTTGCCAATCATTCAATGACTATGTATGTATGTATGTAAGTATGTCAATCTTATACCTCATTATTTTCATAACTGCTGATTTTTCATCTCCACCCACTATTGCCAGCTGAAAGCTGAAGTGCTCTGCAGTTGGGATAAAAAAACAGATTGCTGTAATTCTAGCATGTGCTGTTATAATTGTGTTTTCACTGCATACTGCAAAACGCAATCAGTTCCTCTCGAGATTTTATGCAGTTGCCCCCCTGCCCCCACCCCAAAATCACCTGTGTGGTTCTACTGCCATCTATGCAGGACAAACCACAAAATACCATAAGATGTTACACATAAACGTGCAAAGGAGCATGGAGATGGTTATGTGACTTCCCTCTCGGAAAACACTGCTGCTTGCCCTCTCATGACCTATAACCAAACACATGACATCATGGGCTCTGTTAAGTAGAGCTTAACCAAACACATGACGTCGTGGGCCCTGTTAAGTAGAGCTTAACCAAACACATGACGTCGTGGGCTCTGTTAAGTAGTGCTTAACCAAACACATGACGTCGTGGGCCCTGTTAAGTAGAGCTTAACCAAACACATGACGTCGTGGGCTCTGTTAAGTAG
>JABJVO010000050.1:3233548-3249492 GCA_026770805.1 Boulengeromyrus knoepffleri
CTGTTAAGTAGAGCTTAACCAAACACATGACGTCGTGGGCTCTGTTAAGTAGAGCTTAACCAAACACATGACGTCGTGGGCTCTGTTAAGTAGAGCTTAACCAAACACATGATGTCGTGGGCTCTGTTAAGCAGCGCTTAACCAAACACATGATGTCGTGGGCTCTGTTAAGTAGAGCTCCACCTGAAAGCTCATTATTACGAACCATGGTATTTAACCTGAATTTAAGGGAGTTCCTCCGTAAGTGCAAGTTGTCCGTAAGTCGGACATTCTTAGCGCTGGGACTGTCTGTAAATACCATAAAGGTGCATGGCTGAACATGTATTTGTCTTTAAACTAGAGAGACATGACCGCGGAAGCAGCTTTGATGATTTCTGTTTAGCAAACAGCACACATTTGGCTTTCAACCTATTCAACAGTGTTACAAGTACCTAGACATCTTCTATTTTATTTTTGCAGGATATTCCTTACAAAACCCTGACTCTTTATTTCAGGGGTGCAGTATATCATATTTGGCCTCCAACCCAGACCAATTATGTCCCTGTCTGTCAGTGGCCCTTGGAATCATCCTAACACCCCCCCCCCCCTTATGGATCCTCTGGTTCTATTGGCCTGTGGAAACATTTTAAATAAAACATTCCTACTCATCGATAATATCATAAGATATTAACTGAAACACTTTGTGGGATGAGCTGCTGGCCCGTTTCCAGAGGTGGAAAGTTCAGGTCCTGAAACTTCAAGATCTTTTCTCCTGTATGGGTACTTCAGATCCAGATAAAACTTCAAGATCCAGACCGAGATTTTGTTTCTACCAACCAGTTGAGCATAAAGAGTCACAGTCACAGAGTACTCAACTGGTGAGCTGAAACAAAATCTTGGTCTGGATTTTTATTTTCTGGGCCTGAACTACCCACCTCTGCTCATCTCATCCGGCGAACCCCTTCGTCTATCACTCCTCCCCACACCAGTTCTCGCTCTGAGCGACTGCTGGATGGTCCTCTCCATCGGTGGGGACGTCCACCTTCAGAGAGCTATGGTGAATGGGTCAGTTACTCCGCAACGCCAGATGCCAGCATATACCCCAAGGACAAGAAGTCACCTTTTAGAGCTGGCCAGTACAGGTCGACGTGCGGATTTATGTTCAACTGAACATCCGGAGAGATTGAGATGAAGGAAAACCCATGACTCTCTCTCTCTCTCTCTCTCTCACACACACACATACACACACAGAGGCACATACAAACAGACAAGCAGGCAGATGCACACACTTCACCGTGGCATCTCCGGAGGTCTGCAGGCAAAGGGTTCCTTGAGGGATTAGGCAGGGAATGGGCTTGTCAGCCGGGATGCGGTGGGCCAGCATCCTGTCATCTTTACAGAGAGGTCTCCAGCGAGGTAGCCCTTCCTTTCATCTCGGACTCAGGCCTGCGTACTGCAATTCACACCCATGCGGGTTTCTCGCCTTTCAACAACAACAAATGGCAAGCAACCACTTATTTTCTACCGCAAAGTCCAACCTGGTTTAGGATCTCCGAAGCCATAAATTGCAAATGCATTTTCTCCTTAAGTAACCAAGTTTAAAAATGCTCCAAGCACCTGATTATACAGTGATGTATTACATCATGTCTAAAGGGAATATTCATTAAAGCATTAGCAAAGCTATTTTGTATTAATAGATGTATAAACAGCAATTTTCCAATGGTTTGTAATAGATTCATCCATCCATTTTCGATCCAGGGTCGTGGAGGGTCTGGATTGCATGAACACGGACATGAGGACATGAACAACACCCAGAGCAGGAGACTGAGGCCCTGGGACAGCATCACCGACATCAGGCTGACATGCTTTATGTTTTATACCTATGCAAAATATAAGATGGTGTCACCCTCCCTTTTAGCAGACTAGTTCTATGTATCATCAAAGGCTTACCATATCAAAACAGAAGTGTGGGTTTACAGTCAGCCATAGTATACGTTAATGCACGGCTTGTGTTTAAATAAATGTCATTCAAACAGCATCCATAACGCAGCCTGTAACTCAGCGACGCCGCCCCCCCCCCCAGCTGTGAATACGGGAGACTGCTGGCTGGTTCTGACACGAATGATGTGATTTTCTGTATCTGATCTAATTTTCCAGACACAAATAAAAGTAAGCATTATTATTATTGTTATGTGTAAGTCTAACTTCAAAGTAAACCGTGAATTCGGAATATTTCAAATACGGATGCTTTAAGTCCGGAGCACATTTGTCATTAAAAAAGTAAATTAATAAATCATCGACCACCAAGGGGAGAGTAATCTGTCAGCGATGAGTAACACGATTGGTGCATTTAACCGATGTGCGCGCTGAACTTGAACCTTTTCCAGTCGTTTCTCAAGCTGACAATTTTTTGGGAGACTGCCCACTGTCATCCGTATCGAGACATACATTCACGATGTATTTCTCATGAGCTCCAAGCGCGTCCACATTATTTAAGAGTTCTGGGAGACTGCAAAGATTTAAAACTGTGCACGTTAATTTAGCACAATTCTGCTTTTCTCTTTCATAAAATAGAATGTACACATTTTCAAAAAGTGTAATTAAAACACGTAAGAATATCCCCTCGTTAGGCTTTAAACAAAAAGTTAAACAAGCAAGTGTGGCCTTTGGGCATGTTTTTAAACAAAACTATTGATTTCATGGTGGAAAAAAGCTAAGAGGACTACAGTCATAACACAAACTGCACTAAATATATAATGTCCCTTCAATCTATAAAAGTTCATCCTGACCTTGACACACGTCAATGGGCGTGACACAAAAAAACCAACTTCCGCAACAACAGTAAATGAGCATGTATCTTAGACGTACCTGCGGTTGGACTGACGTGTCGTGCGAGCAAAAGTAAAACAGATGATTCTACAATATGGATGGTCATTCTCAGTGCGTTTGGGAAGCGATTAACAAAGTATAACATTACTTTCAAGTAGCAACAAATTGAAACCCAAATAGTCCAAAAAGAGCTGATCTGAGTTAAAAAAAAAAAAAAGGTCATTGAGAAGCTCACTGGGTGCTTTTTAATTAGCAACACCTTCACAAAAATATAAAGCACCAAACATTTGTGTTTGGTATGTCTTTGGGAGCCAATCACCACAATTGCAATTAATAGCAAAATGGTAAGAACAGGACTGAATGAGTCAGTCAAAAAGTTATGACATGTAATAAAAAAGAATGTATGGAAGATACAGTATATGCAGATATGTTAAACACTTGTCAATGTGCTTTTATTATGAAACCATTTTACTGAATTAAGCAAGTGTACCAAGACTTACTGTGAGCACTGTATATACAACTAAATATAATAGATTTAACATATAAAATGTCTTATTTTTCTGATCAAATGTGAAAATGTTTTTCATCTAGCCTACATTTTCAGATTGATGCATATCCACTACCTGGTCTTCGCAACCTTGAATGTATCTAAGAAGAAGGATGTCAGCCCATCACATGACAAAGACACTCCAGGCACTTTATAGATGGTCTGAGGGAGGAAAGTACCCAGGACCCAGAGAGGAGAAAAGTATCCAGTGCTCAGTACCCATAGAGGAGAAAAGTACCCAGTACTCAGTACCCAGATAGGAGGAATGTACCCAGTACTCAGAGAGGAGGAAAGTACCCAGTGAGTAGTAATGTACCGAGTACTGAGTACCAAGAGAGGAGGAAAGTACCCAGTACCCAGAGAGGAGGAAATTACCCAGTAGCCAGTACCCATACAGGAGAAAAGTACCTAGTACTCAGTACTCAGAGAGGAGGAAAGTACCCAGTACTCAGTACCCAGAGAGGAGGAAAGTACCCAGAGAGGACTAATTTAACATGGCGAGTACATCTGAGGTGTGAGCTAACAGTGATATTTACTTTACCACTAAATACATACTATTTCTCACATGTTTTCAGCTCTGATGGACTGCTCTATTACAGCTTCCCCATCATCATAAATACATCATAAATGCTATTATGCTTATATGTAAAGGTTAGCCCACGTTAGTTACCCATTATACAAGTAAATGATTAAATTCCTCATTTATAAAGTCTATTATTATTTTATTTCGCTCAAAGGCTCTCAACCTTGATATTGTATGATATATGAATTTACATAAATGCACACACACATAAAAGCATGTGTGACTCTTATACTCCATAACATTACTATAAAGGCACAAGGTAACCAAGTAATCATTTCAAGTACTGCAACGTCAGATCCCATGTGGACATCACTTGGGGTCATTATGCTACTGGACTGTTAATCTCAAAGCAATTACTCTGAAATATTGCCAGGCCCCATCATTCGGAGGGAATACTCTTCTCATGGGAGGTGGACCTCATCCCTTGGACCGAGTCAGGTGACAACCACCACCAACCTTACTCAAAAGCTCATGATCATTATGGTTTCTAACATAATTATGTTGCACCGTAAAATGAATATTATCGTGCAATGAAAACATCGGGGCACAGTTTTAGTTTACAAAATAAAATATATGAGCCTAGGTACTTTGGCCAATATTATTGAGAGCACCTTAATAGTGATTTTACAACATGTCATGAAGCTAGCTTGCTTATCACTTAAAAATTCACTAAAACTTTATTTCTGTTCAAACAAATAACCAGCCCATTTATTTATAGAAGACAGAAATGTACCTTTTTATGCCGAAGACATTTCTACAGCTGGATACGATCAATCAATGCCGAATGCATTTATTCTTCATGTTCATTAAATTATTAAAAACCAACACTGAACACATAGCATTAAGTAAATTAAGGAAGCAATTGCTTAAAATCAATAGAGAACACACTTATTAAGAATCAATACACCTTAAACACCACTCATTTCATTTAATTTAACCACAAATCATCTAATTAGTAAATACCCATCCTGACTGCATGCAGAAGCATATAAAACAATTAGTCTTTCAAATATGCACAACGAGCAATAACAGCTTAATTATGCAGACACTTGACATACCATAACATAGCAGACTCTTAATACCCCATTACTGATTCCTGACCATGCATTAATTTACTGTGACGTGTCTACTCTGACATCCAAAAACTTTTCATGTATACTAATGAAACAGAAGGCCTCGAGATTCATCAATCCATCCATCCATCTTCCTGCTTGCAGTACAAATCTGCGAGGTGGCCTAACCCTGTTTGGGATGCTGGTCCATCTCAGGATACAGAACGCCTTCTCTTCCTTTTCAGGGGCCCTAGGCAATGCTTCCGGAGCCCCCCACCCCCAAGAAAATTGGCGATCGTTCCACAACCTTTGCAACTCAGGTAATTCCGGGGCCCGAGGCAACTGCCTATTCTGCATTTAGCTAGAGCCGGCCATGTTTCTACCTGCACATAAACATTTTAATTGGGTATATGATATTTTCTTTAGTGGAACAGACACGGCAGAGAGATGACTGGCTGGTACAACTGGTGCAGGTCCTACTGGGAGGGGTTTCCAGTGCATTTGTCCCATTTGGGAAATGGCATGTCAACAGAAAGATGCACTTGTTTTTCTGAGTACAAATTTATATTTGCCATCTTGATTCATTCTTCAGCACACATTCATTTTTCTTCCAAATTTCGTAAGATTTGTTAAAAATGGGTAACAGTGGTGATTTGTGTTCTTTTATTTTTTTAAATTGCTTTTACCATGTTTGACACATGGCTGAAATTGTTGGTTATTTGACCACTGTACTCTCTCCTGCAGTGTACAAGAGACGACTGTCCTGTATACATTACGCTGAGTATTGTGTTGCTGTTTCAGGTACAAAGTGTATTGTTTTCTGCTGCATTTGTCCCATTTGGGCTTCGCCATGCCAGCATGTACAAGAGACACAACTGTTCTATATATATTATGCTGAATATTGTGCTGCTGTTTCAGAATTAAAGGTATTTTGGTGACCAGTTCCTTACATCATCTTTTGACCGCAATACGACGCAGTTACACAAGCCGCCTACAACGGAGAGTGATAGTGTCACATCACATGACCTGGTCACCTGACCTAAACACAGCAGAAATTGTTTTAGAGGAGTTTAACCAGAAAGTAAAGGAAAAGTGGCCAATGAGGGCTCAGCATATGTGGGACCTCCTTCAGGACAGCTGGAAAAGCATCCCAGGAGGCCACCTCATGGAACTGGTGTAGAGGGGACAGTAGGGTCAGTCAGTCCCTGGGACAACTGGGGTTAAGGGCCTCGCTCAAGGGCCCAAAGGTGGAATCACTCTGCCAACCACGAGATTTCAACCGGCAACCCTGGATGAATTCTTTAAAAAGTCTTACAGTACAATTAACACCTTAACATTATCATTTGATACTGGTCCAAATTCACCGTTTTTTATCTATGTTAAAACTACAAAACATCTGCTAAAGGACAAACAGGTTTCAAAGCCTATGGGATTGTGTGTGCGTGTGTGTGTGTGTGTGTGTGTGTGTGTGGGGGGGGGGGGGGGAACCATATACTAGAGAGCAGAGGGGGGACATTCTATATGAGCCACATAAAGGCAAAATGAACATACATTATATGAGGATTTTCAATCTGACAGCCTGCTTTAGAAAATTAATTTCCATCATGAGTTTGTTACAAGAAACAGGCCACAGCAACAATTTTCCAAAACCAGACAAGAACTGACAGTGATAAGGAATTTGTGGTAATACATTTATGGGCACATTTATGGACACTGACTGCTTTGCTAAAAGGTATATCCTTGAGGAAAAGTAAAAAAAAAAAAAACAGTGAAAAACACATTAACAAAATAAAACTCTTGATGACATGAAATGAAAAAAGAGCCAGTAACCTCAACTGGGCAATATCTGACAAATTAATTTTCCTTGTACTTTGGAGGTAGAGCTGAATACAAATATATATTTGCACTTTTTTTCATACGCATAACAGCCGATGCAAACAGCAATTATGATGTTCAAAGTCATCCTGGTTTGTGTGTCCCAACAGGGGCTAAACACTGTGGGTGAAGCAGATGGTAAGGCTAAGATCTGCTGCCTTCATTTACCCCATTGGTGGGGTATACTTGGGGAGTACGAATCCCCATGACATTTAGATCCGTGCACAAATGGTGATGACTTGTCACAGTGTGTCTCCTCACACACTGTACATTTCGACGTGAGAAA
Source organism: Boulengeromyrus knoepffleri (assembly GCA_026770805.1). Classification (NCBI taxonomy): domain Eukaryota; kingdom Metazoa; phylum Chordata; class Actinopteri; order Osteoglossiformes; family Mormyridae; genus Boulengeromyrus; species Boulengeromyrus knoepffleri. Next base: position 3,240,700 of record JABJVO010000050.1, read on the forward strand.
ACTGCTGTGCTCACTCCGCTGACAGTGAAACATTTGAAAGGACAGCTATTCCTGAATCTGATGTCACTCTCTCGGAGTTTAGGAGACTCCTGGAGGTTCGATGCTCATTCCCAATTAAATTTTGCTAAGAGCCAATGAAAGGCCTGTTCTTGTTTTTCTTCAACTGGGTATGAATACAGAGTTTAAAGTCAAACATCCCTACAACAGGAGTTATAAGTGCTGGTAACAGGCACCCTCTGGCAAAGGTATTCTTTAGTAGCTCTGTAGGCACTGAAAAGATAAGTAATTCAGCTGTAGTTAATTAGATCTTAACTGAATAAGATCTCCCAGTACACTGTGCAGACTCCAAAAAAAACCCAGCATCCTTAGTGTGAGAGGCAGGTATATATGAAAACAAACATGAGCTTGGTAGTGAGTTATTTAGAATAGTTTCCCTTCAAAAGCTTGGACAGGAGTGATGCGGGATTGGATGTAACACAATACCAAAATAAGAGGCTGCATTCGCTAGCAGGGGGAAAATTTCAAATAAACAAACGATAAGCCTGAGGAGACGTTCAAATTGTAGCTGGGTTACTGGAGCTCAGCAAAACAGAACACACCAAATTTATACATTTAAAAGAAAAACAACATATGACAGACAGTACTAATCAATACAGATATCAATACAAAAAGGCGACACCTGAGGCAAAGGCAGCCTGAGGCTGGCACACCCTCTACCACAATAGACAACCTCTTGCTGAGCATTTTTGTTTTCTATTTCGTTTTTCTAGACCACTGTGAAAACATTTACAACACTGGCTAAATACCCACAACAGCAAACGTAGTTGGCTATAGCAGCAAGCCAGATTCAGAGCCCAGAGGATGGGCGCTGTGCTCCGGGGCATGTTAGCACCAGCCCTGCTAACAGAATATTTGTTTCCCTGAATGTTCCGGATCGTTATTTCTTGTTTACGGGATTGTTCCTTGAAGGTTTGTTTGGTTGTCCCATGATTAACCAGGATTTTTCTCGACTATAATGTATAATGTTTTTGTGCATGTTGCATGTCCTGGTTTATGGAACATTTGGTTTATGGGGCATTTGCAATGTGGGAACCTTATTCCAGTTAGATTCTCTAAACGTTATAGGAATGTTCATTTAACGTTAGATTTTTTTTAGATCCAAAACATCTGGGGAAGGTTCTCATGCATAATCACTTGGAGCGACCATTCTCTAAGCTTTACAGTATGAGAAGGTTTGTGTGGAACTCACCATAGGAGAACCATAGGCTAACGTTAGCTTAATGTTCCATGTTTGTTGGGAGTAAACAAAATTAGTGAAGGAGGTTGCCTGTTCAGAAGCAAGGTTCCAGAATTAGTTGAGCTGTGTGGTCCTATCTGTGGGCTAATCTCACGTGGTAGAACGGGACAAAATTGCAGTAATTGACAAGCACTAACTCATACAGCTTCGATTTGGTGTTACAGACACTCACCCATCCTCCAAAGTCTGATTGCTTCCTTAACATTGCCGCTAATTGCTTTGACTAATTGCCCACTGGACACAGTTTTTTAAATTAAAAAGGGAGGCATGCAGGGTTTCTCTGGACCAGTGAGCCGGCAAAGACTTAGTGTCAGGCCAACATGGTGTCGCTTCGATACAGAAACACTAAAACAAGCTAAAATCTTAAGTGCAAGCTGGCTAACTTTTGGTAGCTTGCTAATCAAGAGCTTTCCCCTCGCAAAATGCATGCTTAACAAAAGAAGATCCTTGTCACTGGCCTGCAATAAATCTTCACAAAGGTGCATCCGTTGGGGGTGAGGAAGTTTCGGAGGCTGTGTGTGCTTAGCATCCTACCAAGGGCAAGGCAGAGCTATCCCCCTTTGGTTTATTTGTTTGCTTGTCTCTGTAATACACACCCTATAAGCAGTGATGCCAACTCTCACGCATCTGCTGTGGAATTTGCACTTTCAGACCCTCACGCTCACACACTGTCACTGGCCTGCAAGTCTGTATTATTCCATTAAAATGTTAAATTAGCTACTTCAAAAGCGCTGAAGCAGTTTGAAAACCCTTCAGACTATTTACAAGGTTATAAAATTGTAACATATACGTAAATGCACGTGCAGACTTGTCTCGATTGCAGGCCAGCTGACCAATGTTAGTGGCCCTGCCTAAAGTCATACCTGAAAAGGTTTTTCTACGGACAGACCCTGATACATTACAGGGAAGAGTTCAAATTTAAAAGTCTGCCAACAAAGAAGTTTCATTAACCCATTGCTGAAGATGTTTGACCTCTGTCTGCTCAGCCTAGCTCAGTTGATCTTACGTTTTTCTTTCGAACAAAGTCTCCAGTGCAGAATTTAGAAGCCCCCCCCCCCCCGTCCCACAATGCACCTGTGACAGATCACTCTCTATGACTGAATTCTTGCCCTTGGAGGTGCCAAAATATCTAGATTGATGTTTCTGGATGATTGTAATACTTGCAGCTTATTTTTTCCCTTTCACTGTTACGATCCCATACCAGACTAAACATGGCAATAGTATGACTTAGGTATAGATAATTATCCCTTCTAGATTACTGTGCCATCAGCAACTGATCACACAATACAGGTATAAAGCACTGGTGTGGTACCAATAGTATAGTAATGGTGTGGCAAAGTGGAGTCCAATTTTGGTTAAATTTTACATAATCCTAGTCCCTTCAGGTACCCCAAAAAGACATTCTCTGTCATCAGTCTAAGTAAACACATACTAGCATGGTGTATAATACACAGAATTCACAGAATGTATATTTTGGACTTCCTCTGCTGCCCCCTGGAGGATGGGCTCCCCCTTTGGGTCTGGTTCCTCCAAATGTTTCTTCCTACTAGAGAGTTTTTCTTTGCCACTGTCACCTCTGGCTTGCTCACTGGGGGCTCTGGGCTGGGATAATGTAATGCGCTTTGAGACCATGTAAAATTGCAAAAATGCTCTCTATAAACTGAATTGAGTATATTTGCCAGTTACTGGAATTAAAAAATTACGTGGATTGTGCAAAAGGAAATTTGGATGCGTAACTGTGGTACCCATTCTGATAGACTACAAGCCATACCAACTGCAATACGTGCGTTACGTGGGTCTACACACAGGCTATAGGTCATAGCCACGAAACAGTGTGGCAATTCTCGAAGCGTGTGACGTTCACGTGTGGCAGACTCCAGTGTGGATGGTACAGCCGGGTGCACTGTGACACAATCATGAACATCGTTAGTAACCCGCGTGTCTCTGCATCCGTCTCCTGCCGATTACTGTACTCATGGCAGAAAAAAACACAGATATGTCAAAACAGTATGAATGGTCTGCGTCACGGAAGATACGGCGTTGACAACAGGGGAAGGGTGATTTACGGTTATGACTTTGACTTGTAACCGAGCATCACTCAGGGGCTGCAAGCTGCATCATCTTCTCTTTTTTGCAATCCATGCCCCCACAGTGGATAGAAAACCTACGGTGCTGGATGGTGTTGGGAAATGTCATTTCCATCTTGGTTGTTCGGAGGACTTCGGAATACCGATATTTCCTTAATAAAATATCATCCTACCCAGGGGTGCAGAAACCAGGATAAGGGCCAATGTTTAATTTGGCTTCATTCATCCCCCCAATAAATAGACCTTACAATTAAATTATCAAGCTGTGCCCCCTCTGCGCTCCTTTTCGAACTTTCTCCTATGCCGTTGATCTCACCTTAGTCAAAGGCCATTCAGAAATATCATGAAAAAGTACAATCATCGTCGCTGTCAAAGAATCAAAATTTCTTCTATTAATGCATGAAATTACCCTTAATGAGGTCACTGCTATTAGAGTGTGCGGACGTGCCAACGATATGGATTTTTTTCCGAAACCTCGTGGCCGTTACGTATCGGGAATAAACTCAAGGCAGCAGCATAGCTGTATCAAAGTCATCCGCCGATCACCTGGATAGCGGGCGGTATGAAAAGGTCTCTGTACCTTTAAGGGTAGTCATGATCCCTGGATGAACTGTGTGACTTAAATACCAGTCGAGGCTAATGCTCTTGCTGCATGGTAAGGGCTGGCTAATAGGCGCTTTATTTTCGAGAACGCGACAACAGTGTCATACATAAGTCATCCGCTCGGCACTATTTTTTCACGGACGTGTCAAAGTGTTTTCTTCATGCTTCGGTGGTTTAAGGATTCCGGTCCCTTTCAGCCCGGTGGAGCCCGTCCAGAGCTACTGGACGGCAGCCGGGACTCTGCTGGGAATCGCTGTCTCGGGCCTTGTTAAGCCATGGGACAGAGTCTGCTGCTCTTGCTCTGGATATCCTTGAAGGCTTCCAGGAGAAGGTCTAATGAGAAAAGCTCTCAGCCACCCCAGTGTCCCAGAGAGGGGGGGGGGGAGTAGCCAAGCGTGTTAGAGGGCCCTCAGTGGGAATTCACAGTAAATCCTGTCCTTTCATCTGAAAACAGGGAGGGGACTTTGTAGTGCGACATCTCTTCTGAGTGGCTGCTATCAGTTTCGGGTAAAAGATGGTCTTACTCGACCTCCGCACACTTGCAAATCTCTCTCTTGTTGACTGGTGGATTTCATGGAGCTCCTTTCCCTCCCATCCGTGCCCAGAGGTTCTTCCTGTGGGTCTTTCTTCTACCCAGCATGAAGCATCTTAATCAGCACATTCTGGTCTGGTCAGCACGGCATGCAGTATCTGCCAGGATTACAGTGTAGCTCACTGTAACAATTCCATGTATGTTTTATTGCTTTTTGGCTCCTGTATCTATCCATCGTCCATAAGCACTCATGCAGAACATGGACATGCTGACCTCAGGGTGGGGAGTCATGGGTATGTGTGTGTGTATGTGTGTGTGTGTGTGTGTGTGTGTGTGTAGATTATGTTTATATAACATTGTGAGGCCCAAATGTCCCCCACAACGTAATAAAAACCTGTTATTTTGACAATATGGGGACCATATTTCAGGTCCCCACAAAGATCTGTGAATTTAATCAAAAAACTAAAAATGCCAAAAGTTTGGTTACTTTTGGTTAAGGACAGGCTGGGTATGGGTTAGGGTCATCAGGTTGGGATTAGGTTTTTACCCAATAGAAATTAATGGAGAGTCCCCACAAAGATATAATTGCAAACCTGTGTCTGTGTATGCGTGTGTGTGTGTGTGTGTATAGAATCTCGTGGGGGCAGCCATGCTGCCCCTGGGCCCCCATAAATAGCTGGACCTGAACCCCCCTCCCGATGTTCAACCCTACACTCTTGATGCCAGTACATCACATGCAGGGGCAGATAATTGTATTGGGCGGCTATCCTAGACCATAGCCCAAGACCCCGGCAAACATCAGACCCCTCCCCACCTCTGGAAAACTGTAACGGTTAGTTAAATGGTCACCTGAGTGTCAACACTGTTGTCAGCCTGGGGCCCCCAGATCACAGGTCATGCAGACGTGAACTACAGGCACTTGGAATTACCAAGTCAGGTGTGTATTTCTGGGCTGTTGGAGGAAACTGGAGTACCTGAAGGAGACACCTGAAGGCGATCAGCAGAATGGGATCAGCTTCGCTTTCACCCGGGAAAATATTATGCAAGGCGTCACAGAAAAGTCCAGTGTTCTGTGAACAGAAACAGCTTCACGCGCATAAGCAATGTCGACAGCTGAATCTGGAGGACGACTTTCCGGACAGAACCTCAAGCATGACTCTGGCTCTGGAACAAGTCTGCGCCACCTCCGCTCCCTCCTCTCGCTTTCACACCGTAAGCGGATGGTCGAGCGCCGGGTGCAGATGCTTTCGGTTGATTTCTGTCACACTATTCGTCAGTGGGCTCATTAGTCAGCGGCCATATTGATTTGCCCGTAATGTTGAGATTGGCAATGAGGGCAGCAGCTGTAAATCACAGCAGATCGGGGACCAGAGGAACTTTTGTAACTGACAGCGTTTATGGATTACCGCTCTGCCCCGAAACGGGCAGACCCATAACTAAATAAGATTGCAAAATTAACAACTTCACTCAATATATTACGCGATTTGCCGTGACATATCTGCTGCATTGCTGCTTAATTACTCAGTAGATTTTGATTTATTCCCTCTAGTGTAAAATTATTCTTCTTTTCTTAGTTGTATAATGATTAGTACTACTAATTCTGTATGACTGGCTATAGCTAGTTTTTAAAGCATCAGTATCTTCTAATAGCCAGGCGTGCGACACCAAGTAGGTGCAATGGTAATAGTAATGTATTTAAAAATGAAATGAAAACATCCTTGTCTAGATCTGAGATATGCTGGTGTGCTCTTCCGAAGGAAAAATTAGTCAAAAGAAATATTAGACTGATTATACACTAATCTGACTGATCACAATGACCATCAAACCAGTTTTAGGATCACAAAATATTTTCACGTCGTACTTGAACGCAGCCCCACACATCTTTAAAATTCTCCCTGACCTCATGATTCTAAAACTGGCTATTCACAAATAAACACGTACATCTATACCCCAGGAGAGCAAGCTGCCCAGCTGCCTTACAACCACCCAATCCTGGTCATGACAGAAAAATAATCATGGCAGTGGGGCTGTAGGTAGCTTTGAATATGTAATCAGTTCAATGTTGCTTAAAATTTATACTAAAACCTCCCCTCAATCATTCCAAAGGAAGCAGCTTCTTCGCCTGCCTGTCCTGACAGCTGGATCATCCACATTCATACTTGAACTACACACAAGTTTTACTTTATAAACTGGGACTTTTTGGACTTTCTCTGCCTCCCCCTGGAGGACCTTTGGGTCTGGTTAGGGTTAGGGTTAGGGTTAGGGCTTCCTCTGCTGCCCCCTGGAGGACGGGAGCCCCCTTTGGGTCTGGTTAGGGCTTCCTCTGCTGCCCCCTGGAGGACGGGAGCCCCCTTTGGGTCTGGTTAGGGCTTCCTCTGCTGCCCCCTGGAGGACGGGCTCCCCCTTTGGGTCTAGTTAGGGTTAGGGCTTCCTCTGCTGCCCTCTGGAAGACGGGTCTGGTTCCCCTTCTTGGCAGTTTTTCCTTGCTCACTGGGGACTTTGGGCAGGATAATGTAAAGCACTTTGAGACATAATGTTCTGAAAATGCGCTACACAAATAAAATTGAATAGAATATTTATTTGCTCATTTATTATTGTTGTCATTTATTTGTTTGCGTATCATTGCTGTTTTTTGTTTGTTATTATTTTTTAAATGATTTTTTAAAAGTTTGTCTTTGCTAATTCTCATAATATACCGCAAGCATAATTATTATCTATGTATATTACGTTAGGTCGTCAAACAATGCATATGAAAGCTGACTGCATCAATAATCGTTTACATCTGTCGAGAGATCTGTGGTTAAAATACCTCACTAACCACATCCTCGGTCTTCAGCACCCTGGATATGGTACAATGATCACTGAAATGATATGCAAACATAGCAGTATACTGTTTTAATGAGGGAATTTAATATCTAATTAATTAGAGTATATTTCAAGCCATTTTTACATATTTAATTAATTTCTATTATATTTTATATCCTGAGGTAATTTCCTGATTTTCAGATTAGATATCAATAAAGAATGACTTTAGGGTTTGAACTGTAAGTGGCGGAGGTCTTTTGTAACATAATATCATTAAATTGAGGAATTTTAATAGCTTAGCTAACGGATTTTATTTCGACATGCACATTTTTATAGTAAAGAGGATTTGATTCAGTAAATAATGCCTTATCCTATGGTAGCACAGATTACAGTATATTTTTGCGGTATAATATTAACAGGTAAAGGTGTTGAATGTGGAACAGCAGTGACAATGAACCGTTAGCGTTTCTAATGCGCAAAGTAAGTAGCGCTTAACATGAATGGCCTTGATGAAAAAAACATAGTCATGTCCACTCATAAACCCCTGGACCAAATACCTCTTTTCATCCGATTATATGGCAGCGGTAACAGAACGTGCCATGACAGCTTGGCAAAACTGCTCCCAACACAAGTGATTCCCTCACACTGTTCAAACGAAAGTCAGCATCTGCAACCAGAGCCGCCTTCCAAGATGGCTCTCCGCTTTCCCCGCTCCTCCTTCACCCTCTTTTGGAGACACGCAGCCACACGGGCTCTTCAGCAGTGCTAGACTTTGTTGTGTCAGCCATCTCTGTGGATCCTTCCAGAACGTTCCCTCCACGGTTCCGGAACTGGAATGCATAAATGGCTCCTCCCCCTCTGGGAATAAGGGGCACCTATCCCAGAAATTAACATCTGAGTCTATATGTAAATCTGAGCAGTGCTGTTTTTGGGGAAGGAGAACCTGACCGATCACCAGCATCCAAGTGTCACATTCTGTTCTTTAAACAATAGGCAATGCGGTATGAAATTCACATTCATATGTATCCCACAATGCTGGTTTACATTCTGACTGTTCCGTTCACTGTCAGATGAAACTCCCTTAATTTAATGCTCAGCCTGAAAAGAACCGGTTCTGAAATCTAGCAGCATGAGCAGAGTCTGTGTTTGTGAAATCACCTGACCAGGAGGCTCCACTGTGCAAAAATTTCACTTATCTGATGGTAGGATGCAAATAGAGGTAATTCAGCAAGCCCCAAAATCGGGTGCTTCTTAAGAATATAATTACGAAATTACCGAAGGCAGCAAGAGTTTACAGGCAAACCTGAGGCTCTTAACACACTGCACATAATAGCCCCCCGCCAAAAAATGTTATTTCATAACCTCCATCTCACACACACATGCACACGCGCGCAGATGTAGGGTATACATATCCTTATGGGGACCGCTCATTCATTTCAATGGGAAAAATGCTAACGCTAACTATGACA
>JABJVO010000050.1:3256387-3272026 GCA_026770805.1 Boulengeromyrus knoepffleri
AACACTCAGTGCACCTTCATAATGCATTCAGAGAACACTCAGTCAGTGCACCATCATAATGCATTCAGAGAACACTCAGTCAGTGCACCATCATAATGCATTCAGAGAACACTCGGTGCACCTTCATAATGCATTCAGAGAACACTCAGTCAGTGCACCGTCATAATGCATTCAGAGAACACTCAGTGCACCTTCATAATGCATTCAGAGAACACTCAGTGCACCTTCATAATGCATTCAGAGAACACTCAGTGCACCGTCATAATGCATTCAGAGAACACTCAGTCAGTGCACCATCATAATGCATTCAGAGAACACTCAGTCAGTGCACCTTCATAATGCATTCAGAGAATACTCGGTGCACCATCATAACATACCTTAATATACATCAGTAACAAACATTATATGATTATAAAATTATAATGTTTGTTATTATCATATAATGTTCGCTAATAATGTATATTAAAAATGTTAAGGTATTTTAGGATGCTTATGAATGTGCTACGAATGCATTATAGAGGCATTACGAAGGCGCAGTTAATGTAAAATCTTACTTTATTATTATGGCTGTTGTTGTTATTGTTGTTATTATGCATATACAGTATGCAGCAAAAAGCCACTCATTGACATGTGACTGTCAGACGGGCCCACACTGTCCAGCATGTTAGTGCTAAGTAGGTCTTCAAGGCCACGTTAAACAGAACAGGCCCTCAAACACACCAACACTCACTATGAAACGACCCCATTACTGCAGCTCTTCAGGTGGTCAGAGTGGAAGGCGATTTGCAAAACCGGCAACTTCCAAGCTGAATACTTCTAAAAGCATTTCAAATACATGAGAAAGCGTTCATGTTCCCACAGAGACCTTGAAATGCTTATTCTAAAGCAGTAATCTTTGATGATTGCACTAATATTCTACATTTGACAGAGCTGAACCTTATGAGAAAGCCTGAGTTACTGTATTTAAGTAGCTACTTGAATCCCATTAAAAACCTGATTTAAAAAAGAAAAACACTTTACTTGAGGGGGCACAATACAGTATTATACTATTACTTATGTATTAATTAACCGCAAACTAAGTCTGAGTTACATACTGATCTCATGTTAATTGATCATTAATGAATCATGACTCATGTTTTATCTCAAGCAGCTGGAAACCAACTGGTGAACTATTGAAGGAACAAGTCATGAATAACACAAGAAATACTGATCTCATGTTTGTTCATTAATGAATCGTGACACTGTCAAATAAATATTTTTGATCATGATTCGTTCATAATTTGTACTTCAGTAGTAACCGAGTTATTACTAAGTATTTGTGCCGCATTAGTAGTGTGTTACAAAAAAATATTTTATGATTACAATTGTTAAACTGAGATTATGTGCCATTTGAAAAAAAAAAATAATGTAGACTACATACAATAATATATTAGGATAATATATTGTTGTTGCTTTAGATATTAAAGCACACTTAGCCATATGGATGCAGCATTATTGTATATAAAAATATAACCGTAGATCCTGACTTTAATATCTTTCACCATATGGTCAATCTTATGTCTGCGACACTTAAATTAGTTTGCAGAATTTTTCACAGTTTGGAGAAAGCGCTTCTCCATCCCGGAGTATAAAGCGACAGTCGCATGACAGCGCATCCACTAGGAGTCACTTTGGATAATTATGGGATGATCTATGGAAAGCGAAGAGAGCGGGAATGTCGGCGGTGCAGCGTGACGCGCGGGGGGTGCGGGGGCGCTCCCTAATTCAGGAGGATGCACTTTACAGTAGTGAATAGTGTGCTTTGCGTGCACAATTAAGGAAGGAAATCCGTCGGTGCCAAAACCATTCATCAGCCAAAAATGCAATGCTTTTGGAGACAGTTTTTAAAAAGTTTAAAAACAAATTACTCAACAAAGTAAAAGTTATATCAATTAGATTCCTCAAACTGTCAGATTAGACACAGCTCATTTCTGACTATAATGAACACTAAACACTGTACGTTATATTAAAAGGCTCATAACGTGTAAAAACCTTTGATATGACACTGACCATTCCATTTTCTGCAGACACAAAGTTGACTTCGATATAATGATAATTGGCACCACGCCATTGCAATTAAAACACGTTCTTCTGAACCAGAACGTGCATCACCTGCTTCACGCTTGTGTCTGTAAGCGAGTAGAAAAGATGCCTAAAAAAAACAAGCTAACATACGGCTAATTGCTAATTAGCTTACTACATTGTGGGGAGCGGATCCCCGTAAGGGCGGCAGATGGTGGTTCACTTTCAGCTTGCATTTAGGGAGGAAAGGTGACATCTTGAACACAGCACAATTAAGATTACCTTCAATTAACTTCCCACCTGCTATGATCTTGAAGGGCATGCGACATAAAAATTAAACACTGTAATTAAGTCTATATAAAGTAACTGGGCAGTTAAGCAATGAAAAATTACCTTTTTTACACAGATATTCCAACAGTTTATTTGTTGCAATGTGTCACATTGTTTGTCATCTACAGTGTTGCACAGTGTAGTAGCCTACAAAAAGACCATGGTGCTTATTGAAGTCGTATCCTGCTTTTATGAACTGTGTTTCCCTGTAAAAGATGTAGATCACTGTGGTCTGTTTTCTAAACATCGTGTGGCAAATTTTGCAGAGACTTTCAGATTACAGATATCATATACAAAGGTCATTGAATGTTGCATAAAACATTGCATAAAACAATATTATTTTTTTGCACAGACTTTAAGCTTACAGGTATGATTTACTATGGTCATCAGATATTTCATAAAACAATAGTAAAAGTTTTCATTTATTGTAGTTTTTAAGATAAGATAATGCAAGATCAGAGACTAAAACTACGCCTATATAACATTAAGAAGATCATCCCATTACTACTGTACATTTGATCAAACCGGAAAGAAATATATTGTAATTCACTGCACTGGACATTGAAGCGGGTTCATTTGCAAATAAATCCCTTTTATGTCCCTTAGCTATGAAAAGCAGAAAGTATTTGAGTTATGTATACTAACTATCCATACACCTCTAGGTAAAACTAAATAGTTCTTTTTAAATTATTTTTTTAGTGTCATGTTTAGAATATTTTATAGTTCCTAACCTTCTAGCTGCCTGTTTTGTGTTTCTGGCAAAATAACCTCTGTACCTCGAAGCAGATTATTTCCTTCTTAAATTATATATAACAAAATAAAAGAAAGATATTTGAATAATGTTCCAAGACAGGAACCACATTAATAAAAAATTAGATAAAGCTTTCTGTCAAGCTGAAATGTAGCATATTAGAGGAAGTTCTCTGTGTGTAATTCAGTGCGCCTATACAATATGAGAAATGCTATCTTTGACCTGACAACACTCTCGGAGAGACAAAGGCTGTAACATTTTAAAAATATGACCATGCTTTTCAGTTTGTCGGTAATTCCATATATGCAAAAAGCGCGCACACACACACACACATTCATGCATACGCACGCGCGCACACACACACACACACACAGACAGACACACACACAGGACAGTTCAAAAAGTCATATTTCTGTATTCCACCTACCTTGGCATAGTTTGGAAATGTGAAGTTGATATTTTTTTGAGTCTTACATTATACAATCTGTTACAAAATAATACAGGAACACAACACAAAATATAATGTTTCAAAAATATGTCACTCACATCTGGCACATCCATATGTACTATTTAACTGAAAAGAGGAGAGATTGTGAGATTCTGTAAAATCGACTGAAATTGTAAGAACCTAATGAGTCTTTTTGATATCATGAACTCAAAGCTTTGCCCCAAATTTGAACCTTTGCTTTTTTGTGCAGATTCTTCTAGACATTTTACCTCAGAACAGCATGAAAGTGAGAAGAAAAATAGCTGTCTGTGAGCGTCATAGAGGCACATTCCCTCGACTGCATGGTCGTTGTTTTGTTTTGTTTGTTTGTTCGTTTTTTGCCTGGTATTTTAAGGTGTCCATGCTCTTCAAAATTGTCTTAACATAGCATTATTTGACATATAGATTTCACTTGCAAGGTTATAATCGTTATCATGAAGTGAAAAAATATGCCTTTGGCATGCAAAGGTCAAATCAAGTCATAGCAGAATATAGCAAACTGTGAAATATATTTGTGAATGACATAGCTTTTTACGTATATGACATAAAATTATTGTTAATCCGATGGTATGTATAGTATGCAAAAATCTAAAGAAATTTAAAGTTGCTAAAATTCAGAATTAAATATGTATTAATATTGTAATATATCCATCCATTTTCTATGTCAGCTGTAGCGCGACTGGCAATCCCAGAATGCACCAGCAACACTGCAGCCTGAAATAGGACATACAGTCACAATAATGTGTAGCTGCTATCACCTAGATGCAGGAACATTCATTGGTACTTACATTACATCATCCAATATGTTCCGTAATTAGTACCAAAGCATATTTACTTACCTCCTAGACAGAAAGGAGCTCAAAAGAAAAAATAAGGGCTACAATTTTTAAGAAACCAAAAGCAGAATGTAAAATAAATGTCTCGATAAATACTCTAAAAATGCATTCAGAAAGTTTAATTTGAGTGTGAGTGATTGAGATAATGACAGTGAAGGGCTGTGGATACAGCTGATCACACACTTTGACATTAGGAAGCCGACTTTGTCGAGAAGCCCAGTGTCCATTATGCCCGCTATCCAATTACTGACTTCATAGCCATTCTCACAAAGAAATGCAAAGTGATTTTAAGTCTCATAGTAATACACCTTTAAGACTTTGATTGACTGAAGGATGCTTAAACGCACACGCGGGCAAATAAGAGCTCTGGAGAAAACAAAACGGAATGCGCTGCGATAGATTGTGACACTGAGATTTTAAATAAATAAATAATGTCAATCAATACAATATTTTTCTTTCGAATATTTGAATCAGCTGCAGACAAATGTGACTTTAACTGTGATTTAACATGGGGGGGGGCAGGGGAGTAGCTAGACATTGTGGGCTCCCCATCCCCTTACATAAAATACACTGTTTCCCCTACCATTATATTAGGGGGCCCCCCCTTGAAGGTCAAGTTAATTTTATTGTATTTTCTATATAGCGCCAGATCACAACAGACGTCATTTAAGGTTACCTTTCCTATAGAACAGACCCTTCTATCAAAGAAACTAAATAGCCTTATGTTATTTATCTTATTTACACAACAGCTTGTCACTTTTGTCTCTACACAGTCGCGTGTTTACAATTCTCCTCTGCTCTCTGTGTTGTGCATGGTGGAGTTCTGCCCCGACACGTGCGTGCACACACACACAGGTGAGCACACTCCCCCCCCCCCCCGCCAAAGACACTTATATATGTATATATAATGTATATAAATATATATATATATTTTTTATGCACTGAGTGTACAGTGCCGGACCTCCTGAATCTGTCAGGGTATCCAGTGGGCAGTGATACAATCTCCACCATGGTTCTATGTGTGTGAAGCTTTCATGTTCTCCCCCTGCCACCACAGTGTTTTCTCCAGGTGCTCCAGTGCCCACCCCCCCCCACATTGTCTATAGGTATGAATAGTGTGTGAGTGGGCCCTGAAATGGGTGGCCACACCATCCTGGGTTATTCCCAGCCTTGCACCCACAGCTTCTGGGATAAACTAAGACCCGGAATAGGGCAAGAGGGTACAGAAAATGGACCGATCCACATAAAGATAAGATCACATATTTCTAATCATTTATCCAGTGAATTAATAGCTAAAATAAAAGTTGGCATTTACTTGCACTGAAAGTGCCACAATCAATTACTTCTACCTAAGAGTGGATTTTCACTTAGTAATTTAACTGCTACTTCCAGAAACTTGTTATGCTAAATCAGGCGACTCGAGAAGTACACCATGTAAAATTATCATGATGTATCATTGACAGGCTATTTGTAATCTGCACACGCTGTGCGCTATTAACATGTAATGACCAACAATTCAAGTGTGTGTTGCCAGTTCCATTCCTAGAATGGGCCCTGTTTTAGTGCCCATGATTAAGACACTTAATCTGGTCTAAGAGCCTAGCTGGCTGGGCAGTTATCTCAGAGCAATGAAACTGAGGCTGATTTATGCAAATGCATCAACTAAGCAACAAAACGTAAAGAGACCAGCTGACTCCCAATGTCATCGGAAATATCGGAGAGTAGAACAGAGAGGGGCGCCTTTATTTCAGAGAGTCAGAAAGCTGAGAGCTGTCACGGTGCCTTTGTCAAACTGCACCCCATTAATTCTGACTCCCCAACTTTCAGAGTCCACAGAGCACATTTCACCTACTTTCGAATTTGCCGCAGCTCGGAGAGCTGTTAATTACCGGAGGACTGAATCCTGAATTCAGAAACAGCTGTCTGAATTTACATATCACACCTTGACTTACAGGAGGCAACTAAAATAACAGAAGGGAAGGAGTCTTCCTTCAGTAAGGAGTCTTATTTTTGACGGCAAATTTTATTTATTTGTGACAATCATTATTCATTGTGATAGTAAGTAACGAGTAAGTAACGTTCACGTTTTTTTTTTTTGTGTGTGTTGGCGGGCGTGTTTGAAACAATCATCTGAAAGCATCTGTAGATAGAATGCCTCAGTGGAATCATTACCATTATTCAAATTTCCCAGTGGTCAGTGTCACGCGAATTTGCATTTTAGCTACGGACATTTATATAATGCAAGCAGTGAGCAGCTACTGTAGTACAAATCGACAAAATATTGCTGAGGAAATAAATCACAAGTGCTGTTTTGCTTTATTAAATGGCTTAAAATATTTGCTTAAAAATTATTTTGGCACGTGAATTGATTAAAAATCGAAATGCATTTAAAATATATATTCTTAGTTTACTTGTCATGGCTACTCAGAAGACTGATGGGGATTGAGAGAAAAAATGGACTCATCACTAATCACTAACTGATGAGTCAATTCTCTGTACACTTTCCATTTTACATCATTCAGCCTCACTATTTAGGTATATATTCATGCATATTCATGTACCTGTATGTATAACTGCATTTATAGTAAAATCGTTATTATCGCTGTTCTTATGCATAGATGTGAATTACGTTCATAGTTCCTTCTTTTCAGTGTCAGTGAAGAAAAAAAAAAACACGTAGCATAAAGTAAAATGAGCGAGCGCAATAATGGTGCAAGATTTGGGATTTTTTGGGATATTTAGCTAGGCCAGTCTCTAGCAGGCTTAGCATGATGCTAAGCAGTGAAATTCAGTGCAGCAGTGAAGTGCAGCCAGCACTGGCTGCTGAGTAAGAGAAAATCATTAGTGTACAGCTGCCCCTGGCAAACGCTCGACAGTTCCGCTCCCCCCCCCCCCCCCAAAGGAAATGGTACAGTAGCACCCTGTCACGGCGACACTAAAGATGTATTTATTTATCGTGCTCAGAACGCCTCTAGGAGTTTATAGAACATCTTATATAAATAAATAAATAAAAATACTACAGATCACAGGCAGCCAAGGTCAATAGTTTACCGTGACTTTTAGTCTTTTGATTTTAGTTGTTGTATATAACATGACCTTCATAAATAAAAATGAAACATAATGGCATGGCATGGTCATGCTCATCATAACTGCGGACAAGTACACACAGATTTCAGCATATTTAATAATTTGTTTATTTATTTGAATATATATATATGTACACACACACACACACACACACAAACATACTCAGTGACAAAAAAGTTGAGCCCCCAGAAGTAATGGCCCCGATTTGGGTGTAATTTGGTACACGTGCAGACCAGCCATGGGTTTGTAAATGATTCGATTTGCAAGGAGCTGGCATGTCCAGCCACCAGACACAAAGGACGCCTCGTAGACGCATTAGACGGCATTACCAGCACAGAGTTTGATAGGGGTCGCATCGTGGGTTTGCATGAGGTCGGCTGGTCGTATCGTGCAAATGCCCGGCATGTGGGGCATGCAGATGTTACAGTCGCCCACACTGAACATTAACGGTGGAAAAAAAATCATTTAAAAATTATATCTTATATGATATGTCCCAACCCACCCTGGGTAATATGTGAAACTAGCTACATGCATATTTGAGGAGCTGGGTGGCTTGTCCCATTGTACGCTGCATTACGTGACGCTGAATCGCTATCCTAGCCACTGGCTCGAGGATAACTGTCCCCCTGCCCCCTAGGCTGCTAACTGCCACACAGGTTGCTGATGTCGCTACTTGCCCAGATGTAACCAACCACAAATCACAGCATCCCTGACTGACAGGGTCCCCAGCTTGTCTGGCTTGCGCACACTGGGCCTCCACCACTCGTTCTTGCACGTTTTGCCGTCATAAACAATGCATGACAGTTCCTGAGAAATGCAACGCTCGGCTCTGTCGGGCGGGGCTCGGACTGACTGCTGTGACATCGCTGATAACAGCTGACTGACGAACCAGAGAGCTTCGGCCCCCATGGGCTCCTCGAAATCTCATCTGTGGACCCAGATTTTTATTTGGGTGTATTTGTGCTGCTTAAATGTTTATACAATGACGACTTAATCGAAGGGTGGGCAATTTTATCCAGAAAGGGGCGTTTGGTATGCCGGTTTCCGCTGCAACTCCTTAATTAGATTACTAATTATTGGACTGATTGACTGAAGAGTCCTCACACCTGCGTTTGAACAGCTGACCTAAAGGTTATCCCAAAAACCTGCACATACACCGGCCCTCTGCAGATAAGATTTCCCACCACTGACTTAATCAATAGGGAGAAAAAGTTATTTGTATTTCATCAAAATATATAAAATAGCTATTTAATGTGCATAATTTATGCTAATGCTTTTGCTCAAAGTATTAGCACACAATGAAAACAAAAGCTTTTATTGTGAAAATATGTACACAAAGTGCACAAAATTACCTTTACTATACAGTATATGACACGATACAATGTAACATGGAACACTGAGAGCTACATATTTCCCTGAAGGTTCCATGCTGTGTCAAAAGGGGTCATTCACAGAGGAGGGGATTTAAGGACCTGGACTGAGCGTCTGGTGTGGGTTGGTACGTGAATCAGGTGTGGATCATGCAGGAGGTGGCAGAGAGGAGGGACACTCATCGACCGTCAATGGACGACCACACGTTAAGCCATTGCTTCTTCTATCTGCAGTGGCTGCACTTCTGGTGCCTCCTGAGATACTATAGAGAAGCTAATGGTCCAGAGCCATAAGGGTTTAAGGTGGACGGTGCATCTCGCACTGAGAAAAGCACTGGTTTCCCTTTCTAGATTCCCTCATGCCTGATGAGAGCACAGGGAAGTGGCCCAGAAACTCAGGCAACCAATCAGAGAGAAGAAAAAAAACTGGAGGATCTTAGGAATGTCAAGGCCAGATGGAAACATAGATCTGAAGCTGTCCTCCTAAGATCCATCTAATGCATTGGTCCAAGTGCTCTGGGGAGAGGCAGGTAAACCTCTAGTGGTGCCGTGTTTACGAGAGAAAACCTACAAAAAATGAGGATGTGGCTCAGATGAGAGGCTGTTGTGACAGGCATCCTGCCACAAGACCGTTAACGCTAGAAGTCATTCTATTCCAGCGAGGCCCTTTCACTGGAAAGCATTAAAAAGCAAAGATTAATGCCGTCGCAGGAAGAACTCTGAAGTCCATTTGTATCCATTTATTTTCAAAACAAGTCTTTGAAGATACGGGGACTTCAACATCGACTGATCACAGAGCTGAATTGTGAGGGAGTCCATTGAGGCTGCGGTAAA
The DNA here is from genome assembly GCA_026770805.1 of Boulengeromyrus knoepffleri. NCBI lineage: Eukaryota > Metazoa > Chordata > Actinopteri > Osteoglossiformes > Mormyridae > Boulengeromyrus > Boulengeromyrus knoepffleri. The sequence goes on from JABJVO010000050.1 coordinate 3,266,144, forward strand.
CATTATTTTCAAGACTGCAAGATAAAATTCAATATGAGTGAATGGTTTAGCATGTCTCTCTCAGTTATTTGTGATTGACAAATACTGAAACATTCAGTCTGATCAATGGCTTAGAAAAGACTGATAATCCAGTTATTTTGTTCAGTGCTGTAAGTGTTGGAATCTGAAACTGCACCAAAAGTATATTATTGTTATTGCAGATGCTCTGTGTACGCTATCATCCAAGGACAGGGTGGTGATCAGAGTCAGCCAGGTTAAGTGCATCAGTAATAACTGTGCTTCTTCTGCCCCAGGATCATGAAGACTCATAACCTGTCAGCTTGTTTTTACTCCCATGAGTTAATCAGACCAATCATTAGTTGATCATCAGCAATCCTTATACAGATGCATTACCTTTTAACGGAAAATGGAACATCACCTTCTACAATTAATCAACAACTTTTCAGATCAGGTCAAATACTGACTATTCTACAACACCTTGCCATCATTATGAACAATTGTTATTTAAAAAGGATTATTCTCAGAATCATTGCAAGGGAGCACAAGGGGAATGGATTTATCAAGATGGAATGAAATGCATTTCAGATCACAATGCTTTGATAAGTCCGATGTCCTGATTTACATACCTTGGCATGCAGAGAAATCTTTGCTGTGGCCTCAGCATAAACGAGTGGCCTTATTCATACCCCCCTGTATCTGTAAGGATGAGACTGACTGTAACAATTTTCATTGGTAGTCTAGGAAACATACGTTCTGTTGCCAGGGGCCTGGGAAACTCCTTAAGAAAACCACCAAAACAAAACGAGCTTGAAACCTGAATCTAAAAACTAATTGGAAACACAGGTAGTGAGCTAAGGACAAACGCAGATGTCCCCAAACTAATTCTGGTGGAGTCTGGGGACAGGATAACCTCTCCCCCAGTTAGGGGGGAAAAAAGCAGAAGGGATGGAGAAACTATTCCACACTCAATCAGGTGGAAGAAGACCCAGCACACAGATCATCGAGCTTGACAGACATTTCTTGACAGACATCTTAAGGCTGCCATCCCGAAAGTTCAGGATTTGTTGAACTGAAGGAAAGGCCCTCTGGCCAGCTGTCAAGGATACGCGGCTACAAAGGGAACCGCTAGCGGGAAACAGGGATGCGGTGCACATCTCCGAGGCCCCAACAGCCGATGTGCTCATTCCTACAGGTCAGACCACAGCGAGAGCTCAGCTCTGCTATTTTCCAGCTGTGACCAGGGGGCCTGCTGCTGAAGAGCGTAATCGGAATAATTCAAGTTGCCCGCGGTGTCTCAGCTAGCCACTGCACAGGCGCCCCCTACAGGGCCAGTAGGCACCTGCGGCTGCTGTCCATGTGCTCTCTGTCTAATCATGTCACCTGTGGCGTGTAAAGACTGCGACCGGCTTTTTGGGGAATTTATTATGGTGGCACGCATGTTCCTTGGAGCCTGAAAACAGGCGCGAATAATAATACGGTAGGGGCATAAAAAAAAATTAATATGAAATGAAAAATAAATGTACATAAATGAAATAGCCAGTTCAAATTATTGCTTGAATTGATGTGCTGCGGGATTGATTCGTCAGTTTGAAAAACGTTAGAAAACGTGCCAGTCCTCAACTGCAGACAATTGCACCGATGCTAATCGCGGTTAGCATCAATCCAGCTAGAGCACAGTCCAATCAGAAGGCATCAAAAACAATCAAACAGATCATATAGACAGTGAAGGCAATGGACAGGATCGGAAACCTGAAACCGGCGCACAGCATTAGCGTAAAACACTGCCGGCTCACCAGTCTATGCTAATCAATATGCTAACGGAAAAAAGAAATGCTGTTTCAGTGACTTAGGAAAGGGGTTAAAAGTTTCAAATGAGAATGACAGGTTTAGCCGCATAGAAATGAGAAGAGCCTAGAGCATCATACACACTGCAAAAGTCGATGTGAAATAAGTAGCAATTGTACCACTACTGTGGCAGGGTAACTATTACATTCACACACTGTGGCAAAATTCTCAAGAACTACCAGAGAAAAAAAAGCTTTCGCTCCCGTTTTATGTCATAAGCTGAAGCAAGGGCCACTAAAACAGTTTTGAGAACGCATGTCTTGTTTGCCAACCAGTTTACCGATACCTGAATTGCACTTATCACATTACCTGCAGATGCATTATACGAAATCATTCCAATGGAATCGAGCTTGAAATGTTATGCTAATGGGTAGCAAAACATGTGAAGTAAAGCCAGTTGAGCCAGAGTGTTCAAGCTGCGCGATGACAATTGGACGGTACGCGGGAAGGAGAGGAAAACGGTCCGATTAAACGGTGTTTGAGTTGGCCTCTTTCGAGCATGTTTTCATCTGGAACAGAGAATTTGGGTTAAACTGAGGAAAACAGGCAGTAATACAGAGCCTGATTTTTGTAGCCAAGATCAAGCCGTAAATGGGAACTTCTCAAGCTGGGAAACTGGGAAAAAATGGCATGCAATGGGAGAGGACAGGTGTGGGCTGGGCAACATAGGGCAAATACTAACTTGTTCCATGGCCTGCGGGACACCGTCGAATCCTCACATGGGAGCCAACACATTTGTGAGTGCGGGTAACAGTAACTGGAGCCCTGAGAAAGGCAGACGAGGGGAGGTGGGGGCGAGGGAGCCGAAATGGGGGTCGGCAAAGCCGCTTGGGTCTACGGGCAGGTGATGACGCTGACCCGACCCCTCGCTGACCTTTAACCTGCAGCACCTGCTGATGTGTGGAGCAAACACGCCTTAAAATACCTGGGAAATATCTTGGCAAGACTAACCAAGGTTTGCAGATACTTTATTTCCCCAGGAATATTCAGGAAACAAGACTGAGAAACGACTGCAGCCCAGGTACTCAAAACAGCGAAGTGAAGATCAGTGAGGAGGTTAACACAGACGCAATCAGTGACATCAGAGGGACATGGATACCCTGGCAGTTTCAGGCGGGGGCAGCACTTAATAGGATGCCTTGAATAGAGAAAATGATGTGCAAAATTTGACAGGGGCCCATGGTAACATTTTGTCAGGGAGTCAGAATTTCTATGTACGCCCCTGTATAGAATAGCAAGGGCAAAGTTTTAGCATCCAAGTTAGAAACCATGACTAACTATACTACACTACACTAACAAATCTATTAAAGCATCATTTCCAAAAGCCTACAGTTTCCATAGTGACATGAGTATCATTACTGGTAAAGTTAGCATTAAATAACCGGTTTATTTGGGTTGTAATTCGTCGGCAAGGTCCAATTTTGAGTGTAAATCATAGACGACATTAGCTTGAAAATTCGAGCATAATAATCCAAGTGTTATCCTACATTAAGACTGACTGTTAATATTACTTTATTGATTTCCCCCATGCCAACCAATAGGGCATGATTGCATCTATAGATGACAAAAGCTCATAATATATGTATTTTCTTTTCACCAGAAAATGGGAGGCAAACTGTGCAATTAGACCACCTGCTTCACCTTTCGCAAAAGAATATTCCAGAAGCTCAAGAATGGCCTTCTGACTAATTACATTAACAAAGAGTTTTGATGACCAGGGCACCCTCCATTCAGTCAGAGAAATAAGGAAACTGTTCTTTTGCAAATTCATCCAAAATTAAAAATGCATTTAACTGCTGTAATTGAAGTGAGGTTGTAGCATCAGACATACTCATGTTCAGTCAAAATAGTAGGATCATCTAAAGCAACTTCAAAGTCAATAACAGGCTATTGTAAAGAAAGCCGAAGGCCACTGAATGCTGATCTGTTTCATATGCATATGGACTGGAAGCCACACAATAACAGCCTTTCATGTCATTTGCAGTGTCTGAAAAGGATGTAGATGTTATGCAGGTCAGACTGATAGAGCACGTCATGATTTCAGCTTGTTCCTGGGTCAGTAAGGGCGGGGCTTGCATTTCTCTTTAACCAATCGCTGTCTTCATCATATGACATCAGCACATTCATTAAAAGCAGCGTTTTCTGTTAAGCGGTAAGGTGCACAGATTTGCAGGGGACCTGTTCTTATTGTGTGTGCCTTTTGATAAGGGATGTGTCATAGGCACACAGCATGGGAACATGCTTACCTAAAAAGTCTGTATGGAGCGATGAAAGGTGCATCTTTATTTCTTGGTAATAATAACAACAACAAGCTGAGAGTTAAGGACCTTGCTAAAGGGCACACAGACATGTGGCTATTCAGGCAAGGCCAGGCTTAAACCACTGACCTTCTGATCATAGACACAGAGGCGTACCCTGTTCAGCCACACACTGCCCACGGCTAGATGACTGGAAGCCTTGAGTTTAGAAATGCGATGGAGCAATGTGCCAAAATTGGCCAATAGTGATGTCATACAATGAAGACTGGGATTGGTTAAGGAACAGAAACTCAAGCCACTCCCTTGTTGACCCAGTGATACGTTGACCTCTGGTAAATCAGGATGTCCGACTAATGGACTAAATTCGGCCACTTCTTCTATGAACGTAATTGTGTACCCAAAGGGGTCAGTGCTCTGGTTGTTCATAAATCAAACGCATAAACTGAAAGTTCGGACAGACAACTGCTGCCGTTGTCTCATCTCATATCATGAATCCAGAAGCTCTCTGCTGAAGGCTATGGGCTGCAGTGCAACTTGATAGGGAGGAAAGCTGTCTGGCTAACACACAATAATGTAGAGCAGGATGGGTTGGAGCAGAACCAGAGGGACTCGCAGGCTAGACACCTGGACAATGATAAGTTAGGGTTCCTTCAAAGATCTGCGTTCGGAGCCGGTTTACAGGTCCCACTGAGTATCATAGACCAGCCTTCCTTAGATCAGACTGTGGACAGAACCCATTACATATTTATACACCTTCCAGCTACAGTTTATATCGACTAACCACTGAGTAACAGAAGCTGTTACAGCAGGTTTGGCGAAAGAGGGGAAAAAAAGGGATGATCCATGGAGCGGCTCACCACAAACAGGGTTTAAACAACAAAAAGAATGAAATAAGAAGTAAAAGAACCACAAAGTAACTATCTAACAGAGCAAAACTGGGAGCAAGAGTACTACAATGACTGGCTAAAGAACAGAATGAGGACAGGCTCTTAAATACACAGACATAACAAGGGGCAGGTGTGGACTACAAAGGGCAATGAGGATGATTGAGGTGATTTCAATTAATAGATATAGCAGGTAAAAAGTCCAAGAGAAACTAAAACAAGGAAAAGTGAACATAATTCAATCAGGGAACAGGGAGCAAACACAAGGGAACAGGAATACACTCACTTAATAAATCAAAAGAATATAAAATAACAGATGCTAAACAAACAAACAAAAAAACTAGTTGAGGCCTTGAACCCACAACAAAAAGGAGAGTTAGGAACAGTAGCCAATCACATTGCAGTCCAGGGGCACGCTTACAACTAAGGGGCTACAAGACAGAGGAGGGAACAGGATGGCCAGCGACATCTGCTGGCCAAACGGGGATAAGACACATCGGCTAGGACCAGACGGGCACCAATCCTGACAGAAACATTTTACAGACATCAACCACTTTCTCAGAATTTAGATGGTAATGGGTGAGTGATTTAGGTTCCATTTTACAACAGAAATCCAGTTGATAACAGTTTAGTTTTAAAGCATTAGTCCATCTCATTAAATCTCAATAACGCCTGAATTCAGTTCAATTGCTGCCAAACTCCAAAAGTGATACCAATGCAGTGCCAGTGCTGGAACGAATTTAACAGCTAGGCTCAAAATTTTCATGTTGACTAGGAATCGTATCTGACACCAAGTAACGTTAAATAGTCAATATTTGTATTTGTTTTATTTTAGGATGAACAGCTTTAGTACAAGTTAAATTACATAAATTCATTTGTGGGTGGTGTTTGGGGGG
>JABJVO010000050.1:3272267-3282733 GCA_026770805.1 Boulengeromyrus knoepffleri
GTGTGACAAATGCCCCTGCACGACGCCAACCCAGGGCGGTACCAAAGAGTCCAGCCAAAAACACATTTTGCAAAGCAGAAATATGTCCAGTCCCCAAAAACGCTGTTTAAAGGAATTATTCAAAGTACACCATGATTATTTTTAAATTATCACTTTGTAATCAAATTGTGTTTTTTTAATACAACTTAAAAATGTTTGCATATTTATTTGCACAAGCTATGTGTTGATTTATTTATCTTTGGCACTCATGAAATTAGAATCCTTAATTCTCGTTTAAAATAAAATCGCATTTCGTATCTTGCATCGAGCCTATTTTGTAATGACAACTTTATTCTTTCCCTTTAGAGATCATCTATAAAAGGGCTTCTGTTTCCATGGTCCCGATAGTGCCTATTATAAGAGGGTGGTAGTCATTCATCATAAGAGTGAGCGTTCAGTATGGAGGCCTTGAAAGATTTCCAAAAACCACTCATTAACAATTCACTATCATTCTCTGCTAACTGTGTTTTTTACATTCCAGCCTGATTCACTTTGTAGCATAGCGCTGTGCTCCTGAACTGATCGGAATATGGTTCTCAACATCAGCGGAGGATTTTTGAAAGGTCACAGCCTCTTATGTTCACTGTTTTGCTGAGATTTTTGCATGGTGGGTTGATATTTTTTCTTTGACCTGTTTGTTTAAATAAAATCCAAGGAACCACCTGCAAAAAGCAGACAGTCTGGATCATTTAATTTAAGGAATATATTCAAATGATAATTAACATAGAAATTAGAAAATTACTTAGAAATAGAAAAAAATCTGTATTTTAAGCTAACATAAATGATACTGAATTTTAAAAACATATTTAATAGCTGATTGTTGTGCAGAAATGCCATTGCTACCTTAATCAAAGCCTAAATTATGAGTTCTCTCTCTGCATGTGCTTTGTTTTTTTCTGTGTTGTAAATTGACTATTTTAACTATTTGGTAAGTATTTGTGTAAAGCCATGCAATGACATTTATTGTGCAATGCAATCCTTTCAGTGACTTATACTGTACAGTACATATTGGAACTGGTGCTTACAGACACATATGAATATAAATATGTTTATAACATATTTATGATTTCGGATATATAGAGGACATTGCTCAGTGTTTGTTCTCCTGATACTGGCATGTCTGTTGAATGTCGGTCTGCAATTTTTATTGTGTTTCTAAGGCTAAAAGAGACAATCTAACCTCGCACATAAGAAGAGTAATTTCACTGTTATGCCAATGAGATCTTTTTTCTTTCCATACACAATGGTGTTTGCATTTATTAAATGTCAGATTTGGTCATCTTTAGCTCCTTGTATATGCAAATTACATCAATGCATATGTAAGTGTGACTTTTGTGCAGATATATTCTGGAAGGCGACATACAAACGGTGGCCTAATGATATTTGGCATGGCTTGTAAATTCTATGGCATGATGGTGAACAACTGCCACTGAACGCAGCAGCAATAACAGCAGCAATGAAAAATACAATGACCCACTTTTGTCATACACAGGAATAGAGAACGATTTAGTGTTGCTGTGAGGTGAAGGACACTTTGATAATTAATCTAAAAGGGTTTTAGGTGAAAAACATTAACTTTGTACAAAGGAGCAACAGCTTATCATAATAATATGATATGTAAATTAAATTACTGTAGATCATTAACTTTGTTTTAAGGTTAGAATAACCACCACAAAACAATGATGTCACTTCTTATATTTATTAAATATTTTTAGAAACAGAAATTCCTGTTTACCTCCGTGGATCAGAACAAACATTGCTACAAATATTTATCACAAGTGAATCATATACGACTTGTTACAGCTACAGCTCACTTCTCATTGTGCTCTATATGAATCACTATTTGTGCTGAAATGGCTTGATGACAACCAAAGGACAGGAAGAAAACCATTTCCCCCATTACTATAAAAAATGAGCAAGCAAACTCCTTGTTATTTTTTATTCCGCTATAGATGATTAATGAACTATTTTCTAATATAAAGACCATGCTTATGCATATATTTATTATAAATAATAATGCAAAATGAACTATTTATATTATTTTGGGTGAGAATAATAAAGCAGAAATGACAAATTGGCAAAGTTAAAAAAGACTTCTAAATTGCCGTCAGCAGGGAGAAGTTGACTTTGCCTATTCATGTAAGCGAAATGTGCTGATGTGGTATACTCATGGTGTTTATATAAATAAATGTGTCTGAGGGATTAAGATTTGCTTATTATAACGAAGGAGAACTTTTACCACTGCTGTGAAATAGCTAATAAAATAACATTAGGTTAACCTTAGCCTTTGGTCACCTCTTACTTAATATCTGATTTAATGACCTTGGCGTGGCAAGCCATACAGTACCAAGAAGACTGTAGCTAATATGTAAGGATAGGGATACAAAAATATTACTTGCTGACATGAACAAGAGTGTGGGGTCAGTGTTGCCCGTTATGTGGATCGTTCAGACACTTTGATTTCTTTCAGCATGTGGGTCGCATTTTTATGATGCACATTAAGTGGAAGGAGGTACAGTCTATTTCTGGACGTCTGGTAAAATGTCAAAACAGAAAAAAAAAAAAACAAAAATCCCAGATGTCAGCAACTATACAAGCAGCCGTCCTGTCCTGAAGTTTCCCATTTTGAAAGCGCTGTCGAGATCTTTGCGTGAAGGTTGGCTTTTTAAAGGTCCAGAGCTCCTATCTGCTTGGGAGATGCAGCGATTACGGCAGAGACGGAACTTTATCACCAGGCGGCATATGCACACGGGGGACCGGAGTGAATCAGTGACGTGCTGATGCTGGGCCTAGAACCAGTAGCGGCATAGCGGCAGCTGCATGGCCATCGACAAAGAATGGTGGCGAGCGACTGTCCGGAAATGCCACGGGCATTTTTTTTTTCTGGATTACGCCAAAGCCACCTTCAGTGTGTTTGTTAAAGACAAATTATTAAAATCATACCGGACTGTGTTGTACTCCAGAAGTCATGGAGATGAACAGATGGACTACAAAAAATGCCACTTAAATGGCATACCGAAATGTCACGACACACAGAACCACGATAAGCGGCCAGGGATGTGTTCTTTCGCTAATTAAAATTCGTCTGCTGATGACTAGTTTGCGTATTTGGGTTTTTTTCACCTGCTCATCACCCAGCAGTCTTCTTAGATGCAATCAAAGAACCCATTCGACAAGAGTAGCTATACTCAGTGTCTGCAGGATCCATTAAAAGAACTTTCCACTAGGATGCATAAACATTTACACAGATCTGTCTTCCAAATAAACATCGGTTGCTTTGAAGAGGCAACCCTTATGCTGGTGCCTTTTCGAGGAAGTACAAGGGCCAAGGCAGGGGATACCCAAGAGGAGATGCTAATCCACTGCGGGGTACACACCCATACTCTAGGCTAACTTAGAGACACTAATCCACTTAGCTGAATTGAATAGAAATTGAATTGAAATTGAATTGAAAAGAAATTAAATGAATTGGATTTGATTGAATTGAATTGAAATGTAACTTTTGCTGCTTTCACAAGTACACTGGAATTCTCGTACATTTCCCTCGACCAAGGTTTAAAGACAACGAACAGGACTATTTTTTTAAACATTAAAATTAGATAATTAAATAGATAAGATAAAAAAGGTACTTGAGTGGTAGATAAATAAAGCTGCATGAATTTGGACTATGGGAAGAATCTGGAGTACCCACAGAATCACTGGGAGAATACACAAACTCACACACACAGAACCAGGAGCGTGATTCAACTGCAGCCACACGCCTGCTATGCTTAAAACTGGGACACTGCTGCGCATTCATGCAAGCCTAATCCCGCACCTAACCCTAAGCTCAAGCTCAGCCCTTTAAAAAGGAGTTACTATACAAAGGCACGTTCTCTGACATAATAAAGGACCTATATTGTAATTGTTTCCATAGCGATTTACGAACAATGCATTCACAGCAAACCTGAGGGCATCTCCGGAGGCTACTCCGCAGCATTGTCTCTGCCGTGTAAAGCAGGGCAGAGGCCATGCCAGGGAACCGGCAGGACAGGGAGAACCCTTTTTCAGTGTCCTCTACTCCTGTCACCTTCCACATAAAACCAAAGAGATGGATTTCTCTTGATAGCCTCGCAAACAACCTCTTCGGTAACAATCTATGGTCTATAGGAGCACTGTTTGTTAAGTGTGGCATTGATCGGCTGGGAGAACAATTACACTGTCTGGCACACGTGGATTATGGGAATTACTTGGGATAGTTACAGGGCTGTTTGTTTCACGATAGTTTAGTCAGCTGGAGAATATCGATAACAAATAATATTTGTATTATTACTATAAGCATAGAATTTGAAATTAAAAACAGCAGTACATCGTCAACAGGGCTATGTTAATGAGGCTGGAAAGACGTCCCAACCAAAAATCCACATCAAATGCATGCAACTATCAGGCAGTGCAGGGCTGACACATTTCTGACTCTTGTAAACTGTTGTAGCAATATTATCTAACGGGATATAAGCGGTCAGCAGAGGGCAGCTTGCAAGACAAACGTCATTAAGTCCATCGATGGTGGATACTGTTATGCCCTTGGGAAACGATATTATTGAGTCACAATTGCAATCTGTTTTGACAAAAAAAACATAAACTAAAATGAGCAAATGTTCCAGATCCACTTACTGATCACATTTACTAGACAGCACGGCTGACTGTATCTTCATCCTTAATGACATATTGTGTATCACTTGCGTAATATGATATGTGCGTTTAAAGTCTTTTTGGAGCAACTGATTAAATATCTGATCATGGAATTTGAACTGAAGTTATTTAGCACAGGGAAGGAAAAACTGAGATTATAGCACAAAAATCATGTCTTATAACAGTGTTTCTCAATCTGATCCTCAGGGGCCTACAGCTGGTACACATTTTTGCTCCCTCCGAGCTCCCTGCCAGACAGAGAGATGGGAGGGAGCAAAAACGTGGGCTGTCTGCAGGCAACATAATCTTATAAGGTGGACAGAGGGGATGTGACTGTGCTCTCTGAATTGCCAGTTTGAGTGAGGTTTCAGTCCCAGCCTCTGGGTACCTGGAGGCAGAGGGATATGCCCTAATTCTGTCGTGGTTCCTGCTCCAAGCATGCTGGCCCTAGTTCCGAGTGCGCGGCACCTAACAGGCTTGCCTGAGGGCGTCCCCTCGGCACGCCAGCACATGCCCTGCCATCCTCCGTGAAGCAGACACGTTGCCCGTCTTCATCGGTGAGACGGGCAGACAGAGAAAACCCTCTTTCCCTCAACCAGCTGTTTATGCAGCTACGCAGCAGCCGTAAACGGAGCGACCATGCTAATCCTTAGTTCGGCGATCGGGCCGGACTGTGGAAAAACACTTTGAAGCACCACACGTACCTCCCCAGAGAGGCTTTTTGGAAAGACAGGTAGTGCGAACCCAAGTGCTGCAGGACGGGGGGTCTTCCTTGATGCTCCTGAGGAGGAAGACCTCAGCAACAAATTACCCTTCAGCTGATCTTCAGCCCGATTAACTCATGCCTGTAGACGGAAATCAAAAAGAAACAAAATGTAGAAATAGATGTTTCTAGAAAATAGGACAGTTGGATATCTGCTTGTCAGCTTGTTTTCTTCGGTATTCGTTTGCAAAATGGCAGTTTTGCAAAACATGCATTTGTCCAGAAAATCACAAAACAGAGGAGAACAGAATTAGGTTGCGCTTTGGCTGCGGATAAGGATTTCATACAAACTCATGTATATAAAAGTGAGATGTCTTCTTCCGAGTGAAATTTGTTAAGTATATTTAGCACCCTGAATATAGGGTGTTAGACAAGGACAAAAATAACTCAGCTGTTATTTAATTAAACAAACTGGGAACCAAAGTGAGATTTCTAATTAATAGTTTTAAGCTCCATTATGAGTTTACTTTTGAGATTTCTTATAAGCCATATGCCTGTCACATTTTATGATTGTTACCCTAAAATACAGTCATCCATTGAGTTACGTTCTATCGAGGAAGGTCTGATCATTCTTAGGTCCGATTAGAACCTTAATGAAGTGTATTGAGAGGCATCTGAAGTAGCCATAGTGGACATTAACAGACATGCAATGTTGGCATTGACGTATCACCAAATAATAAAAACTACAGCAACAAAGTTATTTTGAAATAAAAACAACAACAACAATAATAATCATCATCATCATCCTCATCCATCCATTTTCCATAACCACCTGTCCTGTCACGGTCATGGGGGTCTGGAGGCTATCCAGCAACAGACGCGGGGTAGGGAATAACTCAGCAAGGGGCACCAATCCATCACAGATAATAATAATAATAATAATAAAGAATAATAATAACAATATAAAAATTGCAGTCATGGTTCCCCCCGCCAACAAAAATTGGGTAACTGTCAGTAACTGTAATTTTTATTAAGTAATTTGAAATTATACAAATAAATAATGATCAATTTAAAATTGATTTTTCTAATTGCACCAGTACAGAAAACAAAATTAACTATGAGATTATTAGAGAAAAAGGAATTTACATATAAGAGTTTAAAAAGATGTGCATGTAACGTATCAAAACAAACAAAACAAGTCGCATATAAGATTTAAGTTACACATAGGAAAAATTAAAATTTACACCTAGGAATCTAACAGTGGGGTGGATACAGGTGTCATGAGGTACAGATGTGCAGTGATAATTAGATGTGCTGTTAAAGTTAGATGTGCAGTTATAGTTAGATGTGCTGTTATAGTTAGATGTGCAGTTAATAAAGCAGTGCAACAGTGAGCAGAGGTAGTTCCATAAGTGATAAATGGTAAATATATTTGTGTTGGGGGGGTGGGGTGGTTAACAGCCAAGTCGGTCCTAGGTGTTGCCCTGGTTGAGGGTTCTAATGGCGTGCGAGAGGAAACTCCTCCTCATTCTCTCTGCGTTGGCCTTCAGGGAGCAGAAGCACTTCCCTGACCACAACACAGAAAAGTGTTCACTGTTTGTGTGGCTGGGAATCTTCACTGTGTTCCTGGCCTTGGTCCAGCACCGCTTGCTGTAGATGGACTGCAGGTCAGGGAGCCCCAGTGCGAACGCTGCACTCCGCTGATCGCACCACTCTCTGAAGAGCTCGCCTGTCCTGCCTGGTGAGATTCCTGAACCAGGCAGGACAGGCGTCAGGATGTTCTCAGTGGTTCTTATTAATCTTCTAAGGATAATCATCTGTCAGTACAGGATAATATATTATTTTGCTCACTGTTAACATAATTCTTTGCCAAGGTTTAGACAATTATCTAGACACATTCCTTAGGACCTAAATGATTAGAAGTTAACCTGAAATTGAAACAATACAGACAACTGGAGCCAATTTACAATTTTCCACTAAAAACTGCATTTGGGATTAGTGCACATTATTCCATTAATCCCATAAACAGTAAGTCCATTGTTTGCAATTTCAAAATAAGGCTTTACATATTAAATCCTTATATTCTTAAAGAGAATATATGCGAGACGCGAGATGATCGGCGTGAAGATGCCATCTTGCAGTTTGGGTGTTTTAACTTGATGCCGGGCTCTAAGCAGCTGTGGAAGAGAGGAGGCCTTCAGAGATAAAACAGGACGCGGATGGTGCCAGTGATTCCAGTGCAGTCCCACTTATTCCAGGGGCTGGGATTCAGATATCGTGGGATTGTACAGAAATTCACAGAATCACTCTCAGACACAGAGGTGTATGTGTCGTCGCGCTAGCGGCTAGCCAAAATGTGCAACGATGACACACGTATGTGTTTTACGAACAGGCCGTCCCTAGTGTCTGAAAACGCCACCGCGACTGCAAGATAAACATATCTAAGTATCTTCTGCGTTTTTATTAGCCTGATATTAATCTGGCAGTTGTGCTTTGAGACGCTGAATAACAATTAGAGGCTGGTGACAGGGGAGCAGGAGATATAGAGGATGTCATTTCATTATTTTGCGCATCCGTACCGAGGAATGTCTTCATTTAAATGAAGATAAAATTAAACCCAATGACACAGTGACTTTGATGTCTAAGCGCATATTAACTCAGTAAATGCTCATTATATTATGGGAGTCAGTCTCCTTGTGTTTTCCGTAGAGCGCCGATATATGAGTGCGAACGGCATCGAGTTTGAAGGGCAATTTGATAAATTCCCCCACTTATCATCAGCCGCTTGATTCGCTTCCGGAAATGCCGCAATAAACGGCTCAGCGCGGGATTAGACACGCTTCGCTCTTTTTTAGCCATAGCTAGTGTCATTCACGTGGTCATGTACTCCTCCAAATTAGCGGATGCCGTCACGCTTACAGCCGTACGACGGTAAGCGGGTCTCGAGTCCACTTGGCCCGCGGTAACTGTCCGTAGCGTTCGACGTTAACGCGCCTACAGAATCGCATGAATCATAAAAAAACATTATTTATTTTGCCACTGCAGTTTTTTTGTAGTTAATATTATCACTCATCTTCATCTTTACTATCACTTAAAAAAGTCTGTGTTTGTTTAAATTCTTTTAACATGGATTTGAGTGAAGTTTATTATTATTTGTGGCATTATTAGTTGTAATCTCAACATTGGGAAATGGATACAGATTACACGAGAACAATCTCAGGGTATTTGCACACAGTGACAATATCAGGCTCCAAATTATTAGTGTCTTCAATCAAATGAATAAACTTGTTAATATATACAAATATTATTCAAATATGGGTGGCATGGTAGTGCAGTGATTGGGACTGTTGCCTCACAGCTCTGGGACATGGGTTCGAGTCTCTGGCAGAGTTCCGTGTGTGTGGATTTAGCATATTCTCCCCGTTTTGTTGCGGGGTTTCCTCTGGGTATTCCGGATTCCCCCCACAGTCCAAAAACATGCGGAGGCTGATTGGAGTTACCAGATTGCCCGTAGGTGTGCGTGTGTGAGTGTGCCCTGTGATGGGTTGGTACCCCATCCTGGGTTCTTCCCTGCCTTGTGCCTGTAGCCTCCAGGACAGGTTCTGGACCAGTGGTTTCAGAACATGGATGGATGCAAATCCTTCTCATCATCCCAATAACAAAACCCAGAACTCTGGTTTATTTCTTATGGTATTTACAGTCTAAAGGCACCTTTCCCCACAAGCAGGAGGACCATCCTGGTCTGTTGGCTTCTTCATGTACAGCCCATCTCAGGACAGATACAATCACATCCTACAGCTCAGTCATCAGCTCACACTGGGTCTTATCAGTGCCCCTGTCACCTTCCTGCTGAAACCAGTCAGACCCCATAAACCAGCACCAGCACAAAGGCGGGCAGTCAGCGCTGGCCGCATTTGTTACCCAAATCCCATCTGCTCTCTGACTTGCCTGTACGTTCCCGATTCTGCGGGGTAAAGCCTTCATCTGGACAGGCCATCAGTTTCCGACTCTCCTCTCCAGCTGCGTTCAGCCCAAGAGATTGAGGTTGGTGCAGAAGTCCAGCAGTGTCCCCTAGAAAATGATCCACTGATATGCATGCAGTTCATTAAATGCGATGGTGGCGGATCTGCACGGGCTCACGCTTTCTGCATATGCGCCTCATGCGACGTCAGGCCAAATTAGCTCATCTTCAGCCCGTCTGACAGCAGCTTCACTGACATGCTTCATATTAGCGATGGCAGTTTTGTATTAGCAAATTCATTTTTAATTTTGTTTTCTTTCATGGAAGAAATGTTTGTTACTATTAATATTATAAGGACTAGGAAACTTTCAGTGTGCAGAAAAATGTATTTGTTTGTTTATTTTTTTTGTTTATGTCAATCAGGAGCATAGTTAGAGATGAATGGATAGGGGGGCTGAGTTTTTACTGTGGGGGGGTGAAAAAACATTTTGGGAGGGCTAAACCCCCCTAAAATAGGCCTAACAATGTCCCTGATGTCAATCATGAGCCTATGCCTTGGTAGCAGGCATTGTACTAGACGGTTTGAATAATTCTAATTCAAGCCTCGATATTTAGCAGCTGAAATCGCCCATTGGCTCAGCAAGGGGGGGCACTGCTGCTCCTTAATTATAAGATTGCATGGCCCAATTTATAATAAAATCCTTGTCTTGCTGGCTACATATCAGCGCAACTAAATATGCGCTTGTGGGGCTTTGTGCTCTGCCTAGCATGTTATTGTGCATTTCATGCACTCGGGGTGCACGACATGCGGACAGATGGCAGATCTGGGGGAGGGACAGTGCCGGTGACCCTCTGGAGGAACATGGTGCTAAGGTTTAGCAGGGGGAGGTTAACGCTAACACCTCTGCCCGCATCAGCGAAGGCATGTTCTGGGGCAAGATTTCACTGTGCAGCTGGTGGCATTCCAGTTGTTTGCCAAGGTTATAATTTAGGATAGGAAAGACGAGGCAAAAGGCAAGGGGTTTGCTGTTAATCGAGGTGTATTCTGTGTACAGTAGGTATAGGATGCTCAAGGGGTTTGCTGTTAATCGA
>JABJVO010000050.1:3282833-3297212 GCA_026770805.1 Boulengeromyrus knoepffleri
CAAGGGGTTTGCTGTTAATCGAGGTGTATTCTGTGTACAGTAGGTATAGGATGCTCAAGGGGTTTGCTGTTAATCGAAGTGTATTCTGTGTACAGTAGGAATAGGATGCTCAAGGTTGGTTTGCTGTTAATCGAGGTGTATTCTGTGTACAGTAGGAATAGGATGCTCAAGGTTGGTTTGTTTTGCTGCCAATGGAAAATGTCAATTATTTTCTTTAAAGGTCACCCTGTGTGTGTGTTTGTGTATGTTGTGGATTATGTTTATATTGCAATGTAGGGACCAAATGTTCTTCACAAGGTAATAAAACCCTATTATCTCGATGTTGTCGGGACCATTTTGATGGATGGATGGATGGATGGATGGATGGTGATGAAAAGCACTTAGCAGACATGAATAACATACTTCCACAAAACTGCTTAAACTCTTGAAAACAGATATATGGGTGCCGCACCTTGATGATCTTGCTACTTTATCCGCAAAACAAAACACGTTTACTTATTTCGTTTGAATTATTAAAATAAGTTTCTTTTCCTCTTCCATCGTTATCTTGCAATTAAAATTACAATTGCAGTTACAATTTTCTGCTCATTTCAAAAAGAAGTTCGCTATAAGGTCATAAACTGCAGGAAAGTTATGATTACATCCGTCACCTACTACTGGGCTCATCAATGCTACTCCGTTCCCGTATTTTTGCGGAGAACATACCTAATTGTACAGAGATGGGCTGTAAATAGACAAAATGGATGCCCATGACAGAATTTACAAATGATGACCACAGGGTAGAATCAGTAAGGAGTATTAAAGGATGTGTGTCCCACGTCAACAACAAGCCAAAGTCTAAAAGTAGCTTCCAGCATGCTAAAAGATTTTAATGTGTTTGTTTATTATACATAGCTAATGCAAAGAAGACAACTTGTATTAATGGGGAATCAGTGGCATGAGGGAATTATTTGACAACGGTGTTTATCTGCACTAAACTGCCCCCCTTTCCCCTCATTTGCAGTGTTTGGTATGAAGTTGGGCATCTTGCTTTGTTTGGCCCTAGGGATCGACACGTTCTCTACAAACAAAACACGGCTGCAGACACATTCAATAATTTCACAGGAATCCTTAAAGCAACACACTTAATGTGAATATAATGAACGACAGAACATGCATTTTGCAAAAAAAAAAAAATTAAATGTTTTTATCAAGTCGTAAATGGTTCGACTTTTATCAAAGACGTGGTAAGACTTTGCAGTCAAATCCCAAATAATAGTGACAAAACATGAACGATTAAGTATCGTTCTATTTACAAAAAAATCAGTGTAGCATCGATTTCTTCAAAGAGTTTCAAAATTTGTGAGAACGCTAAAAAAAAACAAAACTTTTGTTATTAAAATACTGAAAGGAATAAAAGGCAATCAGGATGGATGGTGTCACTTTACTACGAAGTGTAAAACGTCATTATAATTTACTTGTTTATTTGTGTTTGTCTTTTTTTCTGGACAAGACTTAATGAATCCAGAGGACATTCTTAAGTGACAAACAAGCCATTAACGCTTTCCCTAGCAGCCAAAATGGTTATAAGGCTAATTAATTGGCAGCGGGAGTAATCAATAGTGTATGCAGTTTACTAGATTCTATGAAAGTGAAGCAGCAATTTACCCAAGAAACACGACTAACGACGTGACTAATGAACTCTGTGATTGATGTAAGTACTGTCAACGTTACTGCACTTGGTTGTTGTTGTTGGATTTTTGACTCCCGGTCATACGGGTCATTCTGGATTTGTACGCCTTGAAACTCACTCTGGGGGTGCGGAGGGGGCACTAGCTGTTCTCATAAGGCACTTGATAGATCACTTACACTAGAACAACAATGAAGCAAATGTACTGCTGTTTTCTATGGCTGTCGTATGTCATGTCAGAAATGTAGAGGATGATGTCATTATGTGTGCAAACCCTGTTTTGCGAATTCTGATGAGTAGTGAGTAAAATATTGAGTAAAACATATTCGTTGAGTAAAATGTTGTATCACTACTTCACAAACATGCTGCTATGAAAGGCCCAGTACAGCATGGACTTTGTACAACCATCTCAAACGTGTCACTTTCCATTCTGTGATGTCACCTTGTTAAATATTTAACTCATAATTAATGGCAAATTCAAAACCCAAAGCAACAAATTTGCCTGAAGGCTTGCAAACAAATGTTTTTCTTTTGATTTTCTATAAATGTTTCTTTTTGCAGGAGTATACTCCATACAGGGATGGGCTGGCATCTCCTTCATGACGTGCCCTGTCGCCCTGTCCTGTGTAGTCTGGGACTGGATCCAACACCCTCATGACCCTGCACTGAGTAAGCAGTCACGCAAGAGGGATGCCCATTTTTCATTTGTGTTTTTGACATTCAGCTGTTTGCTCTGTATTCAGTTCTCCATATCATATTGTTGTTGTTTAACACACAATTCATTTTCCAGTGTGACAAAACACACACACAAACATATATATATATACACACATATATATTGCTATCAAATCAGTGCTAGGGCGGCCACCCCAGTAGGGAGCTGGGAGGGAGCAAAAATGTGGACTGTCTGGGAGGGAGCTGGGAGGGAGCAAAAATGTGGACTGTCTGACAGGGAGCTGGGAGGGAGCAAAAAATCAGACTGTCTGGGACATACCTGGGAGGGAGACAAAAAGTGGACTGTCTGGCAGGGAGCTGGGAGGGAGCAAAAATGCGGACTGTGTGGGGGTCCCTGAGGACTGGGTTGAGAAACACTGTCATAGGAGGTCTACCTTGGGGAGTCGTGTAATGTTATGCACCACTGAACTGTGACATTTAATTATGAAGTCTTGTAAACTGTATTGAATTTTTTAACGTTTAGTAAAAAAAAATCACCACAAAACCACCTCTCATCCTTTCTCCTGCTTTCAGAAAACCAAGGCTATGTGTTCCCCACTGGGGAGATGGGGGGGGGGGGGGATTCGACATGAAATTAAATAACAAAGTGGCCTGGAGCAGCTACGTGATTGGTCATTATTTTGAGAAATGTTACATGCAATTAGTAATTCCGCGAAACCATGTTTCAATGTGACCAATATGAATCTGTGCATCCTTCTATTAAATAATAATAATAATAATAATAATGATAATAATAATAATAACGAAATATTAGGTAGACAATAAATACCACACCTAATACATCAGTCAGTGCTATGTGTGACAAACTAATGAGTTACACAAAAATTATGAAATAGCTAATATTTATTTTGTACTCCCCATTTCAAACTTGTGCACTCCAAAAATCGGTCAGTGCTCAGATGGACATACTGCATTCAGAAATGCGACATATATTGACATTAAATTTCCCCAGAAAAAAAACACACGAACGGACTTTACATGGCCTGCCAGACTGATGTTTTATGGATTTAATGGGAGCAACCTTAATCAATACCTCACTGTGATCAGAATAAAAAAATCAAAATATAAAATATGCACCAAACACTCAATGCCATTCAGGTAGTTTTAGCGTTACTACTGAGTCATGACACATCCATCCATCCATCCACCCATCCATCTTCTATACCCGCTTGTCCTATGCAGGGTCATGGGGATCCGGAATCTCTCCCGGAAGCCACAGGCACAAGGCAGGGGATAATCCAGGATGGGGCGCCAACCCAACTGAGTCATAATATTACGTAAAAACAACAATGTCTTTCAGTAAAATCTGTGAGTCAGCACTGTCATATTTTTGTAACATTGATCTGAGGTTGATATGTCGAAATGCAGATTTTATTTTAGGTCAGTAATTTTTAGAGATGTCGATTGAGTGTGGCATGTGGAAGTGACGCACCATACTGCACAGCGTGATAAAAACAATAAAGAATTCTTAGTTTGTGGTGATATGTCACAAAAACGTAATTTTGCTCGGACAAGACATAGATGCGCAGTACCCCAGCCTCGCTGCTAGGTTTTCGGCCTGGTAGTTCCTGAGTCAGGAAACCTCTGGGAATTAGGGCAGCCAACTGGCAGGTCCTTCCAGAATGACGTATGATGGAGAGGATTCAAGTGTGGATGATTTGTGGCGCTCTGTTTTCAGTGTAATATCGGCTCACCCCCAGGCAAGACGCCAGTCGCGATCACTTGTGGCCAGTGCATCTTCAGAAGCACGTATTGATGAGAAAGTTAATTACGAAAATCTGCCTTAATCCAAGTGTAGCTATTCAAACAGAGCGCTACTGTAGATGGGATGGAATCTGTAGCCAGCACTCTGCATTGCTAAGTCTGTGGATAGCACATAATCTTGGCGAGGAGGATTCAGGGGTCCTTCATATTTTTTCAGTCCACAGCACCTGGAGACAGTGTACTACAGTACGTACCACACATGAGCGATAATCCACAAGGTTATCCACAAAAAAGGGAATGTAGCCTCTTTGACAAAGCCCGGAGCTGGTGGTAATCTGTAGGTGGAGATTTAGTTCTTGGTGCAAGTATTTTTCTCTTGCAAAAAAAACCAGACAGTATTGTCACTGCGCTCAGGCAATTAACTCACTGCTGTATACGGATGAGGCTAGCTTTTTTTTTGCCTTGCGAGGATAAACACCGGCCTGGATAGTGTTGTCCAGGAGAGCGGCCCTTCATGTCACATTTTATTTAATTGGCAGGTGCACTTTTTTCGTTCATTTTCCTGAGCCTTGGGCCAAAACACGTTACAGATGGTGAAAATCCGAAACATTTTTGCTGATTTGACGAGCAGAGAATTCTTTGTCTCCTCAACAAAAAAGATATGTGCCTGCAGTAGCTGAAATAATTGCTACATTTAGGTAAATACTGCATATATAATTAATGTGCTCGAAAAAGGAAATGCAATAATTTATAACACCTGAATTAGAGTTCCTTTGTTGTGTCACACATCACATTTAATATTTATTTATTTATCAACTTTAAAGACTAAACAACAATTCTACCAAGAATTCTGCACTAAGTAATTATTTTCTGCGGATGTTTTCACAAAAAAAAAAATACACATTTTTTTCACAGGGAGGGTATGGTTTTACAAATCATGAACATCAAACACTGCATTGTCAAACAGCTTTACAGAGGATTGGTTTACACTGGTCTATAAATATGACTAGTTCACAAAGAAAAAAAAATGCATTTCAGCAAATACCATAGAACTCAATCAAAAATATTGCCATTTATCTATCTAGTGGGCTGTAGGTCTGATATGGAAACTATTTTGTGCCTGAGGGGTGTGGCCATTAATGTTATGCACCTCGATAACTACTGATATAATCGGTGAATTAAAATTCTAATGATTTTATGCTTTTAGGCTACTTTTAATTTGGGTACTTTTATCTCATACACGTACATTGTATTATACTAAGAGTACTGCTTTTTCTGATAATATTTCGCTGAAAGATCAGTTCGCTGGAAAACAATTATACACAAACTTGCCTGGATCGTTTAAAAATCATTATTTTTTTTAATAGTTAATGGCCCTATCTGCCTTCCTGATTATAATAAAAAATAAATAAATCCTGCATAGCCCCGGTT
This sequence comes from Boulengeromyrus knoepffleri, assembly GCA_026770805.1. Lineage (NCBI taxonomy): Eukaryota > Metazoa > Chordata > Actinopteri > Osteoglossiformes > Mormyridae > Boulengeromyrus > Boulengeromyrus knoepffleri. The sequence continues at coordinate 3,288,373 of JABJVO010000050.1, forward strand.
TAGTAAGGCTGTGCATTTGCCTTATTATGTATAACCAAACAGTCATATCAAAATGCAATTTGCAGTGTCCAGAAGGAAAATCATCAGGCAACGCTGTAAGAAATATGACTAATTCCATGCATGAAAAACATAACAATAATAAATATTATGGTGGAGTATGTCAAATGTCAGCTCATATGTCATCGTTTACCTGTTCCTTATAGCGTGTTGCCAAGCGCTTATTAAATGCGCAGTTTTGACCGAACTGCCTGCAAAGACGTGTGAAAACAGGGACATCTACTCAACAAGTTACAGTAACAGTATGAGTGAGTGAGCGAGGATGTGTTCGCCTACATTCTGCACACTCCTCTAAATAGCCTGAATCGGTTTCAAGTCTTCTTGTCTCATGCACTCCAAGGGACACAGTGAAATTGTAGTGCTACAGTTGCAGAGTAGGGGACAGGTGCATAGGGGGACAATAGGACAAAAAGCAGCTCAAATAAGGGAGGATGCCAGCATCTCACAGGACATATATGTCGTCCTCCTAGGCCTATCCAAGGTAGCGTGACCATAATTAGGCCTGAATAATGAATCAACCACTGAATAATCATGAATAATCATTTCTAAAATAAAACCAAATATTTTCTCTCCTCTCTCTTACGGTACACACATTTATCAATTTTCTTCCTATAATAAGAAATAGCTGACAGCACAAAGGGGAGGAGACTGTAAGCCGCTGTAAATAAAGCCTGTATCGCTTTGTCAGGGTAGAGTTCCTACTTGGTACTATCCTGTTGGGAATCCCCTCTGCCACACAGAACGTATCCACTGATGGAGCCGAATAAATATGACCTCTTTCGAAATAATCCCGGCAGTGTGTGTTCAGAATGGAGAAAACAGCATAGCGTGTACTGTAGGAATCCCACAACAAGTCATTATCTCGTTATGAGGTCTATAAATAACTCTGAGTTGTCATTAATAGGTTATATTTTGGGGGTGAATTTATTTATTTTTTTACTAATTTGTACTATACAAGCACTAGATGTCTCCTGGTTTGATTGAATGTTGACTTAAAGTTCTATAAAAACATAGACTACAAATAATGAGGACATCTGATTATGCGAGTAGGCGCTGATGACCAGGGAACGGATTCCACGGTGTCATGGAAACGACGAGGCTTAGGATTTCAAAAAGGCCGCCTTGCGTTCTTGGAGCGATGCCTGTATTGCGGTTTTTACAGTAGGCCATCCGATTGCGACTCCTTCGCCGCTGGCTAAGCATTTTTGACTTCACAGATTTTGTCATCTCTGGCCGTCCTCCAAGGAAACACAGTAAATTCTGAAGGGAAGCCAGACAAAGCGAAAGCGGTCCAGACCTTAATCAACCCGATGGCCACAATTTAAGGAAACTTTAGCAGGATCAGTTTTTGGCCGCAGCCTGGCTATCCTCTACACTTGTCCAGTCTGGTCTACATAATTTCCATCCATCTGCTCATCTGCCTGGACTTTACATACATAGCGCTTTATGGCAAAAATGCTACATACTGTCAGTATGGTTCAGATTTTGAACGAGTGCGGGGGGCCGTGTCCAAGCTCATGGGGGCCGAAAGGCTACGAAGAATTGCCCACTCAGACGTGTTGACACACAAACCTCAGCTAACCCTGACCCAGTGGATGAGATATGTCCGCAAATCTGCCAGTTGCTTCCCAGAATAAAGGATTATGTATATTTTGATTCATTCCCTTGACATTTTAGCCCCCGGCATCTTGCTTTAAATTTTCATAAAGCCTGTTGAACTCTGTATAATGTTTAAACTGTCATTTCGCTTTCAGTCTCGACCAGGATTTCGTTAAAGTTTTTATTTTTTTCCCTTCTCAAAGTGTCCTAGCTGTGCCCTCATTTTTTTTTTTTTAGCTCTCTCAGTTTATAGATAATTAATCCCACGGGTGATAGATATGAGTCTACAAAGGATGGGGGAAAAAATGTTTTAACTTCCCCTCAAACATTTTCCAGGGATTCAACTAAGATGGAGAGAACGGTTTTGCCGACATATATATTCAATTAAGGCACACATATGTGGTTAATAATATGTAGATGTCCTATAACTGAATTCCAGTGTGCAAAGATGACAGGTGATTCAGCTTGTGTTGTTTCATAAAAAAAACTCTCTCAATTATTATTTTCCCCATTCTGCTTACTATGCAGGGCTAGCCCACCCTTTAGGTGATATAGGCGATCGCCTAGGGCGCAATTAAATTAGGGGGGCGCTAGAGAGCAAGTGAAAAATACCAGAATACCTCTGTTTGCATTCCGTGACATTACAGTTATTAGTTTTAATATTTCACTACATTTCTTGTGTAGCAGATACAAACTAGCTAGCTAGCAGCCCGATATCATGTGCTATGGAAATGGAAATTTGTTTTCTGCTGCTCAGGGGGTGGTCAGAAGAATCTCGCCCAGGGGGCGCCAGAACACCGTGGGCCGGCCTCGTTACTACGCTGCGATGGAAATAAGACCACGTACTGTACATCTCACACAGTAATTACAAACGGCGCCTATTGTTATTTAATTTTCATTTGTCCTCGTATTATGAAGTATGCGTGAAAAGATCAGAAGACTGAAATTACTCAGAATGTCCTTAGGTAAACCTGGAATCCTGTATGAGGTAATGTTACAGACATCCCTCCGCCACGCGGGTCACTCCGGACCTTCCTACCGTGTGGTTCCCCGATGCTGGAATGAGCTGCCGAACCACAACCGGTCATGAGACTCCCTCTTCACCTTCAAAAAATGGCTCAAAGCCCGTCTGCTAAAGACGTTCCTCTCCTAGAATGATAGCACTCAGTATTCCCTGATGGCTCTTAATGTTGCCCTGCTGGTCCTTGATTAATCTTATTAAGTTCTTCATTTGTTAGTTGTTGGGCGGCTCGAATCCTGCTCACACTTGTAGCTGGGCGTTCGCCTGAAGCTCAGCCTAGCCGACTTCCTGACAATTTGATTATTTGTTTCACTTCGGACAAAAGTGTCTGCTAAATAAAAGCGAATGTGTAAATTAAAAAATGTAAATATTTAAGAAGGTGTGGCTGGTTTAGCGGAAGCTCACGTAAAGATGTAAACCTTTAAGTAGTTAATTTGATACGTCCCCAGATCAAACAGATTCCCACAAAAGTAGCATCTGCTCGGACGGGTTTATTGTGTTCACCTAAATTCTAGTTACCGTATCAGGTCCTGATTACATTTTCTCTTAACATTAAGTTGATGATTTATTCTTTTGAATCGACTGTGCCAAAGGCTGCTGGCCTTGACGGATCGCTTTCTCCTAGGATGTAAAATGTTTGCTCGCCGACATGACAGAGGAGACATTTTCAGATCATAAGAGCGCGGGCGACATTGATGGCGTGTGAGCGAGAGTGTTTTGCCCATAATCCCTTGCTACTACACTCAGTTGACCCTGGTAAAATTTCACACTCGTATATTTTGTAACAAGCGAAATATATGGAGGTGTATGTAGCAGACGACAACTTCAGAGGGACGTTGATATATGATAAAATCTGCAAGAATTTCATTTGGGAAAAAAATGGAAAATGCCCAATGTTCACAAATTGCACTATAAATTGTGGATATTTTGCAAGGTCCCACTAGTGCTTTAAAGACGTCTGTAAGCAGTCTGGTCCTGGATAAAAGACATGAAAGCCTCATTTTTGAAGTGACTCGCAACAAAGTCACAAAGAATCTAAAATGCTTTCATTGCTCTCTGGCTGTTTAACAGAATTCCAACCGGAGCGATCGCTATAGTGATTTGTATTATTTCTAAAAAGGAGAAAACTTATGAGGACCATAAAACATTAAAAACACATCCAAATTTCATGTGAGGGACCTGACACTGGTAGAGTCAAAGCAATATCCACTGCTGAAGAGCCCACGGCATCGTAATTTCGTAACTATTTATGGCATGAAGACAGTAGAAACGTGAAGGTCCAGTCTGTTTTTTTTTAAATCATTGGTTTGTTCCCATTACTGATCTGATATACAAGTTTTAATTTTACAAGACATTCATTGTGTATCGGCATGATGGCTTGAGACTCATATTTGATAATAATTATGATCTTTGATTAATTTATGATCATGATATTAGATTATGATCATTCCGCATGACAGACTGCATTTGTCATTGTCACATGATATGTCGCATTTTTCTCCGTATTGATGTCACTTGATTATTTGTGAAGAAGTTAACCCCCCATCTCAGCTGAGGAGTGCAGCACCGCGATCCCCCCCCGCGGTTCGCGCACCGCGGCACCGACACGCCGTAGCTACTCCGCACCTCCATCGGATCCGGGAGAAAACAGGGAGGCAGCGGCGCGCCGGGGGAATGAGCCAGTCGGTGGAAGCGACGCCCGGGCATTCGGAGGCACGTCGCCGATGTCTGCAGTGATCACACTTATTTCCCCGGAGAGCGTCGCTCTGAGGATCAGCCCGCGGATCCCATTTACTAAAAATAACACGGGAAAGCATTATTACTACAACAATGTGTAATAACGCCAGGCGGGTGCAGGGAAAGCTGTGTGAGAGCAGCCGGAGTTTGGTCACTGCCTGCTCTCTTGTAAACACACTCAGGGCTTCATTCTTTCTTCTTGTTTCACTGTACCTCTGCATAAGTGGTGTAGAACATAGACGGTTATTATTATTATTATTATTATTATTATTATTATTATTATTCAGTATCTTATATTACAGATGTCTTATAATCATAGGCTGTTTAACAGTTGATTTGTTTTGAATAGTAAGTTATATCCCCCCCACCCCCCGTTTACACAACTGGATAATTTCCCAGAAACAGGTTCTGAAGGGTACATTTCTCAAGGACAACTTTTGTGTCACGGCTCACTTCAGTCTTTTAGCCATTTCAATGGAAACGCTGACTTCTCCAGTCCATCCTTCTCTTAGAAAACATTGAGGAAGACCATCTGAAAGAGCTGTCAGCGTGCATATATCTCAAGTTAGACGTGAAAGCCGCTCAAATTACGGCAGTGAAGGGTAAAAAAAGATGTAAAGTGCATGATAACACAACTGTTGCACAGGAGGGATAAAGATGGTATACGGTGACAGAGAAATAAGCAACGCGTGAGCATAAATGCGTTAGACAGACTGTCCGTTCTGAAAAGGAAACTCATTTTAATGATGGAGTTAGTCAAATTGGAGAAGAATTAGTATTCATTAAAGCATTAAATTAAAGAGTTCAGTTTAAATGAATAGCGCATAATTTTTACTATTAATGTGCTGAAAACATTCATGTGTTTTGTCACAGCGATATTTGCAGTATTTGCAAAGCAGAAAAAACTGCCGATGCGTATCATAGCGGCTACTAGTGTCTCTGCTGCTTCAAAGGGTTTTTTGTCTGCGAAAATCCGCACGGTGTTCTGACAAAACATCCTACGTATCGAGACGTGCTATCGAGCCTTTCTGCGCATGTGCAGTTCCACCGTCTTTGGATTAGGGTTAGGTTTTAGGGGTTAAGGTAAGGGTTTTAGTGGGTTTTGGGGGGGTTGGGTTAGGGCTATCGATTAGCACTACGGTAGGATGTTTTGATAAAGTAGGACGTTTTGTCAGAACACCGGCACCATGTCTGACGTTGGTCTCTTATATGGTACTCTGGTGGAATCAGATTTAATGGTCGTTGTTGTCTCAAATTCAATGACGCTTGTTGGATGTTGATATATCATCAGTGCTTTTAAGGGGCACAGCTAGAATAGGAAGTTTATTTTATAGCATATATCATGCAACAGTTTTATCAGTGTTATGTGATGTGTGCTACTTTTCCCACAGTGAAAGCTTATTGTGGGTAATTCAGCCAATTACGTGGCCCGGTATCGTAGGTAATACTATCACCGTCCGTCAAATGGAGGAATCATTGTGCGCGGGGGCAAAATTTTCAGGTCATTAGGCTGCAATTTAACTTGCTAAAGTGCTGTTGTTTTTATAACACTGGGGCGAAATAGGGAACAAAAATAATCCCACGACGGCCTGCTGGTAAAGGGTATGAATGAGGCGCCCGGGCTTGGCGTCAGTGTCGCTGCCGGGGCTGGTTTATCTCTCCTTATCGCCGCGTCTCTTTTAATTAACATGTAAATAAATGGCGCGATGGATGTAATCGATAGCGACATTTTAGGCGGGAGGCTGGAACGCGTCACAGCTCAGTAAATCTCGCTTGTTAAAAATGGCCTGGGCAGTCATCGAAGCATATTACAAATAAGACCTTTATTTATTTATTTGTCTGTCTGTCTGTCTATCTATCTGTCTGTCTCTGTTTGTCTGTCTATATTTTTATTTGCCTATTTATTCATTGGTCGTTTATCTATTTAACTATTTATTTATTTGTATGTATTTATTTGATTGTTTATTTGTTTACTTTTCCTGAGCCAGATGAGGCAATGGCAGCTTGTATGGGAGAGAAGATTTAGACCCGGAGACGCTGTATGAGACACCGTTAATGATCTATCTGCCTAGATGCCGTACGTTAGCAGTAGGGCGGCCATCGGATGGGCAAATGTCGACACGGCTTGGTCAGTATGATAGATTTCGAAGCTGGATGAGCCATCCGTCAGTAGGCAGCCGTGATTAGTTGTCTGTGTGTGTGGCAGGCTTCTCCGTCTCAGTGTGGGGGGGTGGGTGAGGCAATGGTGTTTTTCTACTGATTGTTCCCACCTTCCTCAACATTCATTGTGCTCCTCTGCCACTATGTTATATTGCTGGTGCTGAGTACGAAAATACTTATTGACGTCTTCGCGGAGTTTGACTCTGTGTAATATCTCTGGATTCCAGCAGTGTATACACCTTAATTTGCAGGCTGCTTCATCTCTCGTCGACAACGGCTGATATTATGGTTGATGCTACTTAATAAACAAGAATTAATTTCAAATCAATAACATATTTGTTCACGTTGCATTGTATGCAAAGGATTTTATTATTTTCTGATGTGCCATGAAGAGTAAATTAAAAAGACATTTTCTTATTGGTTTGTAACCAGCACTGTAATGAAACCTGGGGTTTTTGAAATCAAATTTGATAAAAAACAAATAAATAAAATAGAACGACTGAGAACCCAGCTTGATTGATCCCTTTAATTCCCATATACACATAAAACATAACATGTCGGAGAAAGTTTTCTTTTGTCTGCAGAAAAAAGATTAAAGGGGAGTAAGGAGAGAACTTTGTGATGCAGCGGACAGCGATATGACAGGAAAACAGATGCAGCAGCTTGGACGGACAACACCAGGAGGAGAAGACGCTGCAAATCTGTGGGCTTACCCTCCTTTTCTCAGCAAAAGTCTTCCACTAACCCTTGTCATACACTGTTAGCCAAAATTCACTTCATGGAAATCCAACCATTTTCCATAACTGCATATCCAGTGCTGGCTCTCGGTGGGCCTGGGTGCCGGTCCCTTGCAGGTACACGCAGTAACTGTGGGCACTGTAAAGACACCAGATGCAGTGCATGTAGGGCTGCCGCTTTCGAACTGAAGAAATAAGGGTCACCGCACCCCTCGGCATTTCCGACGTTACAATTTGCCCGGATGCGGATCGGAGTCTGCCTGTCGCTTGACCCCTGACCTAGAGTATGTACAGTATGTACTAGAGTATGTACAGTAAAAAACAACGTGCACGGAAATACGGGACAAATCACATCCTGTATTGGTTCAAATCGGGACCATCCCGGGCTCTGCGGGACAGCTGGCAGCTCTTTGTGTGTGTGTGTGTGTGTGTGTGTGTGTGTGTTCAGACTGTGGAAGGAATACAAGGACCTGGGGTCATTCCATTGAAACCCAGAGGGAACATGGAAACATCACACACATACACTCACATACACACAGACACAGAGCCTGAGATAGGAACTGAGCTGAGATCTGTATGCTAACTGCTAAGTCTCAATGCTGCCCCCTCAATTCATATATATATATATATATATACACTACTTGATAATTATGGAGAGCATTCCACTGTTTAAATCACATTTAATTGCTAATAATTAGGTTTTACCTATAGTCACATGGTTGGATTGAAGGTAACGTTAAAAATGACCAATTTATTGATGCAATAGGATCAGAACCTTAAGCAAAGGAAGTAGATGTTCCCCTTGTGTCAAAACGTGCCTCTCAAATTTGGTTTCATCACAGATCAGTTTGAAAATGCAAATTTTCAGGACGACTGGGTGTTTGGTGCGGAAAAAAATAACAATTGAAGAGGCAGAGAGTTTGAAATTGAGTGTTGCATGCTGAGTACATACAGGGCAGTGAATCATGCCAAACAATGACGGAAACACAATGTGCAGCGCACAAAGGAACCCGCTTTATTTCTGGGGAGAGATGCTGAATGTCATTTTACCCCCGTACGGCACCCCTGCCTCCTGATTTATCCCTATTCCTAACATTTCTATTAGTATAATAAACAATAAACAAGAGGCCACAAGTGCACATGTTCATTTATTTCTGAACTAATTGTTTATGTGATAACAATGGAACATGTTCTGCATGTTAAGCTGATTATTAAAAAGCATATATCCATCATAGCTATAAAGAATCAATTTTAGCTAGAGAGGAAGGGGTCAGTATTGAATTCTGCATGCACTAGGCTCTCAAAGACAAATGCTGGCTTTGCTCGGAGACTAAGGGGCAGAATCGAGGCTGTGAAGGGGATCATCATCTGTGGCCCCTGGCAGGACATTATAACACGGAGCCCAGGGCAGACAGTGACCTCCCAACTTCACACCACTGCCCTGTGAAATAACGCCGAGGGAACGAGTGGAGCAGGAAGTCCGGCTCTATAGAGACCTGCCTGCCATCCCTCTAAATATTCAGCTTAAG
>JABJVO010000050.1:3308786-3325238 GCA_026770805.1 Boulengeromyrus knoepffleri
CCCCAACCCCAAAATTTATTTCTGGCTACAGCTGAAACCTGTCATTTGATTGGGTTTATTTTGCAGTACTTATGTAAAATATTCTACTCTATGCATAATATCTGTGAGACCTTCACTGTCAGCACAAGCATGTATTATAGCACATAAATGTAAAGCACTTTTGGACGACTCTGTTGTCAAAGACACTATATAAAAATGAACTGAACTGAATCGAACCTCAGTACCTAACTGAAAACGTAGCTAATTTAGCCAGCTAGCTAGAATCCAGGTCATCGACATGCTGGGGCAAAAGACAACGGGAGGCGAACCTCCCCCCCCCCACTGGAACAATATTGCTCAGGTACAGCTGACTAAGGATGTAGCTAGACATGACATAAAGACATGAGTAATTGTAGGGACCCAGGCGGTCTCATTAAATTTGGTTCTACAGGCCTTCTGTACATGTGCACATTCATCAACGCGGAATTCACATTCACAGCACCGTGTACCATCCGGCCAAGCATCGTCACGTTGTGGATGAGAACCCTGCACAGGACACCCCAGTCTGAACTGGAGGGAAGCTGTGCAAACATCAGGAGAAACTCCAAACTCACAAGGCCAGAGTATAGCAACCACTAAGCCACAGCTCAATATAAAATATTAAATGAATTGACAAAGTACTGCAAACAAAGCATAAACTATTATGATGAATTTCACGAGAAGGATGATCTTTCATAGATTGTGTTCTGCAAGCAAGGCAATCGCTGAATTTAGCTCTTCTCTTTTGGTTTCATTTTTAAGTTCCATGTGCATCTTGTGTATTTATCTTCTACATATTCTGCCTGCCATTTCAAGACAGCCCAGATAAAAAATTAAAATGGGTTTTACCCATTAATAGTAGGACAGTTCAAGGGTACAACTGCGGGACACCCCCAGGGGTGTTAAGCAGTCACTTTCAAGTGATGTTTGTTTTCGTCTTTGCACATTTGTTCAGTCGCTGTACCCTTAAGCCATAAGCTAAACGATTAACCTCCTCAGACTGGCCGATAATGCAGTATAGCTATTGCAAAACAGAAACCACTGAACTCTATTTTAGATCTGCTTCCACATAGCACCACATACCAGCTGTAACAATGACTCAATTAAAATTCTGCTATTACATAAAAATGTTCTGAGGGCAGAACAAAAGAATGATTGTTTCAGAGAGAAAACCAATCAGATTATAAAGGAGGTGGGTCTAAGTAACTAGAGGTGAAACCAAGACATCTGATTGGTTGATCCCGCCTCCTCCAGTTGTTTGGACCCACCTCCTCTGCAGTCTCTCATTGGTTATCTTTCTGAACCAATCATTTTTCATTCTGCCCTAAGAACATTTTTGTGTAAGTAAAACTCCATTAACTACTAGTGCCATATCTGTAAACCTTAGCTCCATTTAACTTGCCCATTAAATAAATTCAACTGAAGTTCAATAGATCGTGTTGACTTGTTTAATTCTGCGTTGACCTGCATCGACCTCCCTTAGTCTCACGCCCATAGTATCCCTCCTCACCCAAGAAATAATGCCTGCAAATCATGTCTTTACACCTTTATTTACATATTATGACATATGTCAACAGAATCTTCCTCTCAGGAGTTACTTTCTGATTTCTAAATCAGAAAGGTAGAAAAAAACACATATTCCAGTGACAGTCTAAATAGTCCATATATAGAGCTGCAGAAGCAGTAGAAAAGTATATTCTGGAGGCGGTGGATGCCACGTTGGGTGAACTGAAATCCCAGAAGCGAAAGTGCATAATCTTCAGGCAGGAGAGAAAATGTGAAGAACCTGTTTGATCTTTTGTCAGGGATTATCTATCAGAGAGGAAGAATGTCAGCCGCTGTGAAGGAACCAGACTGAATCAGAGAGTCAAAATATAAATTAGTTTTAAAACTCCTAAAATATCACATATCTGGTGATAACAAACTGGCTGTGCACTATATCTTGATGAGGAAAAAAGTGAATAGCTTAGCTTTTGTTTTTTGTTATTTTTCTGTGTGTGTTACTTTATATGTTTGTGAATCTACAGGGCTGCCAACTTTGGTCAGCTGACTGGAGTGAGATTTTCAATTCGAGACAAGTCTGCATACACATTCACATGTATATTTACACGTAGTCTGTAGGGTTTGCAAACTACCCTGATGTGGCTCATTTTAGGTTTTTAATGGAATACTATAGTTTTGTCACAAGATTTCTTGCGTGAGTGTGAGTCTGAAAGCGCGAGTGTCACGCCAGACGTGTGAGAGTTGGCAACACGGAATAGGAATGTTCCAGTAAGTAACAATGTTCTAGAAAGTTCTAAGACCACATGACCTTCAGAGAGCTTAGAGAGCGTGCACCACAAATACAGGAAGTAGATTTATTTACTTCCCCAGAGGTACAGTGTGAGAGCAGACCATGAAGCCACAGTGTGTACCAAATCAGTAGGAATGTGCAAGTCACCGAATGACAGAAAAACCCAGTAAGACCCCATAAGACCCAGACAGCTGACGAAAAGTAGAACGGCTATTTATAACGAAACTGACTGAAACGTAAAGACGCTCATCTCATATACCACAGTCCGCCTTACCGCTATATCACCCCACGTCTTTCTCTTACATTACAGCCATTTCCTGTAGCTGTTAATGACGTTGACTGTCTTTATTGCAGATTGCACATGGCTGGCTCATTAGCCTGGTGTTTCTCCTAAGCCCCTGTGCATCTTTTATGCACTCAGTGGGTCCGTGTGCTACAATTATTTACGGTGTGTCAGGATATTCTGCCCGGATCCTCATACCACATCCGGTTTTCCAGCTAGCATGTGTACTGGGCATCTTCAATGCTCTTTTATACTCAGTAATTGCACCTAATGATGAACCAAGCCTGTATTTCGGCATTAATCTTCTGTCCTTCATTATTACACTCAGCAAACGCTTTTTGGGTTCTATTATATTTTCCTATCAGCATGTAATAACATATGGAAGTTATTTGTTTATATTCTGAGGAGCAGGCCTTGTAGACAATACCATGGCAAAGTAGTATAATTTAAGATCTGAATAAGGAGGCCTACCTTTACAATCCACATTTACAGGGGAAAAAAATATATATATATATATATATATTGCATAGTACCCTCTAGTGTTAAATAATGTAAATTACCTCATCACGTTTTTTAATGTATTGTTTTCCAAATCATGTTTTTTTTATTTATAAAAATGTGCGCTTCATTTCTGTGCTGTGTTAGAGTTGTATTGATGTTTGGCTCCTGAATGCATCATCCATTCCTTTCTAATAATACCATGGATCAAGTATTAAATAACCAGAGTCATTTAATGATTTCCCAGGAGGAAACTGTTGTTTTCAACATACTGTCTCTTTACCGCATATATTAAACTCGTTAAACTCTTTCCTCACAGCCACAGTTTTGTATAAGATTTCTGACAAGGTTCCTCGTGCGTAGAACTGAAATACCCCCACTATCGCGTTCTTTATAAATCTGAGCAATAACAGATTTATATACTAATAAGGGTAACGGTCATTTGGACCCCACGCCAGGAGACACTGTAAAACCCTGGACTCACACATACAGGAGTAATAAACTGGCCTGAAATCGTGTGTTTGGACAGGGAGGAGGAGACGTAGGGTACTTTTATAGACTCGCGTGCACGCGATAAACACGTACAACATAAATGAACACGCATGTGTGTAAATATCGCGAGATTTGAAAACCAGGATGTTACTTGAGAAGTGACAGCCTTTCCCAGGTACTGAGGCACTATAGCTTCTGTTTAAAAATCAAAATGTAATAAAATACTGATTTCATAACTTTTCACTGCTGTTGGCTGGCAGACATTTTTAGCAGTTTTACCATTAAGCAAAAAATATCAAAATATAGTGCGATACAGTGATTATAATCAAATATAATATAATCAATATTAATCAATATAATACAATTGATTATAATGAATATAATATAATCAATATAATATACATGTATATGTTACATTGTGGGGACCAAATGTGACTGTGACTGCAAACAGAAAAATAAATACTCTTGTATTTTGTTTGGTTACTTATGTTTAAGGTTAGGGCTGGGTAGTGGTTAATGTTGTCAATGTTGGTATTAGGGTTTTTCATGTAGAAATGAATTGACGGTCCCCACAAAGATATGAATTTCAGACGTGTGTGTGTGTGTGTGTGTGTATGTGCCTGTCTGTCTGTCTGCCTGTCTGAAAGGAGGGCAAGATGGAATATTTGAAAAGAAATATTTCAATACCTGTACTTGTGCAAATGGCAAATAAAACATTGTTTCAGTAACAGAGATTGTAATGGTGATGTTTCCTGTTGCCTGGGAGGCCAAAGCTTTTAAATAATAGTGTCGTAACCAAGCTACACCTGAGATTCAGATTCAGACTGATAGCAAACAGACTGTCACTGACCCTGTGCCAGATATCTAACTCTAATTAATGGCTGGCAGATCGCTATGAGCTCCAAAACATGGCGTTCTTCACGGTCCAGAGCTCAATCCAGTTATTAATGTATAATAAAGCTGTTAATATATGTTAGGATGCTATGGTATACTTACATGCTGTGAATGCATTATGAATGTGCACTAATTGTTCTATGAATGCATTATAAAGGCATTATGAAGGTGCAGTTAATGTAAAGCGTTACCTAAAAGTTTAATGCTTAAAACACAGCAGAGGCCCCTGGGTTTCGGTCCAGGTAAACCCGTACATTACAGCAGCCCTGTGGGAAAATAGACAGATAGGCGGTGGGGGGTTACTATACTGAGGTGACAGTTTTCATTTTGAGCATTAAACATACATCCATCTGCGAACCTCTCATCCTGGTCAGGGTCACCGGGGAGATGCTGGAGCTGATCCCAGGCAGCACAAGGTGCAAGGCTGAGTTACACCCTGGACAAGAACCAGTACTGAACAGTTCAAACTGTATCCATAATGTTCGCTATAACAACCTTTTTTAATAGTTGGGACCCCGCTAAGTGACAACCTGATATATTTCCCCCAATAAACACAGACACGTTACTTTTAAGGACGAATGTATTTCCTCAGCTAATGGTAACAATATTGAACACTCAGAGATATGGTTTGGTCAGCGCCGTATTACAGACGGACTGAAGCAGATACAGCATAAAACACTTTGCTGTATGGTGCACTCTCAGAAAAAAAGGGAAAAATTTTCTACCTTTGCTTGTCCCTGGGGGTGTGCCCTCAAGGGTCTGTCAATTGTACCCTTAGCTGTAGGTAACTGTACCCCTTAAGGTACAGAAATTAACTCTGATGTACATTTCTGTACCATTGATGGTACATTAATGCTGTTTGTGCCTTTGGGATGTTCCTCAGAGTCCATTTCTGTACCTCAAAAGGTGCAATTACCAGCAAAGTGACAAGCGAAGGTAAAGATTTTGCCCTTTTTTTCTGAGAGTGCAGACAAACTCCATGACCTGATTTTCCTGCTTAGGCCTGTATCATAGTATGAAAATGGCACTTTATAACAGTTGAAATGAGAGGTGAGGGTTAGGTTCAGTCTGCCACTGAAACATTTTGACTACTGTCAGGCATACCAAAGGACAGGTCAAGCCTTTGTGTATTTTCTAACCGTCAAAACAGTATTCAACGGCAGGTTTGCCCGTTACACTTTACCCTAACCTATCGTGGTAATTTCCCTAGGTGTGGTTACGGTAGGGTAATATACCAGCTGATTATCATGGCTGCCCGCAATGATCAGGCTCACGGCGATTGGTCAGTCCTTATTTAAGCCCCAGCTGATTTACCGTACCCCCGGCACATTTTAATTCCACCCCTCATTTCCACAGGATGTCAGTATGCTAAGGGAGCTCCACTCAGGGATGATGAGTGTGACTCTCACGCCGTGAGCCTTTCCAGGAGAGTAATGACGCTTAGGATGATTCCCGAGTGACAACGAGCCGTCTGCGTGCGCGCGTGTCCGTGTGCGTGTGTGCGCGCACGTCGTTTAAGCAGCCGACATCAGGGTTCGTGCAAATACTGTAGCTGCCGCTGATGCAACGGGCAACGGGGGGGGGGTATACAGTATGAGGAAGCCTGACAAAAATAAATTAAATAAAACCCCACGAACAAGCAACTTTGGAGCACCAGTATCCGCTGTTTATTGGCGCTAATTAACGTCATCTCAGCAACTCATTAGCGACTGTGTCGGATTGAAACAAAGCTAACAAAATCTTCAATCAAAATAATGCCGACTCAGAATTGCCATCTATTGTGCAGTGCTCATAAAAGAAAGTATTTGAATTTGAGACGGATGGTTCTGAAATTCCGCAAAGCTTATAAAACCATTCCCCCGCTCATTTGGTATTCCGGCTTGAGTCAAATTAGAATTGACTGGATGTCAAACCTCAGGTACTTGAAATGACCTCTTAAAATGAGCAGCATTTCATGCAAAAGCGTTAGCTCACAATTTGAGCTAACAGAGACATCTGCTGGTCGAATTTATCCAGTACAAACTCAAGAAGAAATAAACTGCCAATGAAAATAAAACATATAGCTATAAGCAGCTCATTCAGGTAGCCTACATTACATTGAAGTTAATTGCACAGAACATTGAATTAAAAGTGAACTAAAAGTGTTAATTAAGATTAAATATGAATAAAAAAGATTTTATGATATTTTGATGTGTAAACATATTAATTTTACTGAAATCCTGATAGATAAATCAAAACAAATAAATACATTTTTCTTGTTCTTTTCAGCATTCGGGGTTTTTACTGACTTTATTTAGACAAACCTTTTCCCTCAGCAAAATATGGGTGTAGTAAAGCCAGAACAGCCGTTAACAGATCTCCTTAAACTAAGCAGAATTAACTTAACACCAAGTGAAGAATCCGGATTATGATGTTAACGTAAGTGGGTACACGTAACGTAAGCGGGTTTCTGCCCTTTGTGGGCTTGAAAATCTACGTATGTGTATGAATACGCTCACAGCTAGTCCGAGTGACAGTAACGATAAGAGAAATGAGGATATAAAATGCACAAGGGGTGCTGCTTCTTTAACTCTTGCATACCTTGGGTACTTCATTGGACCCCATCGGTTGAACCCAATAGCGACTGACACAGCATAAGTCACGATGTTTCAAATGTGTGCTTCTCCAATCACCCGACTGCTAATCTAGTCAGAGCTGAGCATTGAATCAAAATCCGAGAGATTCCAAAGGATTTCGGCGGCTCTGGAGGTCAGATGTGATTCAGCGGTAGTGATGGCGATGATTTGCAGAGATTACTGAGGGACCTTGGGGCGTGATGCATGACTGCGCCATACAGGTACACAGAAGGCCAAGAAATCCCCCCCGTACTAGCCATTTACTCTGGTCAGGGTTGCGGGGTGATCATCATCATCATCGTCGTCAATATTACTGATGAGCAGATGATATTAATTATTTTCAATGTCTGATGTTGTGAATTGTAATTCTCGTTGTTATATGAGCTGCTCGAATGGCGTATGCAAGGGGATAGGAGCCTGATTTTGTGACCTGAGTTGTGTCTAACCCTTGGTTATGCTGAATATAATTAAATCTCAGACGCCCAGCCAGAGCTACGGCGCCGGAGAGAGCGATGTTAACCGTGTTTATTATGCGTGACGGAAAAGCATGGAGTCGCTTTGTTCACGGAACCAAAACGCAAGCATGAATCGGCACTTTTCCTTTATTAAAATCTGCAATAAAATGTTGCACGGCTCCCTTAAGACCAAGATAATGAAGCTGTCGGTAATCATATTTTCTATTTCGGAGCATAAGACAGTGTAACAAGTCATAAATGTTATTTGTTTACCGTTGACAGAACACTGAATAGCTCTTCTTTATTCATTACCATCAATTAAAATGTTTTTGGAATCAAAGGAAGTATGATCTTTTATCAACAAAGACCTTGCAGAAAAACCATGGGAATGCAAATGTAGGTGAATTATAAAATTGGGTTAGAAATGGTCTTCCCTAATGAGCAGAAGAGTATTGGTAATGAGTTTGCAGGTGGTGAGCCTTTTGTGAGGATATTTTAGATATGAACAACGAGGGTCATTCAGACTTCTCTCAGCCTGGTTCCATGGAAGGTAAGGAGGATTAGATTAAACTATATTGTAAGGCCTTATTATTCAACTCTCCAAGACAATGTACATTTTATGTGGATCCGTATATAAAGTCATTGACACATACTTTTAATGCTAAGCACAAAACTTACACATCATACTTCTATATCAAGATATAACATTCACCTTAAAATACCATCAGTTTCACTCATGCTAACATCAATCGTCAGGAACAAGGATGTTTCAAAACACTTACGGAAATGAAAGAAATTCACTCCAAGACCTTGAGACAAAATTTTATACAGAACAGGAAAAGGGAAAGTTACGTAGAGGACAATAATGATGAGGATTGGGAACATCCATATTTACAAAATCAGGCAAAGAGAATATATTGAAGTTGGACTGATTTAGGACTGACTGTCACATATCTCACCTACAGTTTTTGGCACTGTGACTGTGACATGCCACTTTATTTTTAACATACTGGTCATATGATTCTCCTGAGTATTTCACAGTGATCCGTGACTTTTCCATTCTGATGCGCAGCCAGAAGAGCCAAAGCTGATTTTCAACATGGCTTCAGGGCCTGATTCTAAATATTGCTGCTGAAACAGCTCTGGCATCGTTGGGTGTTAAGGGATCTGCGGGCTCTACCTGCTCTGAGATACAGGCCAAGTGAAAAGCCATTGTGGAACCACAATGGGAACATCTCTTCTTCGAGGAATTATTTTCACTCTGCTTTTATACGTCTGCAAGTTACAAGGTATGGCAGCTCCTCCTTTTATTAAATTCTACATAGTATTTTTAAATTTTATTTATTTTCTTGGCAATATTTATTAGAAAGCTACAGATGCACCAGAATAACTATTCACATAGATGTGGTGCATTGCAGAATATTTTAGGTAATATTTGAAATTCACACCTTTGTAACTAGATTTAGCAAAATCCTGTTGTTGTGAAATACAAGCTGGTAATTCTGATTAATCATTAGCAGACTTATCATTCATATCATTCATATTGATATTCATATTGATATTTTTATTGGGGCATTTTAGGTGTAATAATTTTTTAGTACTTTTCATATGTTCAGTAGTTTCTGCTTTTTGCAGAAACTGATTTTAACACATTTCATTGTGTTTTTTATGTCAAAAGTTCAATGAGAAGATAAAAATCCAGAGCTAATAGTTACTGTTTATATTTTTAAGATATTGTTACTTCCAGGACACCTTTTTCAGCAGATATAAACCTTCCATCAACTGTGATCACAGCAACTGAGCCAAAAATGTCAGATGTGAGTATGGAAAAACCAGAAAGTGTGGAACACAGTGTGGACGACATGAAGGGAGAACATGTAGAGATGGAGGGTGGAGAACGAGACACAGAAGAGGCTGAGGCTGATCCTAGGGAGGGGATTCCAGCAATGGCTGATGGGGTGGCTGCTCTGGTGGAGGAGAAGAACAGCAGAGAAGGCTACGATGATCAGGCTGCCGATGGCATTGACCAAATGGTTGGTGCAGGGGATGAAGAAGATGGCAAGAATGAGGCTGGAGGAGAATCTGAGGAGGAGGACAGGATGGGGATGCAAGAGGGGTACGAGGAAGACCTTGGAGTGGAGGATTTTGAGAACTATGGGGAAGAAGTGGTTGGACCAGATGTGGAGGTAGAGTTTGCAGACAAAGAGGAGGTTGATCTGGAGGTCAGAGATGGAGTTCCGGTAGACATTTTCACAAGCAAAGGCTCAAATGAAAGTGAAATTGAGACACAAGGTAAGTGGTATTTCAAATGGGTTTCAAATGTCACAGCATTTTGAGCTCTTGTGTCACTAGGATAGGCATTTTTTTTTAATATCCCTTCCCCCAAAATATTTAACGAATCAATTCTTTCATGGGCCATAATCATAAGAAGGTTCTCCAGAGAACTGAGGACGGGTGCAAACAATACAACAACAACTCTCCATCAGAGTAAATTCACAAACCAGTGAACTGAGGACGGGTGCAAACAATACAACTCTCCATCAGAGTAAATTCACAAACCAGTGAACTGGGGACAGGTGCAAACAATACAACAACAACAACTCTCCATCAGAGTAAATTCACGAATTACGGTAATTGAAGAATATCAACAAACCAATAAGAGTTACTAATTTATTTACAATCATGTTAAATTATGTGCTTTATACAAACCAATACATCCATTTTCCATAACTGCTTATCCAACACAGGGTCAATAAATAAATTAGAAATACAGGCTAAGCTAATTTTCATATATTTAACGTTGTGTTTTGAATGCTAATCCAAAATGCATTTCTCAAGGTGACAGGTACACGTGCAGAGAATAATTGTCATTTCACATATTAGCCCGTAACTCAGACGGTCTCCATCCAATTTTCACTGCGACGCTAAATGTCTACCCCGTGTCACAGATCTGCCCCCTGCTCCACTTGACACTTATGTATCACCACGGTCACATGGTAGCAACGTTAGGAAGTCTCACTCGGAGAGTAACGTCATGGGCGGAGACATTGCGGAGGACAACAATAACGTCAGTGAGATGGTGACACCCGACACTGGACTTTTGAACCTGGAGCAGACACAGACCATGCCGACCCTGGATGATTCTCTAGAGGTCGTTGCATCCACAACCCCCAGTCTTTCAAACGAGGATGAAGATCTCAGCCATGAGCTATTAGAGGACACTACAGATGGTTCAGGTGCAGTGCATAAGCTCATTATTACCCTGCCATGAAAATAAGTTACTTTTTTCAGATAATATACTTGTGTCAGTCAAAAGTTTAGACACCAAGCTGCCAACAAAGGAGTGATGGTGTCATGTCACATGACCTGGTCACCTGATCTAAACACACTACATATGGTTTTGGAGGAGTTTGACCAGAGAGTGAAGGAAAAGTGGCCAATGAGAGCTCAGCATATGTGGGACCTCCTTCAGGACAGCTGGAAAAGCATCTCAGGAGGCCACCTCATGGAACTGGTGTAGAGGAGACAGTAGGGTCAGCCAGTCCCTGGGGCAACTGGGGTTAAGGGCCTTGCTGAAGGGCCCAATGGTGGGGTCACTCTGCCGACCAGGGATTTGAACCAGCGACATTCTGAGTCCCAACCCATAGAACTACCCCCTCCACCCCCAGCATTATTTTTTGTTGAATACTTTTTTGGTTGATGCAGAATTCCATATATGTTATTTTTATTTTTTTATGTCTTTATAACTATTCAATGTATAGAATGTTTAGAATAGTACAAATAAATATTTCTATGGGTGGGTGTGTCCAAACTTTTGACCGGTACTGTATATGTGATAGGATCAGGCACTTAAAACGACTCACAAGCACTATACATTTACTTGAAATATTATTCAT
This sequence comes from Boulengeromyrus knoepffleri, assembly GCA_026770805.1. Taxonomy (NCBI): domain Eukaryota; kingdom Metazoa; phylum Chordata; class Actinopteri; order Osteoglossiformes; family Mormyridae; genus Boulengeromyrus; species Boulengeromyrus knoepffleri. The sequence continues at coordinate 3,320,231 of JABJVO010000050.1, forward strand.
TTATATTAGTGTTGGTAAGGATGGTAATTATAATTACTGTAATTCCAGCCCTTGGCATAGAGACATGGAAGATTGGCACAATTTCTGCGGCCATATTCCTTTTCTTGGAAGCAGCTGTTATTGTTGTATATTGTCTTAAATACAGGAAAAGAATGTCCAGGTAAGCCTCTCTTCCAGCAGTCTATTAAATTAATTGTGAAAGGATTTAATCAATATAATGATTTAAATAAGCGATACAATGTATCACTGAAAAGGCATTAGTGCCAGTTAAGGCACTGAGTGACAGTAGTGAAAATGCTGCTGATATCTCTAATATACCTGCATGTAATTTCACAGACAGACAATGTCAAATCTGGAATCAGGCCGAACCGCCAAACGGGAATCCGCTGGTGGACACGCTCACCAGTAAGACATACTGTTGAGAGATATTCTCCTTCCTGCATTTCATTTTGGGAACCTGTGTAAATGTGAAACTAGCTTCTCCAGTGCTGCTCTAATATTGATTAGAGGCACTGATGTTTATGTATAAAGCGTATAGGTATGTATGAATGTATAAATAGATGGATGTATCTATCTATTATTTTCAGTAATAATATAGTTATTAGTTGTTGTTGTTTTGTAGGATAACTCTGAAACCTCCCACAGAAAAGAACAGGAAATGATGTCAGACACGCAGCTGGATTCGCTTTAGGGTGCACGTCTGTGGATTCTGGTCATGCCAGGCCTCCAGTTCTTTGGAAACCCCCCCCCCCCCTCACCTTTTCTTAATGTAGTTCATACCTGACTTGCTGTGTCCCGTTATCTGAAGCACGTTCAGTGTGCCTGCGCACTGCTGTGCCCATTAAAATGACTTACTGTCCAATTCCTGTTTGCACATATTTCCATAAGCCCAACATTTGCATAAGCACTCTATCACTCTGTGCTTTAAAGTGTCACTCTCAAATGCGATATATTATATGCCTTTTTTCTTGCAATATTACTCATACAAAGCATCAACAATTATTCCATACGTTGCAGTTCAATACTTATAATTTTCAAAGCGTAGAAATAAAGGTTATACATATTTTACTTACCTTCTAAATGAGTTTGCATAACGATTTTAGTTTAATTATGTCCAAACCATGTGTGCTGCGATTGCTAAAAGAGGACTGCAAATCCTTACTTTGCGCTTAGACTAATATATTAAAGCTGTATTCACCGCAGGTAATAAAACTAGTTGGTTAATTTCTATCGTAAATAAAGGACAATTCACTGAGTTCTTTAACATTTATACACCGCCGTACCGCCACTACATGGCGAGTAATGTCGTAAGACGCATTTATTGTTAGCTGACATTATGAAGATAACAGTGCTGCTATGCTGTAATAGCTACCGGTTTTATTGGCATTAGAGTAAATGCTACTCGCTTGGCATGATTTCAAAGCCGAAAACTAGCCAGCCTAGAAAAAGGAAATCATGCCCACTCGTCCACCAGGGGGCGACAGTGTAATATTTGGTGCTATAGTCTTTAAACATAAAAAAAAAGAATGCACGAATCAATCAATATTGATAATTAACAATTACAAAGTGAAATTCAGTAGGGGGTAATTATACCTTATTATTGGTTGAATATCTTGGAGATTATAAGCCGAGTAAATAAAAAAGACCACAAGTTCGATAGATAGATAGATAGATAGGTCCTGCCTATTTATTTTAAACATATAGCTAAGGGAATGCACATGAGTAACTCGGAGATATTTAACAGTAGTTACACTTCTCACAATGTCAGTTTATTCCTTTTAATAGGCCTGTATAAATGTGCGTACATGCCTAAATGTGAAAGCTGGAGTTCGCCCGTAAATTACCCCAGAAAGGGGCCGACATGCCGTTTCTCCACCTGTCGGAGGGCGGAGTGACTTTCGTCTGATGAAGGAGCGCAGCAGCCAGTATTACGGGGCACAACGTGGCCCCGCACGTATTACAAAGGCAAATATTCATTCTGAAACAATACAGCATTTTACAGTTCATGCCGTCTCTTTTATTCCTACTTTTATTTTTAGTCGGTACTGTAAATAATGTGTTTTTAAAGTTTAACGTCAATTATACTCATGCATCGAGCGAAGAAAGTAGCAGAAACCAAACTATTGCCGCAAGTCATTTATTTATGAGCGCAAATGGCGTGAACCGAGCGCGTCGTACTTTATCAACTTTTATCACTTCGTGACTAATCGTGATATGGATGATAACCCTGTGCTGGATTTTAAGGACATCGAGACGAAGGTGGGTCGCAAAATACCTGAAGGTCTCATGCGATCGATCTGGCAAGGGAGGTCTAAGGAAGCCAAGGAGGAGAAGATCGCTGTGCCGTGTGACACGGGGGACAAAGCCGGCGCGTCCCGGCGCCTGCAGGGCAAGGTGCTCCATCTCAAGCAGGAGATGGTAGGTAGAGCCAACTGCTGACACTTTTAACTTAACAAACCCTCTAACAAAGCAATCGTCTGCTTTAGGATGCTGGGCACCAGCTTGCGAGTATTTCAACAGTCCTTGTCTAGAATAAACATTAAGTTTGTTATTTCAGCATTCAAGTAAGTTCTGACATCAGATCTATGTAATATTAGGTGTCAGGCATGAAAAAAACTGATGTGAACTAATGTGACTTTCCCTATTATGCTTGATAAAATATCCTGAATTACACATTAAATGTTACAAATATGAATACACGATCAGTTTAAACAGGGAAACCATACAATGTCTTAGAACCGACAAATTAAAAAGCCAGTAATCGTCAATTGGTTTGGGTTAAGGCGTTTGCTGTACTCAAACGTGTCTCCAAATGGCACCATATTTTAGTTGCAAGCAGGTACCTTGTGCAGATTCACATTAAGTCAGAGTGCGATAAATGTAGGCCTACACGCACAGTCAATCATTGATCAATAACGATACGTTAACAATAGTGTTAGTGTCGCTATTGTGTATTTTAGCAAAATAGCCTGGGGCTCTTTTAAATGAAACTTTCCCTAATCACCCGGTTAACCCACCATCTGCTGTCTCTGCCCTTCTTACCTAAATTTAACTAAGACCCTTTAAATGAGAACGCTTCAGAAAAATGTCAGCGTGACGGCGTCAGGTAATTGCTGTAAATAAAAGCCACGAGCCTAGTTTTACGGCACATGATCAACGATTTATCAATATTTGGAGGAGTGTAGAAAATCGCAGAACCGTGGCTGGGAGTGTTCATACAAGACAGAAATTTTAACACGAACAACTGGCACGCAATGTAAATTTCTAGCTGGGAACATGTATCTGGAACTTAGACTAAACTGAAATATTATGAAATGCTTACATGAATAGCTTACAATGGACAGCACGGTGTATGCTACTACAGCTGAGGGCGATGAATCCTGCATTGCCTTTGAAGTTAACTCTTGCCTTGAAGTTAAATCCGGTCGGCTGCTTTTCCATTTTACTGGCAATGGCACGATTATAGTCTGCAGCATCTCAAGCCGCAGTTACACCCAATGCATCGTCTGTTATGTTTGTTTAACATATCCGACACCCGCCTTGGTATTTGTTTATCTATAACATATCTAACGGACTGACACTTACGGCCGCTAAATTAAATTACAAAATGTGTCCTTGTTTTAAGGCTGTGAATTGTGCAGCATCTATAACGGATTAATTGGCTAACAGCTGCAAGGCGAGTGACTTAGCCAGCTATAAACTAAAGTAATTAATGTGAAATAAAATACCTCTTTCATTTTTATGGCAAATAGGCGTATTTGTTCAAGATTCCAGGTTTTCTAATTACACTGTCATGCCTAACAAATAGAGATTAGAAGTTCATTTACCATAGAATAAAACAAGCTTTTTCAGCTCCACTGTTGCATTTAATGTGCTTAGCAATGCATTTTTTTAATTAGCTAGTTTATATATATTTTAAGTGTTCGACTTTTTATTTCAGTGCTGAAACAAAACCGGGTTTTGGATGGCTTCTTAACATGTGAATTTAAGTCCTTAACCGTTACGCCACCTGCTGTCCGGCCTTTGTTTAACGACACGACCGCACCGTGTTCCGCGACGCTTCAGGCACACCTCCGCGCCATCGACATCAAGCTGATGCAGCAGCTGCTGGCGATCAACGACGCCATTGAGTCCATCAAGTGGCTGATGGAGGATAAAGGCCCCAGCAGGGACAGCAGCCTGGCGGGCAGCCTCAACAGCCTGCTGGACAGCTCTGAGTCCTCCCTGAAGGGCAGCTGCGGCAGCCTGCAGGACATCAGCGACGGCTCTGACGGCATTTCCGTCGGGAGCTACCTGGACACTCTGGACGTGGACAGTTTCTCACGGCAGCTCGTTACGGAGGATGCGTTAGATGACGACGCGAAGGCAGAATTAAACACGTATTATTGTTTCAGATAATGGAGCAATAAGCCAGAGGAGGTGGAAGGCTGTTCTTACCGCTGCCTTCTGATTGGCGGTTTGCTGCTTTCCACTCACTGCTCAGTTTATGGGGGGGGGCAAGCGAGGAATTTAGACCACATAATGTTTAATATCAAGCAGCCCTTTTAAATCAAGCGGGAAATAAACATCTATCCATATTTTCACAGCAAAACAATTATTTTCACAAACATGTATCAGATATATCATGATTAATGTGGTTTAGATTGAAGATGGCATAGGTTTGGTTTCATCATTGTTATGGATCAAATCAGCCCCTAACCCCCCACCCCCCTAACCACACGGTACTCTCACTAATACTGGTAGGGACATGTCCCTACTGTCCATGCTACACGGTACTCCCGCAATACTGGAAGGGAAATGTCCCTACTGTCCATGCTACACGGTACTCCCACAATACTGGTAGGGACATGTCACTACTGTCCATGCTACACGGTACTCCCGCAATACCGGTAGGGACATGTCCCTACTGTCCCTACTACACGGTACTCCCACAATACCGGTAGGGACATGTCCCTACTGTCCATACTACACGGTACTCCCGCAATACCGGTAGGGACATGTCCCTACT
>JABJVO010000050.1:3325338-3337063 GCA_026770805.1 Boulengeromyrus knoepffleri
CTACTGTCCATACTACACGGTACTCCCACAATACCGGTAGGGACATGTCCCTACTGTCCATACTACACGGTACTCCCACAATACCGGTAGGGACATGTCCCTACTGTCCATACTACACGGTACTCCCGCAATACTGGTAGGGACATGTCCCTACTGTGCATACTACACGGTACTCCCGCAATACTGGTAGGGACATGTCACTACTGTCCATACTACACGGTACTCCCGCAATACTGGTAGGGACATGTCCCTACTGTCCATACTACACGGTACTCCCACAATACTGGTAGGGACATGTCCCTACTGTCCATACCAAAATCTTCACCCTTGATATAATAGTATTATGGACTTGGAATGATGGATGAGGAAATAAGAATGAGAACCCATTTATTTTCACCATACAATGTACAACAATAATTTAAATAATAAATTAATGATAAAAGCAGCATGAGGGCACCTTAAGCCTGTGTGCATGCTTTAAATGAGATATGCGGTAAAACACGCTTTAGCTGCAGGCAAATAGATCTCTGTTCCTCAGGCACCATGCAAAACAACATTCTACAGGTCTTTAGGTACATTGCCAAATTACCTGGTTTGTTTTTTGCATAATAGTTTAAGTAATTAAGAGTTTTGCTCACTACATTGTGGCAGTTTTGCAAAGGTGTTATTAGGTGTGAGAATAGTTCCTTTTTTTGTTAATATTTTGCCCTTACTGTCATGATTTTTAATGGCAGAGGTGCTGCGAAGCAGTCCACCCACAATCCAGGTGTCAGCCGTCTTTTATTTTTGATGCTGGAGAATCGGAAGGGACATATTTTGGGTGTGAATGAAGAAAGAGCCGCTCATTTTGGACAGACACTGAGAATCGCTGCACTGCTGACACACAAAAGCTAAGTTGCTATGGATATTCCAGGACAGTGATGTCACTGCTGAATTTGACCAAAACCAAACCAATAGCACTGCATTTCTCTTTTGAAAAAAAAAACACTGGCTGATATTTTTATTTCTGATATGTTTAACTTTAGACAGGATTGATTTCTCTGGACATAGAGTACCAGTCAGAAGTTTGGACACACCTACACATAGAAATGTTTAATTGTTCTATTCTCTACATCTTAGACTGATTATAAAGATATCAATACTATAAAATGACACATATGGGATTAGGCACTGACCAAAAAAGAAAATTTGTTTGGGGGGGGTCTCTGTAGCTTGGGACTCAATAGGTTGCTGGTTCAAATCCCTGGTTCGGCAGAGTGATTCCACCTTTGGGCCCTTGACCAAGGCCTTTAACCCCAATCACTCCAGGGACTGGTTGTTTCATGCGGTGGCCTCGCTTGCCGCTTTTCTTCACTCTCTGGTCGAACTCCTCCAAAACCATTTTTTGTGTTTAGGTCAGATGGCCAGGTCATGTGACGTGGGTCATGTGATCCTATCACCCTCCTTTGCAGGCAGTTTAGATGTGTCCAAACTTTTGACTGGTACTGTATTTGTCACGTCATAATTAATTATTTGAACCCAACTCAACTGATTTCAGTTTTTTGGTTGGATGGGACATTTTACATCTAAGTGTAAAAGCCGTTGTTAAAATAGGATGTGGACGACGAAGCGGAGTCTATAATGATCACATCTCCTTCTTGCTCTCATTCTAACCCTAAATGTGCAGTGCTGCTAAACCACTGACTGCAGTTTGTTTGAAGAATCACCCAGAAGAATTCAGAAGGCATTTCTCCAATAACATGCTGTTTGTGCAGGAGGCTCTGGGGGGAATGGGACTGGGTGACTGACACCTCTGTAGGTGCCTTTCTAATTTCTTCAGTTCAGTAGCAGGCACACATGAACGCTCCTTTGCATGAGAATGAAACGTTAAACACAGTTGTTGGTGTTAATGGATGCATTAATAACAGACAGTCACTCTTCTCTTAGACCCCCTCAGCTGGGTATAATGTGCAAACCCCGTAATGACTATCTCCACCCCCATCTAAATCTCTGCTCCTCGCCTCGACTACTAATCATGGGATCAAGCAGCTGTTTCACAAACTCGTCCATTCAGGGATCTACTGTAGCGTGCCAGATTCCCAGGTACGACACGTGGAGAAAGTGTTGCACATCTCTCCGTCCACAGGTCGATAACATCCATAAACATTCCACGGCACATCAATTATGCATTGTGATGTGGACTAGAATTTTTTCACGTCAATTATGTTGAAAGTGAACACGATACCTTCACATTACTTATTTACATGTTCTTTTCAGCTAGCAAAACACTCAGGACGACACTTTAACTATTATTTGCCCTAAGTTGCTCATAGTAGCTATATGACTGCTGCAAAATTTCCCAAAACAAATCTGTACGTTAGGTTAGAATGGATATTTCTCAGTACTCCATGCTTTTGAATGGGAAAATTGTTCTGGAAGCTGTCCAGCTAGCGGGGGACTGAACAGAACAAGATGTTGGATATGAAGGCTCTGAGCAGAGCGGCTGTAGAAGACGGCACCGTCTAATTCTCCGTGTAGGGCGTTAGTATCCATCATGAGGAGTCAACAATCACTTTTTCATCCCATAATAACCTGATTATTCCATCCAGCAAAATTTTCACTGGTCTTAGACACGAGAAGAAAATGTTAGCGTCACATCAAAGGAGACACGTCAGCGGGTGGGTGCCGCAGGTGTGGAAAGCGATGCTGAGTATCGCGTATCGCCGTGCTGGAGAGCAGGCACACAGGAAGGAAATTAAAATAATACTCAGCCCTCCCCGAATCACTGCTCTTATAGGATTTGGCACTGATAACACATTTCAGCTGTTCTCAGGTTACATCCTGGAGGATTACACTGTGTGTGGGTTTTCATTCCTAACAGCCTAATGCTACTAAAAGGATTGGCGATGCCAGTAAAATTACCATAATGATTAGTTTAGCTGAGCACTTCAGCGATTCGCTGGAGGAAAACCTGCACGCTCTGCAGCTTAAAAAAATGTTATGTTACGCAGATTCAAAGGCAAAAGCAAGTTGTCAAAAGCAACGTACCAGTGAGGACAGCTTAGGGGGTCAGAGATCAGGGCCCCCAGCATCCAGCATGCCTGGAGTAGGTGGGGTTAAGGGCCTTGATTAAGGGCCACACATTGATATATCTACTCTGTCACAGGTTTTGAACTGACAGCCCTTGAGGCACAGGGTGAAATGCTGCACACAGGCTGAAATGCTGCACACATCTGTGGATGGGTATTCTAAATGATGAAATGTATTTGCGAGTACAGGGAAGGCTTTTTTCACATATCTCATCATGCTCTCCTTTTTTAAGTGAAATACGTACCCACAGAGCTGAACTTGGGGTCTGAGAGCAGGATCAGCCATTTTCTAGGGGGGGGGGGGGGTTAAAGGTAATCCCCAGTGGAGATGTGACCATTCTGCTGACACTCAAGCCGACGAGCTTCCAAATACAGTGACTGAGGACTAACCCCCTGAATCAGGCATCCTGCCCCAAAATTAAAGTGGTTTTACGGGGGCTCAAACCCAGGACCTTCAGCGTATAAAGCAGATGTGATAACCACTACACTATAGAACCATCAATCCGTTCCTATATACTGTATTGTAGAATATAATCCTGCCAGGTATTTACAACCTAAATAGACCTGATGAGGTCAAAACTGCACGAAACAAACAAAAGTTTGGGACTCTCATTAACCGTTTCACCCAAAACAGCAAAAACATCTCAGTACCTGGTTTCTCAGCGTAGCTGCTATACCTGACAAGTGACAGGTAAGTATAAACATTACCTCTTAATATAAATAATTCATAATCATTCCTTGGGTTCAGGAGTGCTGTTAATAGGATAATAGTCTTTGTTGCATAAGGTCATATTATCTTACAAGTCTGGTCATATTTCTAGCTGTACTTGTTGAGGTTTGCCTTAGAGATCGTTTTTCCAGCAGTAATGCTGAATTTTCCTGTCTGGTGTATATCGTCAAACAAACAGGTGTTACTCGATGACTTTACGATGTAATGAATCCAGCAGCTTTTTGAAATGAGCTAAGCCCCCCCTCCGATGTATCAGAAGCTAAAGGGGACACTTTATTAACTGTTTGCACAAGTATTAGTATAGATACACTGGAATGCGAGCAAGCAAGGCTTGGGGTTTAAGTGTAGGGTCAGTCCTCCCTCCAGTGTAGGATCAGCCGTGCCTCCAGTGTAGGATCAGCCGTGCCTCCAGTGTAGGGTCAGTCCTCCCTCCAGTGTAGGGTCAGTCCTCCCTCCAGTGTAGGGTCAGTCCTCCCTCCAGTGTAGGATCAGCCGTGCCTCCAGTGTAGGGTCAGTCCTCCCTCCAGTGTAGGATCAGTCGTGCAAGTGTAGGGTCAGTCCTCCCTCCAGTGTAGGGTCAGTCATGCCTCCAGTGTAGGGTCAGTCGTGCCTCCAGTGTAGGGTCAGTCCTCCCTCCAGTGTAGGGTCAGTCGTGCCTCCAGTGTAGGGTCAGTCCTCCCTCCAGTGTATGGTCAGCCGTGCCTCCAGTGTAGGGTCAGCTGTGCAAGTGTAGGGTCAGTCCTCCCTCCAGTGTAGGGTCAGCTGTGCAAGTGTAGGGTCAGTCCTCCCTCCAGTGTAGGGTCAGCCGTGCCTCCAGTGCCCCAGATGCATTTTGGGCCATTAAGCGTCTTGCTCAAGAGCCCAGTAGCCATGCGGCTTTCCAGTTGAGGATGGGACTTGGATTCACAACTACTGAAGTACATGTACAGAGGCTCAACTGAGTGAGCCACACAGGTCCAGCCATATGAGTTCTTGACATGTAACTAAAAGCAAGGTACAGGTGAAATGTGACTCTACAAAACTACATTTACATCTGTTTATTTTGTGGGGGCTTTTATCCAAAGCGACGCACAATTGACAAAACATAGTGAGAGCAGTTCCCTAGTTACCAGCCCCAGTGTGACCCCTCCCTGATGGAAAAAAAATCAGTGCGTCTGTGTGGGGGTGGGGGGAATCTCCATAGCTGAAAGATTTGGGGGTGTCTTTGTTTGGGATTCACACCCATACCCCCCCCCACAATGCCTTTGAGCTCCATGTGAGGCACTCCCAAGAAAAGCTGCAATCGCACAGGGGGGGTGAGGGGGGGGGAGTGGTTCAGCAGGCTTAGACACTGTGCCTGTGATCAGAAGCACTAGTTTAAGCCTCAGCCGAACAGTCACATGTCCGTGGGCCCTTGAGCCAGGCCTTTAACTCCCCCCCCCCCCAGGCCCATGGCTGCTGCACATTGGCTGACCCTGTGCTGTAACCCCCCCAAGCTCTGGAGAGCAAGATGGGTGTTGGCACAGAGAAGCATTCCAATGTGCTTCTGCAAATTTATGATCAGTTGGGTGTTGAAGGCCTTCTGATCACAGACACAGCGTTCAAACCTGCTCAGCTGCCCAGACCAATTTATCATCAATCTGAACATGACGGATGACAAAACACCTTTTGTTTCAAACTCTGTGCAGACTGTTTGAAAGGGCAGGATTTATTAAAATATTTTTTGAGATATTAATTCGCAGCCATGATAGACTTCACACTTTGCTTTTGACTATATATTATCAAAATTAAAATTATTGCCCAGATTAAACTATCCATCCATCCATCCATCCATTTTCTGAAACCACTTATCCTATTCATGGTTGCGGGGGGTCTGGAGCCTATGGGCACAAGGCAGGGAAGAACCCAGGATGGGGCGCCAACCCATCACAGGGCACAAGGCAGGGAAGAACCCAGGATGGGGCGCCAACCCATCACAGGGCACAAGGCAGGGGACAACCCAGGATGGGGCGCCAACCCATCACAGGGCACCCAGATTAAACTAACTGTCACCAAAACCACAAAATGCATTAAAGTTAACAGGAGCAAAGACATTTAAAGGTCATCAAACTTCGTAAGGTGCTTAATTTGTATACTATTTCTTTATGAGCATGCATGTAAATGTTAAGCACATATAATTAATCAAGTTGTACGAGATCTGAATGTTCTTTAATTTTTGCATAAATTTTGCTGTCAGGCTAATATCTTAAATGTGCATGTTAGAAAAAATGATGTACATAATTTTAAAGTCTAATGTTTCTACACTTGTAATAAAGGTTACTTTTGCTGCTTTTAACCAATGCGAGGCTTTAGTCTCTATTAGAAGTCCAAACTGGCCGTTTTAAAGAGCTTCTCAGCAATGTGCTCGTACTCGATGTGAGAATTTTGTCTCCTGGGTAGAAAAATGTACAGGCAAGCCAGAAGCTGCAGTCATCTCATCAAATATTCATTTTCATCTCTTCTCTGGTTACCAGCCCCAGCACTAACCCTCCCTGATGAAAAACAGTGTGTGTGTGTGTGTGTGCGTGTGTGTGAGTGTGTGTGTGTGTGGGTGTGTCTGTGCGTCTGTGTGTGTGTGTGTGTCTGTGCGTGTGTGTGAGTGTGTGTGTGTGTGGGTGTGTCTGTGCGTCTGTGTGTGTGTGTGTGGGTGTGTCTGTGCGTGTGTGTGTGGGTGTGCGTGTGTGTGGGTGTGTGTGTGTCTGTGTGTCTGTGCGTCTGTGTGTGTGGGTGTGTGTGTGTCTGTGTGTATGTGTCAATAGCTGAAGGATTTGGGGGGTGTCTGTGTTAATCTGGGATTCACACTCTTGCCCCCACGTCTTTGAGCTTCACGGAAAGTACCCTCAAGAAAATGAGACCCGTATGAGACACATATGAGACCCGGGGTTTTTAAAAGTGACAGATACCCAGAGATACTACCAGCTCTTATCCCCACTTATCTGGAAATCCACAGCAATAACTGGAGCGTTCATCTCTTTTGCTGTGTCTGTGTTTTTTACAACGTTGATTTCCAGAGTATGGCTAATACTGAAGATGAAGACAGGGGCCTTATTGCTAGGTAACGCTTCTCAGAGCAACATGGAAGAAACATTTCAAAACAAAAGTAAATCAGGCATGAGCACATGCTAAACACACCTCAGGCTTAGCTACTCGACCTAAATCAAAGTCGTAAGTAAAATTTCCCCAAGATGTGAGTTCGCAGTTCACATCTGCACAGAATTTCTATATGTAATTTATTTTAAGCCAGACTGAGTCAAAGATACAAAAACAAACCCAAGGGTAAATTAAAGAGTGCAAATGGTGTAATGCATTGATTAGATTAAAAATAAATTAATTACACTGATTTGTTTCCCATTTTAGCTAATACGTGTATTCGTTTGCTGAAATCTCACGGGTTAAGGCTGCAGGGAATTAAGTGAGAGTAAACGTCACGCTCATTCTTGTGTTGTGTGAGTGTTGCTACCCTGAACGTCCTTAACATAAAAAACAAGTAACACACCAGGTGTGACTGTGTACATTTTCCCAGATCTGCAGTGTTATGTAACACTGAACTATGGTTCTTACCTAAAAAAAAATATAATTTTTTTTTTCTCAATATAATGTTAGTAGCATGGAAAAATAAAGAATAAAAAATTACATATAAAACAATGGCAGTAATGTAAATCTGTAACCACTAACCCATGCTGAGAATTAATCCATACTAGGTCTTAAATTTTGTGAAGGCATAGGTCAGAATCATAATATTTTTAATAAGATTTGTTTTGATGGTTTTCAGATTCAACTTGGCAAACGAATGGTAAGTTTGTGCATGGGATGTTTCCTCAGTCATTTTATTTTTCCTTCAAGTTGTTTTCAGGATGATTTCAGCTAGAACCAGGTCCAGACTGAAGTCCAAGTCTGAGGAGTGTTTTATTCATGAACCCCTGGAAGATAAATAGGGGTATTATGGCTTGACGAACCAGGAGCTAAACCCGTACGAAGCATGGAAGCATGGATTCCTAACATCTTAACATCACCTGGAACAAAGTCCTGGCTGTGGTATGCGCAGTATGCTAGGTAAACGAGCCTCATTTGTGGAAAATCCCAGAACGAAGAATAACGACCATCCCAACAAGCTCATTATCATCCCAAACTGTAAAACAACACAACCTGCATACACGAAACGTAACAGATGTTTCGTGACAGCAATCAGATCCCGGAGAGTCAAGCTCATTTACTGGCGGCTAACTTGTTCGTTTATTCTTATTTATCCGACAGCTTTATCTGAGTACAGGATCAGGCTATTCCAGAGCTTACAGACTTCCATTGTCAGCACTGTTGAAACTGGGGGGTTGGAGGGTGTATTTCAGCCTGGAATGACTGCAGTCGGGTTCTTTCAGCATGATATGCCTGGTCTACGACTGATTTATTCCCGAGCTTCACAGCAGATGTGCAGAGCAGGGCACAAATTACAAAGCGACACAAATCATTCCGTGGACTGATCTGTGTTTTAGATGTCAATAGGGAAGACAGGCTCAGAAAAGAGGCAGTTTTATTGCTCTCTGGTGAGAGAATGCAGTGAGAACAATGTATATTAATTCTATTTTAACAAATTAACCTTGAATATCAATGTTTACAGTACAGAGAAAGTTAATTATCCATTTTGCACCTGAAATGTCTGCAGCAGTGTCAACATGGCTAACTGTCTGCAGATCATACAAACGCTTTAAAAGGTATTTTAAACAAGTAGGGATGCCATCACATTACGAGGGTGTGTTTCACAATTCTCGGCAGTCCTGCAACAAAAATTCAATAACAGAGATGTGAACTGGGGGTTATCAGGGAAGATAACTTCTTGCAAGGCCTTGCGTGCTTTTTTGGCAATAATGGCGGTCAGGCTATCGCACCCTCTGCAGATGAGTGGAATAGCCAGGAATGCAAAGCCAATTAACCGTTGTCTCGGGGTGAATAAGGGCGGTTAAAGAGAGCAGCTTGACTAAGACGTCATTTTAGTTTTATCTGTTTCTTCCTCTTTGCTCCCCTAACAGCATAATACTGTAAATAAAACAAAATAACTAAACTCAGGAAAACACTCAGGTATCCAAAATTATTTTAAAGCCTGTAAGATTCTCATTTCCTGATTTTTCTGTTTGCCCCATCTGAGTTTTCGCTTGTCCTGCTACTGCAGGATCTCTCTTGTGCTGGTGCTTGACACCCATGATTAAGACCAGTGATCCCTAAACTGGTCTTCATGGTCCCCTAAATGGTCCACGTTTTTGGAGCAAATATGTGGACTGTCTAAGGATCCACGAGGACTGGCTCGGAAACATTGGTTTAGACCTGCCAGCAATCACCACCAGTGACACAGGTGGTCAATACATATAGCTGTTTATGACCAGGCCGTAAATATATCTCAACAGCTATTATTTGCAAGCATTACCGCACGCATCAGCCTTGGCGCGACAAAAAAACAGATGTGATGTTGGGAGGTATGATGTTTGGTGTAGATTTTTCTATGTATAGAATAAATTCCCTACATCAGGAGGGGAGAACGACTGAATGAACAAAAACACAATGTCAGTCTTCTTGTCCAAACTGTTTTACTTTAAAATAAATAGTGTAAGATAAAACTAAATAGTCTCCTTTGAAAATAACTAAAGGATCGACTTCGCAAGTTGTGTTGTGTCAATTTTAATTATGTCTTATTGTTGCTTATTCTGTATATTTAGTATATTTTATTATATCTGTATATTTTTAGATAAGTTTTCTAATTTAATGTGGCACAGTTGGGAAACCTGCCAGAATAAACTAATATATAAGTATGTCGTACAAGTACTGCCATATGTGATAAAAAGTCTTTGTATTTCACTTTAGTTGCATAACATACCTTTTTTCAGAAACTAGTATCAGAACAGTAGTTTAAAATCTTACTGTTTTACATACACAGCAAACCAAAATAATGTACATAGTGTTGCGCCTAATTTACCTCCAGAAATTTCAAGTTTATCTATAAATGTCTGTTTTTGATGTCTCTGCTCTATGTGAATATTAAACTATCCCAATTAATGCTCATTTTAAGCATTGCTAAGTATTCGAGATTTCAGAATCATTCAACTTTTAGACGAAACAACACCGCAAACTGATCATCGGTGTTCAGTGCTGGGGGCTATTCTGCTAGACACAGAGCACCATAACTCATGATGTGACATGATGTGGCTTTTGTGTAAATGTGCAAGAATGTGGCGCCTTTGCCTCGGAAACGATTGTGCCCCATTCAGCGGTACGTCACTGGGAAGACAACATCCTTTTACAATGCTCCTCATTAACTCCCCCAGGGAGACACGCTATTCAAGGGCCGTAATAAAGGACCTCGGGGGAGGGTGGGGCCATTTCCAAATGGGGTGTTAGCTGGCCTCTTCATAAGCTATAGCGTCTGGTTTCAAGCCGAGAATACATTTTTGTTATAGCTGTGACACATGGCTATGTTTTTAAGTGTCACCTGGCTGATGACCCAAGATGAAACGGGCTTGAGGAGAATCATGCTCCGTATCCACGTTTCAATCATAACCAGTACGGGCCAGGTCGTGCAACGCGCCTTAACAAGAGGCTAAACCAGAGGTCTGCAGTGCGCTGATTGCGATGTAAGACACTAATGGTCGAATACAAACAGCAGCTTGCAGATCAGTGTAGAGAATCATTGGAATGATTCAATATTTCATCATCTATAATATTCAAATATAACGCGTTATGGAATCCTGAAATGATACTACCATCTTACGCATTAACAACCGATTCTGACTTTGGGCTGCAGTAACTGGAATTAAAATAGATGATATTTTGGCAGTTCCTACGCAAACCGGGATGGCGTGGTGGCTTTGAGGCTAGAGATCTGTGTAGGCAATTGGAAGGTTGTTGGTTCGATTCCCGTGAATGCCAGGGGCGATCCTACTCTGTTGGGCCCTTGAGCAAGGCCCTTAACCTATAACTGCTTTGTCCTGGGAATGATGTTAATCTACATCCAACCCTGTAAAGAAATCCTCCAACTTACAGGAAAGTTTAGGAGTTGGTGGCAAGATTGATACTTCAGCCGCTGGAAAAAATACTCACACTGGTATACTCTGACTAGTGTGGTGCTGGGGTATCACCTGCTGCACTTAGGTTCATCCCTGATGTGTTGGGGGTAGCACTGTGCTCCCTTACCTATACAATCAGAGTGACAAAAAGATGTTTGTAGATATTTCTGATAACGTGATGCCAAACTGGCTCAAATTAGCTCGGTGTCATAACAGGGATCAGGATCAACATGCAGTGACAGTGGACACCAGCTTGTTCTCGCTGAACCGAAGGGTAAGTCCGCCGAAGACAGATGCCGATGGTGGCCTTTCCCGTCACCGAGCTCTGCGGAGCTCAGTGACAGATGTGAGCCCTTGCAGCATCCCATAAGTGTAGGACCACGCCGGCGTGTACCTATGGACGTTTCACGTACGCCAATGTCAGGCAGACCATCAGTCACTGCTGGGATGAATCTGCCAGAACGTGGTCCGTTTGTCAGAGGAACAGAGATTATTAGAGATTATTCCTCTCTGTGGCCAGCAGGGGCAGCAGCTCGTAGAATCCCAGATTGTAACTGTGTTTTCTAGTAATATAGAAAGTCAGAGCTGCTAATTTATCACACAAAGTACCGATCTAGTTATTAAACAGAATAAAATCTCAAAAAGCAACCCACGGCAACTTCTACAGACGACCAAAACAGCACAGTCTCAGCCGTCATCCCCTCCAAATCAGCCAGCTGATGACTAAAAAACCGCAACAAGCTAATGAGCGCTGGGGGGGGGGGGGGGGGGGCAGCTGGGAAAACGAGGAGGGGAGTTGAGTGGTGGTGAAACAGCGGGGAGGACAACAACCCGACGGGCAAGTTAGACTCTTACCAGTT
>JABJVO010000050.1:3342505-3353841 GCA_026770805.1 Boulengeromyrus knoepffleri
CAGGATGTTACTGTGAATGCTACGTGCAGGATGTTACTGTGAATGCTCTTCAGAAGAGTACAGTGTAGCTGATGATTCCACTTGTCCTGTAGTGTTTCCCAATCCGGTCCTTGGGGACCCCCGGACCGTCCATGGACTGTCTGGCTGGGAGCTGGGAGAGAGTTAAACCGTGGAGTGTCTGTGGGTCCCTGAGGACCGGGTTGGGATACACTACTCTGCAGTATCCACAGCAGGACGCTCCCTTTACATGAAGATGCACAGCCTGATCTCCACGCTTCAGCCTTGTAGGTGACTCCCTGCACATGAAAATGGACACACATTAGGGGATGGATGCCTTCCAAAGAAGTTCCCAAACAGCCTGGTCTCAACGGAACACAAAGCACATTCAGAGACGAAGGAATCACCACTGTATTCTAACTCGCCAAATTCATTTGCATTTATTTATTTATAAGATGCTTTTAATCCAAAGCAACTCAGAACGGAGAAGTCAGGGGTCCCTGGAGCATCTGGAGTTAAGGGTCTCGCTCAAGGGCTCAACATATGTCTGCCAATCCTGAGATTTGAACCCAGGACCTTCCGATCACAGACATAGTGTGTTAACCCCAAAATCACCAAATTGACAGGCATATCTACCCTTCCCTCTAGCGACCTTACCTCGCTGAACCCTGATTTCACGTTAACGGGGACACTGCTGAATATTCCGATGTCAGTCCAGCGTAGTCGTTGTCCTTCATCACGGTTTTGTGCTGGGGGGGGCTGTAACAGAGAGATTAAAGAGATCTTTGGGTGAGCATTTTCTGTGTCTGTTAGTAAACAAAGGCTTGTGCTATGTCTGATCCAGGACAAAAGGATCTGCTGGTGATCTGGGCTTGAAAGCATGGCCAGCTGGCTGGCAGGTATGGGGTGTGTGTGAGAGCGCACCGGAGGTCACTCTGGAGAGCGCCCCCACTGTCTGGGAGGCCGGCCACTGCAGGCTCTGGTGAAGAACTCCCAGGGGCTACCTGCACAGGCCAAAAGGAAAAACATGATACAGGAATACAGGAAGACAGGACACCGGCGAGCTCAGCAAGGCCTGAACACCGAATGTTGGTTATGCCTCTGAAAAACCAGCGTAACTCGCTCTTAACGCACAGTCCCGAGTCTGTCATCCGTCACACCTCCCGTCATTTATTAGTGCCATAAATGCTATTCACATCACGCTTTAAGTGCCATTTATGTGCTGTGAGTGAGATTTACACGCACTGGAAGTGCTGTTTACGCGTGACGCGGGTGCAGTTTACGAACTTCCCTAAGTGCAGTTTAGCAAACGTGGCAGATTCTTCCGCTAAGTCAGCTGACCTCCAGCTCCAGAACCCCCCCACCATGTGTCACTGTGAGGCTGACGGCCCCCCTGTGACTCGCACCCCCTCTACGTATCCCATCCTTTGATGCTTACGATCCCATCCCCGATCTGACATTCCAAACGCAGTGGATATCTGCCCAATGTGAACTGTATCCTAGGCAACATGTTTCTTCATTAGTATAATATGCATGATTCTTAAACGGCCTCAGAAGCTGATCAAAATTGAAAATAATTAGAATTGTAATAATGAATGCAAATAATCTGTTGAAAAATACTTTAAGTGATCCAAGAAACACGGAAAAACAATGTTAAATTTCATCCATTTGCAGGGAATGATTCAAATTCAAATTACGCACAATGTCTTGAACTCATTCAGTGCTTAAGCTAGCTTGATCTTTTAAGACCGATGTAAAGTTCAGTTCAAAAGTTCACACCCAAGACTGCTGCTCTGTTTGAAAGATGCAGTGAAGTAATTTGTTGTTTATGGTCACAGATAGCTGCCTCTTTGTGGTCTCATTGTCCTCAACAGAACTCCCGTGGCAAGATGGGACAATGGTCATCTTGTGCGCCGTCAGGCCGCGAGCTGCGCTGGGCGGGCGGGGGTAGAATCAGGATCCAGCCGTGTGGCCCCCAGCAGCTTGCCGGAAGTCGATCACATGACAGCCTTCTGAGAGCTCTCTGTTTTCGATGCCCGGTGCCGTCAAACAGCTTGGTGTCAAGTTAGCGGACTCACTTTCAGTGCTGGTAACTCCGCCCCTGGGACAGCAGGACGCACCTCGGTGACAAAAGCGGGAATGTCCCCAAGAGTCCCCACTGTTCCCCCTGCAGGTCCAACTCCCGGAGAATCTGTTCCTTCCTGGAAACAACCGGGATGAAACACAGGAGAGATACACGGAATTCTGATCTAGGCGTTAAATTGCTGAACAAATTTCCAAAAGTCATTCAGCTAATTTCTTGCTTTTGAGATCTCAGTCCTCGTGGATTTACAAAGAACTTAAGTTTCCAAAAGTCAAGTCCAGAGACACAGTACTTAGGAAATAATGCTGTCCACATATCCCGTGGCCTTGACTGAGTTTTGGAAATTTGCTCTCCAGTTATACTATTTGAAAAACATGTTTTTATTAGTTGGAGAAATTAGAACAAAAATGCCAACCTTGAAAACTGAAACGGTCTGGATCTCTAGATAGTCGTCTGATGCTGTGGGGAAAGTCAAAGATAATAGTCAAAGATAATAACAATATCTGGTTATGCAAGACCATACGCTTTAGGGAGAGTTTAGCTATGGGGGGTAAATCGGGCTAAGGGGAGTTGCTCAGATTTTAGCCCCAGTTCCTTGGCTCAGCCTGGACCTGTTCGGTCTTTACAGCCCCTCAGTATTGGTTGGAAACAGGAGAGTCTCTTGCAATCATCACTTTCCCACTGGCTGCAGAGTTTTCCCTGGAAGTCAGACCGTCTGTGGACTGTGTTCTGTGAGGGATAAGGACATAGAGGAGGAGAAGTCAGCTGGTAAACGCTTTAGCATGCACAGCGAAAAGCAGATAATTTATATGCATATTAGATTAGATATTAGAAATGACCTAAATGAGATAAAAACGATTATTCTGGCAACGGAGTACCACTGGCCTTGTGAAAAACGTCACAATTCAGGGTCGATTTCATGGGGGGGAGGGGGGTGTTGGAGGGCCATGCTGCCCCAAATAAGCCAGTGACCCCCACCCTGCCCCCCAAACACCAACGTCTTTCATTTGTTTATTTATTTTGAATTTATTTTCTAATTGAGCCCGCTCCCTCCCAGTGGCGTGCCTGTGGATCGTCTGAATATCCAAAACACACCCCCCAGGACTGACGACTATTACCATCACCAATGCACACCCCTGTCTTATCTGTTCTGGCACCAGCACTATCTCAGCTGGAGCAGCTAAGGTATCAGCTTAAAATCTATGTACACATATGCATTACACTACCTGGCTGCAGAGGGACTGTGACCCCTCAGTGGGGATGTTCCTCACTTTAAAACGCGCCACTTGTAGACTTATCGGTCTTGAACAGCACTGCAAAAACAGGACAGCGTAAAAAAATACCCCCCCCCCGCTTGTATCCGGCATTGGTACAACCCATCAGAGGGCCCGCCCACAGACCCCACTGACCGTTAGCAGGGCAGTCACATACTGCTGCGATGCAGCCCGGACGTCTTCCCCATTCACAGACAGGATCCGGTCCCCCTCCGTCAGCCTGCCGTCGGCCTCAGTGGTGCCGCCCTGCAGGATTTCCGAGATAAATACACCTGGGTCGTTCCTGTGGGCGTGGGGGAGCAAAATGAGTGACCGAGCACTGAAGGGGCGACTATCCAGCAAGACACAAGGCCGCCACACCTTGAGAAAAATTAACATGCACGCAAACTGCAAGGCATGCCGAAGCTGCCTTTTTGTTAATACGGAAAATGTGTCAAGTCTGAGAGACAACTAAGGAAGAGATAAATAAAAAAACATATTTTTATAGCTCACGGACCTGACACCTCGGAAGGAAACGCTTTCAAGCAGAAGCTGGACATGCAGTACTGTGTATTTCCTCGACAGGTCACATTGGTCACATTGCCTCCCAAGGGCGGGTGACAAGCAGGCAGATTTCAGGACAGCCCCGGCGTACCTTTTCCCAAGAACTCTGAGGCCCAGTTCCTGGCCTGGCTCCCCCGCTAAGTCAAACGTAAAGACGTCCCACGGGTCCTCCTCTCCGCAGCCGGCCTTGTCACAGCGCGGGGCCCGATTCACGACGCCGACAACTTCATCGCGAGTGACAGCCCTTGGGTCGATGCTATTCACCTGTTCAGGGGCAGAGGGCGCCATTGTGTCAATTTCATCCTTCTGGGGACGTGTGCACTCTCAATATGCTTGGAGCGGTATAAGTTGCAGACATGCGGGATATTTTTTGTTTTCACTGAGGTGTAATTGGTGAAAAGGGATTCATTATGCAGACATGATCATGTCACATAGCTGCCCTATGAGGAATGTGACTCCCTAAACGCTACTTACTCTAACATGCAAAGAGCAGCGAGAGTTCACCAACCTCCCACAAAAAGGGATGCGTGACGACAAGGAAACAAATCGCAAAATTCATTTCCACATCTGAATAAATAATCGTCATAAGTGTGTGCCTTCATGCTCGTTATTTCCAGCACCGTGGTAAAAATAACAAACAGTAAACAGGCTTTTGGGGAACCGTGAAATGCGAAGCACGTCTCCCGTTTCCCTGCCAGGAAGGACGACCGTTCGTGGCTGAGGGCCAGCGATGAATAGCGAGGGATAATTTACTTGGGTCATGGGGTACTATCCACTGGCAGGACTAAGCTGGTCTAATTTCCCCTGCCTGGCTGCCCCCATTAGCCGCAAGCGGGTGAACGGTGGCCAGGGCACCTCCAGAATCTGGTCCCCGGGACGGAGATGCCTGTCCTTGGTGGGGGCCCCCTCTTCAGAGAGCTCCTGCCAGACAATAACCCCCTGGAAAAGGAGACAGGAAGGCGAGGAATGATCTAACGATCTAACGATCTGGCCTATATTTCCCGCTATAGGATGGAGAACATTACGGAGGAGGATTGGATTATGGTTCTTTGACATTGAAATCTTCAAGCGATTTGGTTAGTCGTGTGGCATACAGCCTGCCGAACACTAACCGAAGGGGTGTCACACCTTCCCGAAATGCTGAGGGTGAGGTCGGCGCGCCCCCTAGGGATGCCGATGGTGGCCTCACAGCCGGGGATGATGGGGAGGGGCCTTAGGTCAGAGGTCAGGGCCAGTGGCCTCCCGGAACCTGTGATAAATAGTAAATTATTACGCAGTTAGATTACTGAAAAACCTGAATGTTAGCCTAGTGACTACTAATCTGTTATCAAAATGAAGCAGGGAGCAGAGATTGGTGCTGTTTATATAAAAAACAAAACTAGGACAGATGTTTGGAAGATGGATGGATGGATGTTCCTATCTGGAGTGGTACCTGCATATATTATCATCCATTTGCATGTTTCTAAGAATATGCTGTGCTCCTGTGCCACGGCGTGTGGCGCGACTCTAGCTCCATTTACGCTTGAAGGTGTCGCTCTCACCTCGGTCTGGCGCCATGGAAACGAGGGCTTTCAGCCCATCGGAGACTCTCCTTCCTGGTTCAGCAGCTGAGGGCAGCAAGCCTGGGTCATCCGCGGAGACACCGGGCTGTAGCAGACCGGCCACCATCCCCGGGAGATTTCCTGCCTGACGGCCGCAAAAAAAAAAAAAAAAACACATAAAAACAGACATCGCCTCGATGTCTCCCGTCTTCCCTCTAGACACCTATAGAATCTAATTCAGAGCTGGCCACAAGGACCATGACACTCTGAGGAAAGAACGCGATAAAAACCTTCGCAACAGGCAGTCTGACAGAACTTTCATCATCCAAAGCCTGGATCCAGTCCCTAAATTTATCCCGGCTGTCCTGCAAACAATGGCCAAGTAATTTATGCGTGTTTATTCAGAAAACTGGAAGAAACTGAAAAGAACATTGCTCCACTATTTGCACAACGTAAGCAAGCAAAGACTCAATGTGGCCAATGTCTCGTCTCAGCTATGTCTGACTGTAGGTATGTGAGCCGAAACAACCAGAGACAAATTCCCTGTGCGTGTGAATATATCTGGCCAAATAACCCCAATTTCTATTCTGATTCTTCTTCCTAACCACTTCTGCATAGTGAAAAACATCACACCACCGCGGTCACCTTACATACTATTATTATTATTCTTCTTAGTAGTAGTATTATTAGTATTATTAGTATTATTACTGCCTATGCTGCTGGGCTTGTAAGGTGCCCATGACACAGTGAGCTCCACAGCCCGCTGAGTGTGATGCCGCCCTCTGCTTTGGTGGCACCAGCGGTGACAGTCAGACAGAAAGGACACAGGCCTCGTTTCCTGCCGTTACCGTGACTCGTTCCTCCCCGGGCAGACTCCCTATAAGCACCCCGCTCGCCTCATCCTCCTCACCAGCATCAGTCACTAGGCCACCAGGTTCCTGTGGCCAGAAACATAACAATAAAATTAAAGGGGGAATTCAGACCTGACACGCGCGGATCCTGCAGTTCTTCCTATAGACCAGGGTTATTCAAACCCTGGTCCTCGAGGTCCGAGCACTGCTGGTTTTCCAGCCTTCCTTTACCTGTCAGTCTGGTGTGAAGCCTCTGACCAATCAGAATCAGTAATTATTAAACTAACTAGCTGGGAGAACTGAAAACAAGGCCTGGATTTGGAATCGAGGTCCAGATTTGAAGAGCCCTGCTATAGACTGATTTCCAAATCTGACCAAAAACAAGAAACGCCGCTAAACTGGCTTCAGCAGCTGTCACGTTAGTAATTTATATTACAATGACCGCCACAAAGGGAGGGAAAGTTGGGGTGATTCCAAGGACCCCTGAATGACAGGGACCCTCAAAAATTTGGAACATAATTGGATTGGTCTGGGTTAGAAGCCAGATACGCTTTCATGGGGGCTAAAATGTCTAGCGGCACCCCTGACCTGAATGTCTGTTAATAGGTTTGGGAAACAGAAACGAATCGCACTTACTGCCTGCCTTGGGCAGGCTCATGTGATGGACATTTTTACACATGTCAACATCTACTGCAGAGGGAGACATTACAGGCTGAATAAATTCCAGCTACATATTTCAATACAACTAAAATAAGTCTCCTTCCTGTAAATAGTTTGCAAAGAGAGAATGACAGATGAGTTTTGTTATATTTTAAGGTATGAATTAAGAACTGTGACCTAGGATGTAGTCATACACAGAGCTGGACAGAAGACTAGACATCACAGTTTGCTTTCCAGGTCATATACGTGAAACGGTCCAAGAGCCGGTTGGCAGCAGTCACCTCTGGTTCATCGCCCAGCACGTCCCTGCATTTCTTCACAGCTTCCACGGCCATCTGGTCAAAGGCGTCCATGTTCCTGTTGAGGTGGCATCATCTGCGTGAGTCGCGGCCAAACTTCTCTTAATTTGGGCCGCGTATAGGTTAGCAAACGAGAAAACACCCCTTTGTGGAACCCTACGTTGGCCAGGGTCGCGGCCGGGGTCAAGCTGAGCTTACGGACATTGCGGCAGGAGCACTGGGGCTGCCGTGTGGATGTTAAAGACAGAGTGACACGCAGCACAAACTGATGGCAGCTTGATGGGAATGAAGCCCCACAGTGTGAAGGACACTACTGACCTCTGTTGGCAGGAAAGGGTAGTGCATACTGTAATAATACAAAACCAGTTTGCAGTGCACCTACCTTATAAAAATGATGTTGACCCTTGACGGTGCACTTTCCATAACGTTGGAGGCATCCTTGTGACTGCGGCCATAAAGAATCTGGCCGTTTATCTAATCACGCCAAGAAAGAAGTGAGGCATGGCATTTAAGCAGAGAGGAACACACAAAGAGCAGCGTTATTCAGCACTTGGCGTTTATTGGAGTCCTGCCGGCTGAACTAGCCCCATCCACTTTTCAGCGAATGGCACGGATGGGACTGAGCACGCTCTGCTCTAACCATCTCCACTCTCATTGGAATCCCACAGTAAAGGACCCCCACCTCCAACAGTTCGTCCCCTGCCAGGATGTGGCCGTCCTTGCCGGCAGCCCCATGAGGGTCAACACTTTCCACGAAGACTCCGGTAGTAGAGCAGCCCCTGCTGGGGGCCAGGGTGAGCCCCAGGCCGGCCGTGCCCAGTTCCAGCTCGACCATGTGCAGCGCCCCCAACAGGCCACCGTACCGCCCAGCGAGCATCCCTAAAGCGACACACAGAAGAGTCGGCTGCCTGAATATGACAAACTAACAGCAAACGCAACAGGGGCACCTGTGCAGTCCAAACGGAAGACTGACCAACTGCAAGAGTCCGGCTTCTGGAATCATTCACCCGACTCATTAACTGGTAGGAACACGACTACACGGAAAGCTAGCTGAGGAGAGGGAGATGATGAACTTCAATATGCAGTTTAACAAACGCACAGCGGGTAGGTAATAATGTGTTGTGTGTTTGCACCAGTTTGAGGCACAAGGGGGTAGACATTTCAGGCAGGATGCCACCTAGTGGCGCACTGGGTGACAGCTGGGAGAGAAAAGTGTAAACAGAGATGGGAGGGAAGTAATGATAGAGTCGTACCCCAGCTGGAGCCAAAGTCGTTCTCTTCCTCTTTCTCCAGAGAGCTGA
The DNA here is from genome assembly GCA_026770805.1 of Boulengeromyrus knoepffleri. Lineage (NCBI taxonomy): Eukaryota > Metazoa > Chordata > Actinopteri > Osteoglossiformes > Mormyridae > Boulengeromyrus > Boulengeromyrus knoepffleri. The sequence continues at coordinate 3,351,055 of JABJVO010000050.1, forward strand.
ACGGCAGCGGTGGTCTCTCTGGAACATCTTGCACCATGTCTGTGTCTGTCTCCCCAACGTGGGGCATCTGGGGCAGTTCCAGGAGTGGGTAAACAGGCAAGGGAGTCTTCACCACGTCCCTGTGTGCTGACAGCTGGGCCAGTAAGGAGAAACCAGCTATATTGGCAGACTAATTACGACTGATTGGCAAAATTGGACAAAATTTTGAACAATTCTGCCTATCTGCTCCAGGGGGCGCTATCCTGGAACACATTTAGCCACCACGTGGAGCTAGCAATACTGTATAATCACATAATTATATAATCATATAATGTTTGTTATTAATATATATTACAGCTGTCATATCTTGTTCATTTAAAGTGCTATGAATGCAATGCTTTAAGACTTGTGAAGGCATACTTACATGCTGCTTATAAATTTTCTATGAATGCATTATGAAGGTGCACTAAATGCTCCACGAATGCATCATAAAGGCATTATAAAGGTGCAGTTAATGTAAAGCGTTACCCAATGTTATATAATTCATAACAGGAAATACAAACATGCAGATCTGACACTGATGCCCCACGAACCTTAAATGGGGCGGGAGTGAAGGTCTTAGCTGAGGAGAGGCGAGAAAATGGCCTGCACTGAATGCTGGACTCCTACAGTAACAAAAATAAAATCATCCAAAAGGATTCTGTTTTTTAACAGTATTAATGCGGCACCACTAAACATCTGAGTAATGAACAGGAAGACATCCTGACACATGAGGAAGATGCGTCTACGATCCTCACCATGCGATTATAGCTTGGGTTTAATCCATCGACTTCCTCCTCTTCACTGACATCTACAGCGGGTGGCTGTTCGAAGCATTTCGGCAAGTTACACAAGTATTTCATCTTAAATGGAACATATTTGAAGGAAATCAGCCGAATAAAAGACAACAGTAAAGATCAGATCATTTAGGTTTATGTATAATGACGTTATTTCTAAATATCAGTGTTTATCTTGGTATGACACGGCGCTGACATGATAATTGAGGACTTTACTTTCATTCACGCGCCACGTCTTCAGTGACAGACAAACAATCTTGAATTTCAGGATAGAGCGTGGATGTTTCTTGCCTTCATTTGACAATCGTGATTGGCGTCATTGTGAAGGGATCTGATTAACTAGAGGAGCCTTAAAGTGCCAGCGTCAATTTAACACTGCAAATGTTTGTACAGAGACCACAGCAAGACTCTCAGTGCTAAACCAACACCCGCATTGTCGGGAGGAGGGGAAATGCACGGCGAGCGCCTGACCTCTGGAGGAGCAGGGGTACGGCCAGGCAAGGGCGGGTCAGGGCCTGGACACGGGTTCGACTGCAAAAAGGGCAAAGGTGGCTTCTACGAGCAACACAGGGCATCCAATTTAGAGGATAACCAGTGCAATAGGATAGAAAGATAATTCAATAAGGATCTGCTAGTGGAAACATCCATTACTCAATAAGCACAGTGCTGCTATAGGTATGGAGCTGTTAACATCAGCTTAATGCTCAGGAGACATAAACTGCTTCACGCAAACTCATAGTTATATTATTTAATTCATTATCTTTTCATCTGTACATGACAGTTTTTAGTTTTAAAAAAAGTTTAGAAAACTACAGTCATATTCATGCTTATTTTTTTTCATTTTAGGTTAGATCATAAATGAATATATTGATTCAGATTACAGATTAAATTAACCTATTACTTCTGGCCGGGTCATTAAATTAAAGCATGTTAAAATATGCACAACTATACAAAATGTTTATACACGTGGATAAATGTGCAAAATACACCCATTTATACCTTATTACACTGAATAAAAAGCGCTTGCAATTTCAAACATTTGACAGACTGCAGTGAAGATATCAGTCTGATGGTGAAATTTAGCGCCCCAAACCATTATACATCCCAAAAAATGAAAGAACACCTTTACAAAGGAGCCAGTGATCAGCGAATTAAGGCTAAACATTAGATTATGCTGATGTTTACACATTTCAATGCCTAGTAGGTTGGCAGAGGCCTACAAAACAAAAAATGAAGGATCTTTATAATGTGGATCAGGGCTGGACAAATCATAATTGAATTTCACAGTTATTTAGATACATAAAGAGCACGATTGTCCACTTGAATGTAAATGCCGGCTATCTGATTAACTCTAAACTGGGTGATAATAGGTCTGCTTAATAACACATACAGGATGTGTAAGGGATTAACACGCATGACTGATGAACAGAGGATTTAACATTGTGGGGGTTTTGCACTCCGCTCCCTAACTGGGCTGAGGGACGAGACGATAGCGGACAGCATGAGCTATTATGCGAGCATGAAGAAAGGGGTCAGTAGAGAGTCATAATGTGTGTCATGTGACCCCGAGAGTGTCGATTATTACATCGTTAAACCTGAGAGCGGACCCACGCTCCCTTCACATCTGCCGCTTGCTTCATCTTTTTTACACTCCAGCAGAGTCCGAGGTGAGTTATTCTGCTCTTATCTTACGACATTCATCAACATCCGACGGCAGTAAGCGAAGCATCCATGCTGCTAATTCCGATTAGCATCGCTAAGCTAAGGCAGCCAGCACCCGTCCAGGGCGGCCGACGGCAGGACCTACCGGAGCCCCCTGGGCCACGCTCTGTACCAGGAACACCACGGGGTCCCCGGCCTTGCGAATGGCCTCCACCGCCTCCTTGTGACTGGCACCGCGTAGATCCCTCCCTCCCACCTGAAGCATAAACAGGAGAGCGTTCTTAAATACTTGAGTCTGCTGGCGCAATCA
>JABJVO010000050.1:3353941-3402793 GCA_026770805.1 Boulengeromyrus knoepffleri
CCGCGTAGATCCCTCCCTCCCACCTGAAGCATAAACAGGAGAGCGTTCTTAAATACTTGAGTCTGCTGGCGCAATCATGGACAGAACCAGCAGAGTGACAGAAACTCGCTATTGCACCCTGGGTAATATTTCAGCATTAGCTGGACGATAATTACACGGCAGGGGTAGAAAGCTTTACGCTAGCCCGTGACCCTCCCAGTAATTAGCTCAAGGTTGCTATGAGGGATGTTGGAAGGGTAATCAAAATAAACAAGGGGGAATTAGACTGCTGATTTAATTCGGCACCAGGGTTATTTAGTAAGGAATGGAGTGCAATAGGAATGAGTCGTCCCAGGCGGACAGTGGCCCTTCCCGTGCTACCTCCAGGATCATATCCCCGGCCTTCAGGGTCCCACTTCTGCCCGCAGGACTGTCCTCCAGGACGTGCTTGATGAAGATTCCCCGCATGACCCCACCATTGCTGAGACGCCTGCCCATCCCACGGCCGCCCAAGATGCTGATGCCCAGGGACTCGCCCGCCTCCCTGCGCAGCTTCACCCTTGGGGAGGTTATCCGTCAGGTACCAGGGGGGTAAGCAAGGGGCGGGGTCTCGAACCCCAGCTGATAGCTGATTGGCCCCCAGAGTGTTCCCTTCCCTGTCACTCATCGATTCAAGACATACCATTGGCTAATGATAAGGTTGGATCCTCTGTATGAATTATGGCCAGTCTTACGCCCCCTACCTTAAAAAATGCTAGAATCACCCCTGCACTAGACTGAGTTGAAAAAAGACAGATCTTTGGTGATAGCAGCATATTTGGTGGATAATCGGTGAAGCTTGGCTGGCTACAGCCGACTTAACGCGGCCCAGTTAGCCAGCGAATGTGCTTACGTCCTGGGTTGGTTCCAGTCGAGCTGGGCTGTGTCTGACTGATGGCTGTTCTCTCCCACGCCTTCTTCCTGCTCTGAAATCTCAAGGACGTGCTCACTGAGGAGGCAGAGCAGGAAGCAAACAGCTTTAGGTTGAACCAGCAGATACATCACAGTAAAACTACTGTCATCAGTACCTGTAAACCACTTATATATCACTACCACTCACACCGGTGAACTGGTGAACTGAAACATTTGACATCATTACTTCCAGTTGTTCCCCACTTAAACCTAGTAAACGAAATTAGCATTTGATTTGTTGCTCGGTTAGTTATTAAGCAAATAACAAAGAGAGGCCTTTTACAGACTCATTTATCAATTTCTATCCACCGTATACACACCTTCAACTAAAAACAAATCATTACCTTGCAGATCTAAATGTGATACAAACGTACTTTTTTTTCCATACGCGTTAAAAAAAAATTGCTGACTTTACTGAAAGCAGTTTTCCACCCAAGCCAGCGGTTATACCAGGTCCAAGCCAAAAAAAATGAATAGTTACATGTAAAAAGCAACAGGAAAGTCTCCCAAAACAGAGGAAGGAGAACAGCTAGATAGATATTCCTGACCGAGGGCCCAGTGGGGTGAGATGCGGTGCTGTAAATGCGATGTGTACAAATTAAAATGCGAGTTGCATTTCACGGTAGCCATGTGACGGGTTTTCATGGGGGTGGGGGGTTGTCATGAATATATTTTGGCCCAAAAGATAATAATGGGCTATCATTTCGATGAGTGATTGTGGCAAGACATGGCAGGATTTTTAAGAAGCCTCTTTGTGTATGTGGAGTACCTATATTTACTATCAGAGGGATCAGAAACAGCTCATGTTTACAAGCCCGCTGAGAAATGCTGAAACCCTGCAAATTATCAGATGAACACGGCAAAACAAGTGAAAGTCCTTCATGTTTTTTTGGACTACAGCATTAAACCGTAACAGAACCACTGCACTGAGTACGTTCTGTTTTGATTGCAAGCAACATTGATTTGTAGCCTGTTAACCCTTTCCTTTCACCATCTCTATGCCAATTCTATATGTAACTAGCTAAATCTGATATTTCAGTTTCTCTCTTTGAAAAGATTTATATACGGATGAACTGCAAAGGAGTTTAACGTGAGGCTTCACTCTTTTGTGTAAGTTAGCGTTCAAATTTTAAAATAGTAAATAAATCAAAGTTTTGTAAATAGAACAGAAAGTCTTGGGAGGCTTAATTCTGCAAATGCAAATAATATTGCAAATGTATTAGGTTCACAACAAAAGTCAATTGACACGCGATGTTTCACATATCTGTGCATATCTTCCATACAGACAATTCCAGTTTATTAATTGGTTTTTGACTCAATCAATCCTGTTCTATTATTTTAAAGGTGTCTGGAAACACCCAGTCAGACAGCTTGACAATTGACTTTTTTCACTCAGAATAGCTCTCTTGGGTTCATGTGTGTGTTTATATCGTGTACCTGTCTTATCAGGGTGATAATTTTAAGTTAAGATGTGTCCAGATGCGGAAAGACTCCACTGACCAAGGTCTGTGATGCCTCCGTCTTTCCTTCACCTCCCCTTTAACTGATCATGCACTATTGTAGTGACTCCCCGCGGCCAATCAGTCACCACCCCTCCAGCAATCAGCCAGAGGTTTTAAAAGGTATAAACCCGCAGGGGTTTTTCACAACTATCTGCCGGTCCGGCTTTTTGAATAGAGGAAAATCGCCACGGCGACCGTCGCTCACCGCGTGACGGGAGATGCGTCGTCCGTGGCGTCGGCCGCCTGTCCCTGGGCGAGCCCGGCTCTGTAAGCCTCCAAGAACTCCGCTGGTACGTAGGTTAAGCTGGGGACACAGGTGACACAGACCTCGCAGTGAGACAACCGGCCTGCCCAGGCTACACCACCACGTGTCACCCTCGCACGCAATCTCTCCCTCAATCATGAGCAGAAGTTATGGAACTGGACTCTGGGATATACACAGCCACACAGCGCGGGCTGATTTCAGGAGCTTAATCAAACTTAACCATCTGGATTACCTGTTCCTCTTCTTAATAGGTGTAATTCTTTGGAGCTACGCAAACCCTTTTATATTCATAACAGGTCTGTGTCCCTATTTTACAGCCTAAGAATATTCAGAAAATGATTGTATGCTTTTGCCCTGCAGTTGGGTTGTTCCCTGCCTTGCACCCATAGCCTCTGGAATAGGACAAGCAGTTACAGAAAATGGATGGATGGATGGATGGATGGATAGGTGATGGATGGATGGATGGATTTCTATTTAGATTGCAATGGGATGGCATCCCATGCTGGGGTATTGCTGGGATAGGCTCAGGACCCCTACAATCCTGCTTAGGACAAGTGGGTATGGAAAATGAGTGAATGATAGAGCTTAGGGATTAGTCTTAAACCCAAATAGAAGAGAAATTGAAGTTTTTAATACTCCTATTGTTTTATTCCAGATGTTTCAGATACAGAGTCTCTCCAGGATGACAGTCTCCAGGCCCCGTATGACCTTAACCAGAATAAGCCGTTAGAAGATGGATGGATGGACATTTTAGATGCAATTTATTTGAACAATACCATTGTCGGCCATGTAAAAAAATTACGTTATTTATGCTCAGTTCGGGCAGAAAATTTGAAAGTACATTTTGCCCAGTTTTTCCTTAATGTGTTGACAGTCGAACTAAACTGAATCTAGTGCTGCGAGCAGGAGTGGCGCATGACATATTGGACACGACGGTCGGAAAACATGTATATTATAAATCCTGAATTTCAACGTTCATATTCAATTTGGAAAATAGACTAGCAGTAACCGGCACACATATTCTTCTTTTTAAGGTCGAACATAGTTATGAAATATAGGCCTCTCGTCGTGATTTCCCTCCGTGTTTAAGACATTCCAAGTTCTGCCAAACGGCAAAAGCACTTGATGTAGCCCTAATTTTCTGCCATCTGGCCATCATTAGTTTTGAATGTTGCTGCTTATTTAAATTTTTTTCTTGGTGGGGGACGGGGGGGGGGGTGCAAAATTGTCTAGCAACCTCAATCGACCCCAATAGGCTTGAATCTCTCATGCGGGTGACACCAGTTCACTTTACATTGAAACGTTCTCAAAAATAAAATGCTAAGACGGCCTTTTTGTCAACACAAAACTGCCACCACTCATAATGCGGAACTAGAGAATTGCACAATTACCCAGAATACTACTGTTACCCGAAAAATGTCGGTAACAGTTCTGTTATTGCATTTTACTACGCACTTAAAAACAAAAGGAATATTTGAATGTATGGTCGATTTACATCGGTCACAGTCTGCTGTCAAAACCAATACATTTAACAACATTTTTTAAAGTGGGAATATCGAGATACGTCATTGTGTTGGCGAAGTTACAGAACCAGCTGGGTTTAAATCCTAAAATGGGGGCAATTTGAGGAATTCGCTGGAAGGTTTATGATGTCTGTGTTTTATTAGAATCTGATACCAATTCGGTATGAATCGGCATCCTGAACTCGGGCATATTGAATAGTGGTTTGCTGTTCATTCTCGCTGGACTCTGAGTCGGCCCGATACTGCCAAGGACAGCCACACGTTGAAAAGAGAGTGACAGATACCATATAAAGCAGACGCCTGGGGAGAGAATGTCAAACTCAAACCCATATGCTGACCCTGAGCAGGAGCCTGATCTGACAGAACGGCGGAGTGGAATCAGACGGCCTGTAACGGGCACTGACTTCATCACCACTGGCTGACCAGTGACCCACCCAGATCCACCGTTCGATAAGCAAAAGTCATAAAGACATGAAAAATGCTATTGATGAGTTTTTTCCCCCTCATGCCACATTCATATATGTTAAGGCTATGAGCTTTAATCCATTCATCTTTATAACCACTTCTCCAGCACAAGGTCCATCCATCCATTTCCTGTACTTGCTTGTCCGATTCAGGATCCTGGGGCCTATCGTGGAGGCTATGGACACAAGGCAGGGAACAATCCAGGATGGGGTACCAACCCAACACAGGACACGCGCACACAAATGGGCAATTTGATAGCTCCAGTTAGCATCAGCGTGTTTTCAGACTGGGGGGGGGGAGGGGGGACCTAGATGAGGGGGAGAACATGCAAACTCCACACACATGGAGCCATGGTGGAGACTCAAACCCTGGTCCCAGAGGTGTGAGGCCACAGTGCTGACCACTGCACCTCCAGTTCAGAGCTACAATACAAACCTCTAACAAGTTAAATATAAAAATAATTTTGAAAACTTACAATCACTAATTGGTGCAACATTCTTTTTGTTTCACACGAGTGCAGTGATGAAGTTCTGTTGCATAAAAGATTGACTTGCATGTTAGAAAAAGCTTCAGTGGCTTCCCTCCGTAGGCAGTTCGCTGTACATGAGACTTGCGGGCCTTTAATCATTAGTCTGAAGCTAATCGCCACCTGCCTGGCTGTTCGATAAACAGCCGGCCATATAGACGCCCCATTCTGTTTGCACTTGGTCGCATGCGGAGGCCGATTTGCGGCCAGCCTGCACGGCTGGAATCTGAAATAAAACCTCACACGGCTCCTGGGGCAGAATCAATCGCTTAACACCTGAGGGAAGTGCACAGAAACTGACGTCATTTGTGAGCGATTATTGTCAATTTTTACCTTGAAGGTGATTGGTGAATCACGTACCATCCGCCACAGGTTTCGCTGTGAAGCCAGTTAAGTGGCGGGGATTATATTAAACCGATCTGATCCAATTAGCTTCATGTTTTGTGATAGGTGGGATATTTCTGATATGTTTACTCATTTATCTGATGCCTTGGTGCAGAGGGAAGTATTAAAATTCATGTGTCTTTCTTTGCATTTCAATCCACGAACTTCTCCTTGCTCAGAGGCATAGGGACAGGAAAGGTAGGGCAGGCAATGTCCCGGGGCCCCGAGCTGGGATGGGGGCGGAAGGCCCCGAGGGCAGCCGATTACATAGCACATTGCTACGACAAATCTGCTTTATTTGTATATTCTGCTTCTCAAGCAAAGTGAAAATAAAGGGTGTTTGTATTATTAATTCATGCTATTAGACTTCACGCTAAAATAATGGTCATAAATTTTACCATGACGGCTGGGGTGCGTTTTTTTGCCTAGGGCCCCAGTGTCCCTAGAGTCACCCTGCTAGCGCAACATGCTACTTATTTAGCCACAGGAGCGGCATGCAATCAGAGTGTGGTTAACACACAACATGCAGTAACATGCAGACGTGTCTCCCCGATCCTTACCTGATATCGGGCCCGATGAGTGAGTGTTTCCTCAGCAAAGCGCGGCCCTCCGCATTGCTCAGGCTACATGTGGGCTCCTCGTTGATAGCTACAATGCAGTCGCCTACACCCAACCGTCCATCTTGGCTGACGGATCCTCCGTGAACGATGCTGCGAATTACCACCCCTGAGCCGTCCTTAAGCGCACTCACGGTCATCCCTGCCAAACACACACGTCTTGTCACCTGCGGCCTGTACTTCGAAGCGGGGTTACTGGCTTATCGGGGTAACTTGTCGGATTTAAGGTAGTCTGGGCAAAATGTAAGTGAACGAATATGAAGTCCATTTAAACTGTGGTACCTTAAATCCGACAAGCTATCCCGATAAGCAGGTAACCCCGCTTCGTAGTATAGGCCACTGGCATTTGCGATACACATGACTATCAACGTCGTCACTGTCGTCTGCAATATGCATACGCTGATGTGCGTAAGATCTTACAGCTGGAGATGTTCAACTTGTGGTACGATAACAGTGTGGAAAAACTAACCATAGATATACCATCTAAAGTACACAGAATCCCTCCTGAAAGTGTCAGGCTGCAGGCAAGGGTGCTACTAAAGATTTTGGGCCCCATTACAGCATAACATATTTGTCCCCCAACCCAGATCAATCGGATTATGTTCCAAATTTTTTAGGGCGGCAATCACTCAAGAGGCCCTTGAATCGTCCTAATGTTCCCCTGGTTTACGGGGCCCAGCTGCAGGAATTTCTCAAAACCGCCAATGACTGGAAGTAAACATCAAATTTAGACCAACCATTTCGGTCTTGTTTGCGTGAATTACATTTTTCGGCATATTGCTTTATACGCAACGTGTTAAAGCTGCAGCGTCAGTGAATCTGGGAGGATTTCTGCGCTCAGCATTAGCGCAGCATAATATTCTGCATATTAATATACAGACTAATATCCTGAGATGCAGCATGTGGAGTGTGGTCACGCTTAATTGACTGCACTTACCGCAGCGGATAGCATGTTTATAACCTCTGCCGTTTCGATCTGCCGCGCTCTCCGCCCTCACGCGCTACCGACTCTGGGCTCGCCAAATAAATGTAAGCGTAAGCTAACAGCATATTAATCAGAAATGCGAGTAGCGCAATTTAACACCTCAAGCCCTCACCCGATTATCCGAAGACATCTATATGCATGAGTTAGCGAGTTTTCAAAGGCCCTTGTAAAATGACAAAATCCAGACCAAAAATACGCTGTTGCTTTTCGATCACTCAAAAATTGTGGGTGAGGAACAGGATGTAGTAGGCTAATAATCTAAATGCAAAGTTATTTTACATGCACATTTGTTCCAAAATGAGTCTTTTTAGCTGTTTCTCCCTAGTATCTCTTTCCAAAGCATCAGCCTCTCTATAAGAGAACTTTTGAAGTTGATACATTGTTCACTGTTCCTTTCCAAAATCACGAAATAGCTTTAGGCTTAATTAAAAATAGTTCAAACTGATTACGGTCACATTTAAATATTAGCTTAATTCTGTTTGCGGGAAAGAATACCGCAAATGTGTTGGTACATAATTTATGTCAAACTCAATAGTATGTGTTCCTTAAATATTAATTGCCTGTATAAATTATAGGCAACTTAAATAATACCTTTGCACGCATAATGACTTTTATTCAATGCGGATTTGTGTCGAGCATCTTAGTGACCCTTCTTGCATCAGGCAAGAAATGGTCTCATTTTACTAAGCAAATGTTAATTAGTGATCACCTCCGATCATCCCAAGAAAGCCAGGCAATCTTATTTTCCCAGATTAAACATTACGGACACTTTTAAGAGCTTGAATATTTTTAATGACACTGGGTCTGTATAGTGAAACGAGATTTGTTGGTTGGTTAGATAGCTTAAATGGCCCTTATCTTCGTTCACTTACATTTAGCCCAGTCTACCTTAAATCCGACAAGACATCCGTCTATGCTTCACGAGACCCCTGTTGTGCTTTCCCTGACGACAGCACTGTATGAGTTTAGCAAACCCTCATGGTTTGTGGTCGTCATTGACTATTCAGTCACTATTCTGCTGTGTCTGGTAACTCAGTTGCTTGTGTATTACACACATGGAACAAGAACACAAAGCGGAGTTAGCAAGCGAGAGAAGTTTGGTTTTAATAAACACACAACATATTATAATACACTGAACTCTATGTAAATCATACAATGAGCAAATAGACGTTTGAATATTTCCTCATCATATATAGACCCACACATGTGGACACAGTTCATGTATATAATTTTTGAAAAATAAAAATGACCTAGCAATTTTATCTTTGCCAAACACCTTTTCAAATAGTCATACTTTAAAAAAATATGCTGTTTTTTATTTTAAATAGAACAGTAAACAAACAAGCAAAATGCATGAGCTATTACATATCAAAAAGGACACATTAACTGTACAGCATTTTATGAAAATTGTGAAAATTTAATTTTCCACAAGTATCCACATGTTTGGTTGCAAATTTGTGATAACATGCTGTCGACACACAAGTATAAGCCATGAAAATCACATTACTGTTGTTAGTATATTTATTATTTGTAAATAGATATGCTTTGAGTTTACCGTAGCACGACATGGCTGTAGACATAGCTTTTTTCTTTATTAATTTCATTTCGATTCGCATCGTTGGCCGTGATGTAACGTCAGTACCAGATGCGCCACAGTAAACTCTCTTTTTTCATCATCATGCATCTTATTGCCTCTGTACTTTAAGTCATTTATTATGTTCATAGTTTATTGTGTGTCTGTGTGTCATCTGTTGTGTCTAATGTTACTACTGTTATTTGTGTGCGTTGCTCCTCTATGCCTTTTAAATTGCCCCTCGGGGACAAATAAAGTTTTTTGAAATTGAAATTGAAACAGAACCCCAATGCTCCCTGCACCCAGCCCGGGCCGTTAATGACAGCGTATGAATGGAGACGGATGCCATGCCGCTATTCAGAGATCATGGAAAGATGCAGCCTTGCTAAGCATCGCCATGCCGACCAAATACACACACAGTGAGAAAAGGATCATAAGGAAGAGCAATAACATACCAAGGCTAGAGTTGCCCCTGACAACTGTAATTGTCCGATGAAAATCGCTTGCGGCGGTAACGTCTCGCTTATCACTCGCCTCCATGCCGGCCGTTTCCATGTGTCGCCCTTCTTCCTGCACGGGGACGACAATAAACGGAATGGACGTGATCTGTAAACATGGGGCCGCCGTTCATTTTATCGCCGTTGCCCCGTTTACGCTGAAACGCGTCCCGTACCTCTTTGTTAATCCGGTATTGCGGGGTGAAACACAGGGTTCTGAGTTTGGGAAAGAGGCAGCGGTTTACACTGATGCTCTCTAATTCAGGTGAAGATTTCTCAGTGTGTGTGGGTTCTGCGTGTTCTCCTGTGTCCTCACGGGGTTTCCTCCAGGTTCTCCAGTTTCCCTTCACAGTCCAAAAAGGTTCTAATCTGAACTGCATTTGGCAAACTGTCCGCAGCTGTAAAAGTATGTGTAAATGGTGGCCCGTCCTGGGTTATTCCCTATCTGGGATAGGTTCGAACCCGTGACCCTGCATTGGACAAGCAGGTATGGAAGATGGATAGATGGATGTGGCTTTCCCACCTCTGGGTGAGGTCTCGGTGCGTTGTACATACCAAACGTCACACCTAGTAATCCATATCAGCTGTACTACTGCTTATAAATGCTTCCAGCTAAAAGCACGATATGCTTCGGAACTATCAACCATTTGCTGATCTAAGACATCGCTGATCGGGACTATTTACATCAAACCTCCTGACTTTGATGACACGGCTCTCCGTGCCACCCCACCTCTGTGACTGTGATGCCACCAGACACCGGCCTCCCCCAGCAAGGAGCCCGGGACAAGGCCTGTCCGGATCCACCAGGCCGTCTCCAACCCTGGAGAAGCTCTCCGAGTGAGTAAGGGTGCCCGCTGACTCAGGTCACTCCCCTCCCCTCCCCCATTTGCACCTAAACGCTGCTCAAGTGGCTAATTCAGAGCGACTTCTCAGAGTGCTGAGCCAACACCCCAGGCCGACCTCCGAGGCACCGTAGTGAAGTAGGGCTTCGCAAACCACGTTTACCAGAGCACTCGGCTAAAGCGCACCGCCGCTGCTCTGTGGGGCTGTACTCCATTAGACCTGCTACCATCCCAGCTCGCCATTAATTCACCGCACTCGCGACACTCTGCTCCTCAGAAGGACCGTTTTTCTAGGAATAACGGATGAGCAGGGGAAAGCAGGCAGTCATAACGGCAGCTCTGTTCCTGGGAACTGGTGGCAGCTGAGAGCTTAGTGATAATTTACTTTTTGGGAAATATATAAATTTCGGCTACGTTAGCTACTTCGGGGATTATTCTATAGCCATCAGAGTCACAATTAATCCTGATTTTTTTAGCAAACAGAAAATATAATGTTCTATATGAGGAGGACTGAGGGCTGATAAACTTTGACCTCAGGTTAATTAAAAAAAAAAACATTTGTTCTTTCTAAAATATATGTAAAAAGGATTATTGGAAGAGAGGTAAGGAGCGCGTGCTGATTACAGCGCGTTGCCTCACCCACCACACGACAAATCACCTCAGGGATGAGACCCAAGGGCAGCCGTGCGGCAGGTGATACCTCAGGACCACAATAATCTGAATGGACCAGCGTGAAGTTTATCTGCCGGTGGCTGGATTATCAATCCTGCCACCAGGCCCCAAATTATTCCCTGGAAGTTGACCTGCTTGCAGGGCTGGATGTAGATTAATATCATACCCAGGATGAAGCTATTGCAGGTTAAGGGCCTTGCTCAAGGGCTCAACGGAGTAGGACAACTCCTGGCATTCACGGGGTCTGAACCAGCAACCTTCCGATAGCTGGCACAGAGCCCTAATCTCAGAGCCACCACTCGGCCCATTATTGGGATTGGAATAGTAAAAGCCAGGGCTTATTATTACTAAAATGCCTATAAGGTATTCAGACAGTTACCCATCTATCCACCCATTGCCTCTGTAACCACGGATCCTATTCAGGGTCACACAGGATCCAGAGCCAATGGGCACAACCCAGGATGAGGATGCCAAGCCGTCTCAGGGCAGAATCGCACACAGCTACGGGGAGCTTGGTAACTCCAATCAGCCTCAGCATGAGCATGATTTTGGACTGTGGGGGGACACCGGAGTACCCAGAGGAAACCCCATGACGACACGGGGAGAACATGCACATGGAACCCTGGCAGAGACTCAAACTCAGCTCCCAGAGGTGCGAGGTGACAGTGCTAACCACTGCACCACCGTGCCCCCCCCAGACACTTATCACTGCATTAGATTTCTAATCAAACATATTTATCGTTTTCTTTTCATTTTAGGGTCACAAAGATGCACGTTTGCAGAACCTAATTCACACATGCTTGCATTGCTGCATAGTTCAATTCATTTCCAGCATCTTAAATTTAAATTTTTTTACTATATTATCTCAATGTCAAGGTACCAAAGTGAAATTTATGGAAAGTCATTCACTGTTGCCACATTATTATGCATTAATCCTAATACCCTTGATAAAAGTGCATTTTGGGTTCAGCCTGTGGTGTATTCAAAAATCTGGGCCTTCACAAATGATAAAAGACAGAGGAAACATCTCTGACTGTGCGCCTTCCCAAGATTAAACCAACATTTAAGTGTTTTGCTGTCCCTGTCCCTGCTTGGGGGCCTACCTCAGGCACAGACGTCCGCGTGGGCATCTGGCAGTCCAGACCGGCACGCCAGGTGCTGCCAGACTCGGCCAGCGTGGCGGCTTGGAAGGAGTCCTCTTCCTTTGAGTAATGAGGATCAAATGTCTTCTCATTCATCAAATCTGCTTCATTTGAGTCCATCTGTAAAGTGTGGCAGGCTAAATCAGCAGAGAAAACATCACCAATCTGCCCAAAGAGGGAAGAAAAGGCACAGACTGAGGCCAAAATAAACACCTCTTAGAGAAAAAAAAAATCACTCGGACGCGATGTAATAAATTAAAAAAAATCAGAAGTATCATCCTTTATGTGACAGTCAAAGACTGAAGGAGGCTCTGTTGCTGCGCAGATGGATTTAGACGTGAAGTACCACAGACGTACCTACGCAATGCAGTGAAAAATAAATCCCATGATACCACAACAGGCACGTTCTAGACACCTAGAGTAACCATATACACCGGCTCCGGGGGCCGGGGGGGGTTTCCTGTTTTACCTCAGCTTCCTGACCATGGAGGCGATGACTTAAAATTGAACAAGGCGGCCTCACCTGATTCTCGGATGATGGAGAGTTTGTCGGAAGCAGACCCCCACCCTTATTCTCTCTCGCCGAATTACTCAGGTTAAACTCTGCTGTTTTACCTCACAGACTCCGCTAAATGCCCTCGGAGCAGCGACTTTTCCATACCAGATAAAAAGTCGACAGCTCAAGCTCGCAGACCTTGCTATCTTGAGCGTCTCGCGTAAAAGGACGATGCGCGGCGGCGAGCGGCTCAGATGGCAGCTTTGAACGCGATACTCCACATTGTGCAAATTTCTCGCACATTAAATATTAACGGCATGTAACTGGACGCTTCACTGCAGGCCCTTCAGCAGAATGAAAGCGCATGAGAGTGCTGGCGAAAGCAGGCACCAGGGGGCGCTCTTACAAATATCGGCTTCGTGATGCCAAGCCTCACGGCCCCGGAGGGGGCCCCCTTCAGCGCCCACACCGCCTCCTCCAGGCCAGCGTCTGCCAAGTCGGCGCCGTTCACCGAGACGAGCCGGTCCCCCGGGTACAGCCGCCCGTCGAGGTCCGCCACCCCGTTGGGCACCAGTGAGCGGAGGACTATCACTGTCTTTGCCAGGTCTGCGGGGTCCTGCGACAGATGCACGCTGTGATGACTAATTATCTCATGACACGGGACTGGAAACACACAGCCTTAATGAAGCACTGCTTCACAGCCACATATGCTCTAAGAACAACATTCAGCTTCATCTTCCCGGCCTGACTGCCGACTCTTTACCCACAGATTTATCTCAGCCGGACTTTATGGGCTGAATTCCGTACAGAAAAGTAAACACGGCTTCCGAAAACACCGCCCATTACAAAGAGTTACGAAGTGACTGGCTGAAATCGTTCCCAAGTCGCACATCATATAGTATATAGTGTGGCTCCTGCTTTATTTACTATATGTCTCCACCACACTCTGAAGCACTTACCTGATAATCTAAAATGCTGAAGCCAAGGCCAGAGTCCCCTCTCTCCAGGTCGATATACTGTATCTCAGTTTCCCACATGACCAGAGGAGAGTCCGGCGTCTCCACAGCGACTTCGGCCCCTGTGATGTCGTCCATGTCGGGGCCCGTGTCCTTGTCTCCCTGGGATCCTTCCTGAAGCTTGAAAGGGTGGATTACGCACTTTGGCATATAGCTCACACCTTTGTCTTATAGTACTCTAAACCAGTGTTTCCCAATCCAGGTCTTGGGGACCTCCTACTGGGAGATGGGAGGGAGCGGAAAAACCTGGACCGGCTGTGGGTCTCCGAGGACCAGATTGGGATACACTGCTGTAAACGCTCGTCTAGATGCTGTCTGCCTCCGTTTTGTTAATTCTCTCTTCTCAACAGAATAATGTTAATGTTGGGGGTGGTCATTGGGTTAAATCCCATAGTCAGCAGAGTGATATCACCATTTGGACCCTGAGCAAGGCCCTTAACCCCCAACTGCACCAAGAACTGTCTGACTCCACTTTGGATGAAAAGCCTGTGCAAAATAAATGAAATGCAAATGTTTTTTGTTTTCGTTTTTTCCCTTACATTCCTTCTGCATTGTGTCGTGACAGTGATTTTCGTATGCCTTCATATCAGAGTCGACTGTAAAGACATCGCACACTGTCTGAAATGTGCACAGCATTAGTAGGAAATACAAATAAGAGCGCAATCTCTACTCTTCGCTGTGAGGGATGGATGAACAAATGCTAAATGGTTATTTGTGGCACCTAAAAACATCTGTGAGACGATAAAAATATCTTATTTTTCAATCAGAGTTCTGAGTCATAATCTAGATATACACTGATTTAAAAAAAATAAGCAAAATGCACAAACACAACTCAGACATGATCAGTCGACAAGGATGACTAAACCTTGTCAGGTTCTTCATCAGGGGACGGTTCCGCTGCGAGGCATTGGTCAGCACTGCTGTCACTCAGCCCAGATTTGGCAGGACTACTTGTCACCATGGACACACTTGCTGGCAGGCCCTTCAGGATGTCCCGCCCCTCTTCTGTGCTTTCACCAAAGAAGGGGACCCCGGTGACCTAACACAAGCGAAGCGGCACGAGAGCAGAGTGACCAGCACTTTCCTTTGCAGCCTTCACGCTCATCTCTTTAAATCGCTTTCCCAGATGCATCCCATAACTGTATCCTAGAGCTAATCACTTGGATTGTCTCTCCCGGACTGCATCGCTGAATCCGCAGATTCCTGTCATCCGACCCTCATGTGTCAAATAAAATGCAAACAGTAAAACCTTAAAACTAAAATACGACATGACACAAATATTTCTCATTTTATGTGAGTACATGGGTAAAACTGGCCTTTTCAATTTGCAAAACAAAGGCGGTAACTGAATACCCTTGATGGCGATCTGAACCTGTGCAGATGGTTCATGTGCGGTTCAGGAGCACTGACCTCCAGAGGCTTCTCCTCGGCACACGGCTCTCCAGTCAGCCCTACGGGGCCCTCTGACATGGCTGAGGCTCTGCAACGGCGCCGCCCTTCTGGCTGAAAACTGATGCTCTTCCTGCCACTCCCACAATGTGCCTCATCCTGACCCAGCTGGCGTCATAACACAAAAAAACTAGCTTTTTTTTTTCCCGCTTTTTTAGCGCATTATTTTATTCGTAAAATAAAATGATTGTAAAGCCGTTATAAAATATTACACTAGATTCCTGCTTGTAAACCCGCTTTACCAATCACACCCCTAGACCGGTAAAAGCAGCATGACTGATTACGCAATAATGTAAGTGATGAGGGATTGCTCTTCGACTTGACGTACGATAGCTTTGTGTTCAAGGACGCTTTCCAGATTTCCATCTTCTGCAGGCATGGTCAACGTCGCCCCTTGAAAGAAATGCATAAACATTCTGTCGTTATCTCCGTTCCGAGGCTTGCCTTTAATGAGGCAGAACGTGGGAACATGTGTGCGCATACATTTGCATGCATTTCGGCAAGAAGTACATATGTAAACGCTCTTTGTCAGCAATCACATGGAATTAGTCATATGTAAATCCGGCAGTTTTCTGAAATCTTCCTGCTGGCTTCATTTGCATTCCTTGGGGAACTTATTATATAAAGTGTGTACGTATTCCATTTGCCTGTCTGTTTTCATTAACTGACCATTAGTCTAAGACGACGGTAACCGCATAACTTAATAAAAGGTGCACTACGACCTTGTGCATCTGGCTTTGACTGGTCTTCAGCAAGGTTGGAGCTGGGAGCCGCAGTTTGGGATTGACGCAGTTTCTTGTCTGTGACAGGCAGAATCGCGTACAATGCAATGACATAAAACTTATACAATCAAAAATATACATCAAAAATCGATAATTACATGGGGAATTACATACACCTGTCTCATTTTCACTCATCACACCTTTATCTAATTAAGACACTTTTTAAGTTAATTATACCTGATCAGCTGTTTTTTATTATTTAGGTTCATCTCACCTTCTCTAGGGGTTACTACTGGAGAGGCATAAACTCTGTCTGTGAAGTTTCAGGAAATACTTCAATTTCCACCGCAGCCATTTGCTGAAGCGGTACAATGTGAAGGGCTACCAAACACAAAACATGGGCTACCTTTGGTAGCATCGACTTTAGCATTTAGTGTCACGTTAGTGCATAGTACCCAGTGCTCCGCCCAGGTCCACACCGTGCATTCCGGGCTGGTTGCCGTTTGCCACCCTGGTTGATGGTCCGGGTTCTAGGGCCGCAGGGGCATCCTCTAGTCTGAGGGACCGCTTTAAGAGCTTCAAGACCACGGTCTGGCTCGTAGCCCTTAGGAGCTCGGTGACCTGCTGGTTACTGTAGCCCTGGATGCTTGTCCCATCCACCTGTGGGGGCAACCGCACATGAGCGCACAGCCTACAGAGTAAGTTATAAGAGTACCAGCCACAACAGGCCGCTCTACACAAAAACAAAAGTGCACGGTGAACGTCTTCAAAATGGCCGCCACGAACGACGGCTACCAAAACAGAACAGCTGGATAGCTGCCTCATGCTCTCACTTGTGGTTAGACTCTCAGCACTTGTTTTTTTGAACCCAGCTGTTTAATATTCAGAAACAGTAAGCAATTATACCACAGTCATTGACTGTGCAACATTTGAAAAAAAAACAACAACACAAATGCTGATTATTGGAATACTTTGTATGTAATATGCATGGGGAAGCTGTAATTTTGACTGAAACGCAATCAACTTATTAATCAAGTCTGCAGTTACCTAATGATCTGCTGTCCATGCTCATTAAGCCTTTGTTTGGGTCACAAATTATTGATAGCGATTTGATCACTTAGAAGGCAAAAGGGGAATTAATTAAACCTCACATTGTCACACAAGCCAGTTAATGTATTCATATAAATCTAAAGTGGCTTTTAATTGAAAATCTGCATTTATTAAAAAGAAAAATAGATGATTAAGGGATTAAAATGATCCTGCAGAGACACTCACCGCTATGATTTGGTCGCCGACGTGGATCTGACCATCTTGCTCAACCTTACTGTCTTTTGTTACATTCTTCACAAAGATGCCAAGGGATTCTGTGTCAAGGAATTTGCAAAAAAAGCATCTTTTTTAATTTGTACATTAAAAAACTAAGATTTACTATATTTTATCATTGCAGTATGAGCCATTCATTAAGACAAACAAACTATACTGATGGTCATAATTAAAAAGTCTTTGGATGTTAACAAATATAAAGCACATAATTTATTTAAAATAAAATAATCAGTATCATAAATATGGCTTATAAACTGTAGAAAAGATGAAGCATTATTACCAGTGCTCTCCTCTGTGACATAACCGGCGACTGTGATTCCTAATCCTTCAGCATTTTTAATGAGCTCCACATCAAACGTGTCCAGCTGCTCGCTGTCGTGAACCTGTTACGAGAATGAAGACACACGCCTGAAAGGCCCTAGAAGAGGACACACATCTGGAAGCAGCCGGAAACCCTCGCCTGCCGGGAGGAGCGATGCTGATCGCTGCGCTGGGTCCCTCACGCTGCTTGGATTCAAAATGACTCCTATGACACTTCATGATTATGCGGTATGTCCCACTGGCCATTCTGAAAAGTCTTTGCATAAAAGCAGAATATTCTAGAGGTCACATGACGTACCAGGACATCCCAGAGTCTCTGGTTGCTCGGCAATAAGAGGCAGCATCATTGAAGGATGAGCAGTGCTACCTGTGGTCGCCTTTGTGGTCACATGGGTGCCACACCATGGTCACCTGTTTGGTGCTCATCCCTGCCAGGTGTCCCCAGACCCCCCCAAGCTTAAATACCAATCCTGATGAACAGTGGGTGTCATATCATTCAGTTCCCCCTAAAATGTACACGGAAGTTAGTCCAAACCTCTAGGTCAGTGTTTCTGAGAGACTCGCAGACGGTCTATGTTTTTGCGCTGGGAACTGGGAGGAAGCAAAAACCTGCACTGTCTGGCAGGGAGCTTGGAGGGAGCAAAAACGTGGACCATCTGTGGCTCCCCGAAGACCTGTTTCGGCAGCACTGCTCTAGGTAAACGGCTAAAGCATACAGCACTGTAAAAAGATGTCTTCCATTTTTCATGTTACCAAAAACCCACTTACCAAAAGCTTTCAGATCTTTAACGGAAACTAAATAAATTAGCACAGAATTTTGATGTGTTTATGTAACACTCAGTGCCTTCGCATATCCCCATACACTCTGAAGTTAGCTCTGGCTTAGGCACCATTAGCAGTGAGTTAACTGTAAGCGGACACCTCCTGCAGCGACCAATCAATCTCTCACAGCGCCAGGGAGGAAATCCGGCCCACCGCTCCACACTGAACCGCTTCAGCTCAGCCCCATCTGTTAGTCTACAAGGCGTTAACATCTCAGTGGGCTTTCGCTCTGGGCTTTGACTAATTCATCCAATAAATCAACGATAGCTTTTTCGTATTGAGCCAATCTGACATTGACCATCCACTTTGTTTCCAAGAATTATCCCGTCGCATGACCCACCCATGCTTTAAGTTCAGCTCCCACCTGCACGGTCTAATGTTCTCACTTAGAGTTCTCTGGTACAGTTCAGATTGAGTGGCACCTTCAGCAAAGTTGAGCCATTCGGGTCCTGATTGGAGAGGTCAACATTAAACCATGACCCTACCATTATCATGCTAAGAGTTGGTATGCGGTGCTTACTGAGGAATGCAAACACTGGGTTTTGCTGGATATGATTGGGTCCATTCCAGCCAAAAGGTCCATTGTTGACTAACTCTTCCACACAACATTCCTCCAGACCATTTCTGGCAAGCTTAGAGTGGTGTTCACCTTGTCTGCAGTGACCAAAGCCTACTGCCTTCCATGCCTGTCTTAAATTTTATATAAAGTGTCCCAGGATATCTTCCCAGTGTTATTTCTGACATCTTGGCTGCTGTTTTTATATTTTGGAGCAGTTTTGTCAGGCCAGCTGTTCTTGAGGAAGATTCACTGCAGAGCTTTGCACAATGCTAAACAAAAACGTGTAGGCCCTGTTTTACTATTGACTTACACTTTTCAATAATTGATTCATTTAGCTGAATACTCTTTGGACAAATTCAGGGTTGGTGCCTTACCAAGGGGTACAAAACAAATCTGCTCCTGAAACCCGAACCATCCGTTTTCCTCCATGTGAACTACCCAATTTATCAATTTAAGCTATCCTATTAAAATGTATGTTTTTAATGGTACAATTTCCGACACGGCTACCCAAGAACTCCAAGCCGAGAATTTATTATTCTGTTTCTTTTTGTGCATTTGCACTGAATCATTCCAGACATAAATCACTAGTCCAGACCTCATCACAACTTCTGCGAATCGTCGCAGAAGCGCAGGAAAAACTGCACATGCAAACACAGCCGCTTGTGTTGGAGGCGGGCCTAGTAAACCATTGCCTGGTTTTTACATGTTTATCCCGGCCCTCTGTGGTACCTGATCAGCTGCTCCTCCGGGAAAGATGACTTTGACATTCACTGGCTCTGTCGTCTCCGCCTGTTCTGAGGCACTCTGCAGGGGGCACAAGAGGGCGGCAAGCAGCTCGTGGGACTTTTACTTACACAAAAATGTCCTGAGAGCAGAACGAAAAATGCTTGGTTGAAAGGGATAACACTGTAGAGGAGGTAGGTACAAGCAACTAGAGGAGGTGGCACAACGTCAGATGTCTTGGTCCCGCCTCCTGTAGCTGCTTGGACCCACCTCCTCTACAATCTGATTGGTTGTTTCTCTGAACCAATCATTTTTCGCTCTGCCCTCAGAACATTTTTGTGCAAGTAAGATTCCCACAAGCCGGCAAGAAGCGCTACAGTAAAACACAGGAGGGCAGACCAGCCAAGAAAACACCTATTTTCAGAGTCTCATTTAACAGAAACCCACACTGCACTCCTGCTATATAAGAGTAATATTACTACAACCATTCAGTCCTTTACACTTATTGAACTGTGTTCTATATACACACACTCATTGGCCAGTCTATTAGGTATGCAACTGAAAACACACAGCACCCAGGCAGGGAGAAGAAGTTAAGTTACAGTTTGGCTAAGCATTGAGATCGCTAAGGCGCAGGATCGAATCGATTTCAGTGTGACTGTTGTTATCTGACGCGGCAGCCCCAGCATCCCGGAAACAGTCGTCCTCCTGGGATTTCCGCACAGTGCTGGAGTCTAGCGTTTGCAGAGAAGGGTGCGACGGAACAAATAATATCAGATCTGGGGCAGTTATGCGGCTGAGAACACCATACTAATGAGAGAGGTCAGGGGAAGATGGCCAGACTTGTTAAAGCTAACAGGCCACTGGTGGGAAAATAACAGTTCAGAACAACAGTGGTGTGCAGAACGGCTTCTCTGAACGAACAACTCATCCACCCTTGAGGCAATCCTGGAGGCACAAGTGAGTCCTACCCAGTAATAGTTAGGTGTACGTAATAACGGATCCATCGGGTGTGTAATATTTGTCATCTAGTGTCAACACGAACAACTCCAAGGAATGTGTGTGAAATACACGCCTCACAAAACCCACTTTATCCTCTGTGTATATTTTCTTTGTACTGGTCCTCTTCTACTGGCAGCAAGTCTCCAGTTGTGGTTCTTGGTTCGAATGCTTTGAAATTACCACTAAGAGGAAAGCTGTCAAGTTTGCCTGCTGCCTCGGATGACTTTGTGTAAGTGCGGTCCCTGCTTGGCTGAATTCATTGCAACGTTCAAATACAATAAATCTAATGGCAATCATCAAAGCTACAATTGACTTCAACACACACACACACACACACACACACACATACACAGATGTCGGGTAAACATATCTTTATGGGGACCGCTCATTGATTTCTATGGGGAAAATGCAAAGTACAAGAGTTTTTGCATTTTTAGTTTTTTCATTGCAGTCACAGATTTTTATAAAATAGAGTTTTCCCTTATGGGGACCAGTTTATTTATCACGTTGTGGGGACATTGTGTCCTCATTAGGTAAGGTATACCCGCTCACACACACACACACACACACACACATGTGTGTGTGTCATTAAATCATATGTGTTAAACCATACTTATCTTACTATTAAAGATTTCTAAAGATCTTTCCACAAATACAGCCCTACATATATTCCACCTTGTTAAATTATTCATCGTTTCGGTAAATAATTAATTGCTTTTAGTTCCTCAGTGATTAAGGTAAATTGCAATGTAAATTTATATGGATTTAATTCAGATTATAGTAAGTTACCGATTTCTTTATTATCAATTTTAAATGTAAACATATTCCTCAAATTGCACAAGGTTTGTGTAACAAGGCCAAGGAATGCCATCCAGTCCTTAAATAACATGACTGATTTCGCTTAAAATATGCAAAGAACTTATCAAGCCTATTTAGTTAAGATACCAAATCCCAAGGACCCTCAGGGTTGTGAGGTTCAGGAGTGTCTACCCAGTACTAATCCCTCCAGAAAAAATGTGGGACACTCTGACTCAACTTCTTCCACGATATATTCCTTCGCCAGTGAAGTAGACCAGTTTGATTAAAGGTACAACAAAGAATATATTCACATTTAATTGCGCTAGCAGCCTCATTAATCCTCGGTGACACGTGCGGTCACAGGGACACGTGAGGTCACAGCGCCCAAAAGCTAATGTTCACCGAGTGTCACGGAACAGCATGGAAGGCCGGCTCCGCCCACCCCCCCCACCTTCTCCAGGGCTCCCTCCACGCCACGGTGTCCTGACCCCTTGCTCAACACCGCCAGGCTGCCCAGGTATGGGACGGGACCTCGGGTGACCTTGAGAAGGACGTCGTCCGTGTGATCCTGCAGTAGGCCCACGGCCTTTTCCTGTGTTACCGGCTGGTCCATCAGATGCTCGTTGCTAGCTAGGATGTCCCCGTCCCTCAGCTTCCTGTAGGCATGGAAGGTGGACAATGGGCTCAAGAAATCACAAAGCATCAAGACAGCCTACAGTTTGCACTGCGGAGTGAGAGATGCCACTCTGTGCCTGAAACGTCATGGCGAACATGAACAACGTTTATATAACAGTGCAGATGAGGGGGCATAATTCATGCAGGGAGGCCAAACTTATGTTTAGCCAATGATGTGTTTTTAATCGATGAGTGACAGGGGAGGGGCATTCTGGGGGCCAATCAGATTTCAGCTGGAGCCAGTGACCCTGTGGTCCCGCCCCATATATCAAAAGAGTGCTTATATACCTTAATATAATTAAGAGTGCTTTTCCTATGAAAGAAAACAGATAGCTAACCTGTGATTTTTGCCCGAAACCCTTCTGCTTAAACAAGGGGTCTCAAACTCAAGTCCTGGGGGGCCGGAGCCCTGCACAGTTTTTGATTTGCCTTCATTAAAAACACCTGATTCAACTACTTACCTAATTACCACACAGCTCTTGAGTTGAATCACTTCTGTTGGAACAGGGAAAAAAACTAAGCTAGACAGGGCTCCGGCCCTCCAGGACTGGAGTTTTAGAACCCTGGCTTAAACTGTGATGTTCCTCCACCTAACCATGAGGGAATACCTGCTCTCAGCACTGCCCAGCTGAACATCCTGCAGAAGGACACCCGGATCCCCCGTGTCCTCGCTCCTCAGACTGACCACGGCAAAACCCGGCCCCTCAGACGGACTCCTGGGCAGCTCAACGCCCGTCACGTGGCGGCCCTGTCCGACAGATGTTTACGGCCCCTTAGCGACCATCATTCAATAACCATCCAGGGGGGGAACGTTCAAGTGACACATGAATTACTTTAGGCAAAACCTTCTTTGGTACTGAATGCAAAGCCGACACTTTCTGTTTGAAGTCAGCAAGAATGCGCAACGCAACAAAGAAAGTTTGAGAGCTCCATGAATACCAGCTGTAACATAATGAACCAGGCCCGCTGTCTAGGGGGGACAACTGGGGAAATTTTCCAGGGCCCAGACCCAGGGGGGCCTAAGAGAGGGTCCTTCACGGAGGGGTTGCACATCAGGGGGGCTGGTTGAAGTAATTTTATCCTGGGCCCTGGAATTATACACGCCGACCCCACAACAGACTGCAAAGAGAACGTTGTGGGCCACGTACCTGAGTCATGCGGAGAAAGAGGGGCTTGAGAGGGACGCCTGAGGGGTCGCTGCCGGCAGAGAGCACCTGAGAGTCGCTGGTTTCGGGTTTCAACTCTGGACAGCCGCTTGATGCGACCTTCTGGATCCAGTGTGGCACAGACAATCATAAACAGGACATATAAATAACAAAGAAAACATATGAATACAACTTATATTTACATGAAGGGAGTAATGTGTGGCTGGGTGGGTTAGCGCGCTGTGTCTGTGATCTGAAGGTCATTGGTTCGCATCCCACGGTCAACAGTGATGCAACCGTTTGACCCCTGATTGCTCCAGTGACTGGCTGATGCTGCACTCACCCCAATAAAATGCATGTCGCTTTGGATAAAACTGACTACTAAATATGATAGCAGATGTGATATTTACGTCATATGTAATTAATTAATTCTTTCAGTGCCGCAAAGAACAAAACTGTGCATGTTGCCCTCAAAGCGTGGTTCTCGGTGCAGAACCTTTCGGAATTGCACGCATTGCTTGCGCAGTCCCAGTCAGACCCTTAAGCAATTAAGGATTGATGAGCTGTCACAAAATATTTACGTAGTATTTCAATCTATCAGACGAATGGCAGATTGTTTAAGGAAATGTAAAAGGCGAAATGCGTTTCCGACATGAGAAATCTAAGAAAATTAGTCAACTAATCAGCAATGAAAAAATCACCGTTTGGGGATTTTCCTACCAAACTGACATCCAAAAATATTTCTCATGACCAAGAAATATCCAGCCCAGTGAAATAGGTCAAACTGCAGCGACAGCTGAATTATGTTTTCAGTAGCAATAATTTAGGCCGTCTATCTTCTGCTAAAATCTCTGTTCCTCATGTGACTTACTCACGCTTTCTGCTATTTTGACTCTCTTTTAATGTTTATGTTTATGTTGGAAGAAACAGAACAGACAGAAAAGAAAAAAAAAAACAAAATAATTCAGAGTCTGTCCGCTCAGCGGAGGCTAATGTGAAACGTAGCTGTGGATAGCTAACACCACTACTGACCTTCGGTGCAATCCTGCTGCACACTGCATATAATCTCCTGCTAAAGCATGCAGCAAATAGACAGAGTTCTGTTTTTCTGCTTTTCTCAGTCACCTTACACTGGCGACACAGGGGAGTCCAAAGCGCGCCTTACAACCAGCTATCAGTCCCTCAGCGCACTGGGACACCGTTAGCCCTCGGGGCTGCGTTGGTCACCTTGGGTAAGTAGATTACAGTGCCAGTTTGGCTGCTGCACATTTAAAGAACCGGTTCTGCCCCGACAGGCTGTTGCCATGGCAACACCCTGCCTGAGTCTGAAGGCTCTTCCCTGTTCAGACTCCCGTCTTAAAGCTGGAAACCAGGCACAAATTGAATCTTTGCTTGCAGCATGCTTTTGCTTAAGATTCAGTCCGGGGTGTACTCCCCACCCGGTCTCCGGCCCTGCCTGGGACAGGTTCCCTCAGTTTCCCCCTCCTCCCCCTGCGTAACCCTGGCCAGGAAAAGCGGACTAAAGATGGATGGGTGAATAGACGGATGTTTCGATTAAATTAACCAGCAAAGTAGTTTTGTGGAGTATAGCCTGTATCGTCGTCGACGGCGGCGTGTCGCCGTGCCCAAACATGCAAGGGCAGAAATCATCTGCTAAAAAAGCGAGTCAGGATGTCACCACACTGAAAAAAAAACCCCTAAAACTCATTACGCTACCAAACATCTATAACCGAATCATTCCACTGTCTTAACAGTGTATAGCATAAATCCAGAAACCAATCTGACCTAAACACTAATTATTGTGGATGATTTTCATTTTAAATAAAATGGAAAACACAGTAAAGAACAATGCAAATGACTCATTTTCAGACTGCAGATTATTCTTTTACCTTTAAATTACCGTTAAAACATCGCTGTCCTGAACCCACCTGGCTGTGGGCCTCTTCATGGGCAGATGTAGATTGTAGGGTGAGAATCTGGTGGAACAGGGGGCTTAGGAGAAGAGCCCTAAGTAGGCTGAGCTTCTCCTCCGTGGGACCATGCCCCCTGGCCTTCAACTTGGCCTGTAGGCGTTCCACGGCCTGCAAGGCACGCTGGGTATCTGTTGGGTCATGCGTTGCATTAATGTGATGCAAGTTTGAATAAAAAAAGAGCTTGTGGGAGTTTTACTCACACAAAAACGTTCTGAGGGCAGAAGGAAAAACCATTGGTTCAGAGAGATAACCAACCAATCAGACTGTAGAGGAGATGGGTCCAAGCAACTGATTGGTAGGTCCCACCTCCTCTGGTTGCTTGGACCCACCTCTGCTACAATCTGATTGGTTCTCTCTCCAAACCAATCATTTTTCTTTCTGCCCTCAGAATATTTTTGTGTAAGTAAAACTCCCATGAGCTAAAAAAGATACCTTCCAGGTCAGGATGCTGTAAAGCTATTAGGGCTTTAGATCGAACAGGCCTCACCATTATTTACACCAAAGCAGCTGTCTGAGAGTCTTACGACTCTTCCCATAACAGCGGGATTTCCTCACGGCCTAATGAAATTGTCTGTGTGACGGTTCTGGGTCTTCCCTCGAATCTGCGAATATGTGAACTCAACCGGGTAGGACTGAGCCGCATTGTGGAAACCCTGATGGCTTATGAATGTCAAAATTACCGCAGCCAATAACGAATTGGGATTTAATGCTTAGATAATGCTGGGACAGTCTCATAAGCTATTTCACAAGCATCATAACAGCATGAACATAACCATGTATTTAGCTACAGTTGGCTAATATTGTGGATAGACCACCAAATGGCAGAGGACTATGGGTATGTAGACTGACAAGTTTTCCTCATCTGGTGACCATTACAATGTCCCCTCAATTGCATCATGGGAGTATTAAATCGCTAATCTGCACGCAAACTAGACGTAAATTATGAGGGGTTTTTTTTTCTTAAAAAGCTACTATCATTCCAGTAAAAAGCTTTCTTGGAAACAATTGATAATGACATGTGATTATATTAATTTGAGAAATCAAAAAATAAAAAAATAAAAACTCTCCTTTCAACAGTACAATTTTTAAAAAAAAAAAGGTTTTTACTTCCTGACTCCAACACCGGCCTTTTCAGTATGCTGTTTGAAATTATTTATAACCCTAAAAATATTGTGCTACCAGTAAAGTGAATTCTGGACTAATGCATTTGCATTCTGACACGACTGGAAAACTGGGAAATGAACACAAAACACAATTGTGAATGTTTACCACAGCATATAAATTACAAGAGTGCAACACAAGCTGAGCACAGAGAGATCGGTGGGGTGGCCAAATCTCAGCAGAGGGCAGAACATCACAATAATGTCGCTCTGTTCTCCTCTCCGGAAAATTCCATTCTTTCACTCCCAGAGGTTTGGTTACTTTTGTTCCGCAGAGACATTGGGGCGAGATATTCCACAATTTGCAAACACAACCCCATTTAACCTTCGCTGTTTAGTGTCTTGCCCTCTGAAGAACGCCTGGGCTAAACACGTACAGCTGCTATGTTGCTGTACTAAAGAATAAGCCATATGACCAGCGTACCTGAAACTGATTAGATAAAGCAAGATGCCTCATCTTACAGAAACTTTCTTTTCAGTAAGCATTTTATTTCGGCCATGAAGTTATTTAATTATCTGATAAGTTAATATTTTCAATTTACATAAACATTTCAATTATTTTACTTTATAAAAGAAGAGGAGGTATAAGGGATATAATTAAGCTTATAATTATAATATGAAAAAATTGGGAGATCGGGGTAACGTCATTGACATTTTTCTTTTCAGCATGATGCTGATAGCTGGCATCTGGCGTTCAGAAAAAAATATATATTTTTTTAAATAAAAGAAGGAGCTTTAAGGAAGACTCACCAATTGCTTCAGTCATTCTATCTGAGCGTAACCAGAGCTAGTCAGAATAACGGAGGTTTTTCATCAAAACCTGCAAAGAGAGCAGATGGTGGGAGACGTGAATACGCGATCTGTGAATGAGCAGTGAACCAAAGGCACCTTCAACGAAAACAAATGCAAACATATGAAAATGTATATTATTTTATTTAAGGTGAAAGCAGCATCGACTGCCACTCACTCTGACTAAGTGTGAGGGGAAAAAGAAATGCCTAATGTTTGTGAAGTTCACAAGCGTAACCAGAAATTGGCCGATTCATTCTATATCGGGAAGGACTTATCTATAGCTGCCTGATGTGTTTTGGTGTAATATTTCCATAACACGCAGAAAAATATTATAATACTCAAAGAGGAATTCCACCCCTCTCAAAATGCTGCCTGCAAATTCCTATTAAGTCAAGATCTTAGAAAAGAATTCTGTTACCCACTGACCTGCAAGTCTTCAGATATACAGCAAATCATATTTGATTTGATTTAGTGTAGACACTGATTAATGAATCACTAGCAAGTGGTGCTGATCATTTATCTAAGTCTATTTAGAGTTGGTTATGTCGGTACACTTCAACAAGACTTACTGAACTATGACTGAGAAATACCTCTTACCTTTAAATTTGACAGTTTGTAGTCTAAATACGGTATACAACGTTGAGACAGTATTACACGCAGTCTACACACCAGAGTCTGCCTGTACAGGCCTTGATTGTCATCTAATGCTCTTAACAAGGATTAACATCTGCAGATTGCCCTATAACCCACAGTTACATTAATTGACTTTGGCAGAAGGCTTCATCCGTTCGGTTCTCGTCTCCTCCAGACTGTATTCTGTATTAACATTTGTTCGGGCTTTTTGTTGATTTATTTAATCTAGTTTTTAATAAAACAGGAGAAAAGCATTTCTTTATTAAAGTCGTCTGTTTGTGATATATTTATGGCGCTTCAATGCATACAACCGAAAGTAACCTTACGCCAAAACATAAATTCGCCATTAATAATTCATGCTGATGCCTGTTTTATAGTCTAGAATACAGTTGTATACGAAATATATTGCACCTTGTATAGTATTTGTCCCCCTGTAAACAGAATGTCGGCATTTTATTCATTGTTCTTAGATTTGCATCCTTCATCTGGGAGATGAAGAGGATTTAATACCGACACATCTCCTTTTATACGCACGTATTACTTTAATATGAAATAAGCAGATTTATATCAAAGGGCTGCAAGGCGACGATACAGGTACATTTAGAAAATGGCAACCCAATAAAGTTACGCTCATCGTTTAAAGATGTTATTTTTAAATAAAAGGACGTATTAAAATGCCGCTGATCGTCTTTTAAAGGAGTAAGGGGGCGATGCCTTTGGAACTGGGCACAGTGGGGAGCTGCGCCCGTCCCAGTGCAGTCGGATCCACAGGCTATCAGACTCAAGCTTCAGCATTCATTGTAAAACTTGGAGACAATGCAGCAATACGCAAAATTAAAATAAATTAAGAGAAATATCGCAGCCTAAAGCATGAGTACCGTCCATAACGCCGTCACGAATTAACTTAACTAGTCTATTACACTTGAACTGTTTTCACAAAGTATCCAGCTTATTTAAAGTAAAAGTAAAAGCAGCTAATTCTAAAGGGGGACTTACACGAGCAGCTCCGCCTGGGATCTCCCGGGTTTCTCGCGGCTATCGGGGCCCGAAGCGCGGTCTCGGGAGCGCAGCAGCGGCTCGCAGCAGTCGCGTCGCGGCCGGAGCGCCGGTCACCGCGGGGCCGCAGAAGGTGTCAAGCGCCGCTCGGCGGCCGCTGCGACAACTGGGGCATTTCGCCCGCAGGCTATGGCCGATGCGTCTTCTGTTTACGGAATATTCATTTTTGCGCTTCAAATTAACAACACGCGTGTTTCCAGAGAACATGAGCGTTACAATTTACCTGCCACCAATATCGTTTAATAATATAGGGCTTATTATAATTAATAATTGAGGTCACCGTTTTACTCTAATTGCTTTAATAAGAAAACTGATTTGATTTTGTGCCTGAGTTCCAATAACATGCCAGGAATGTCATTTAATGAAGAAATATATTGCAGATTATCTTTTTCTCCGCATTAATAAATAGCATGCATGCTCTGTATGAGCATGGAAATTGATTGAGCGACTCAGAAACGCAAGCTGGCATTTTTGTTATTTTATAATTGGTTCCATTTGCCCTCAGACGCCAGTTCTTCTTTTCTCCACTTGATGGCACCGTGGCAGCCTGACCATAAAAACCCTTGGCATGAAGGGGAAATAAAGGCATTTAATGGGAAGAAGAAACCTCAGGCGGAGGCCCTTTACGGGAATAATTTTTATTGATCTCCTATTTCTTCCTCGTTTTGATTGAGCGGAGAACGTGTAGTACAAAATCATTTGTTAAAAGCATTTATTAAAACAGGGAGCAACTACGAATGTATGCTTTGAATGTAGGTCTTGGGAGTTTTACTTACACAAAAATATTCTGAGGGCAGAAGAAAAAAAAAGATTGGTTCAGAAAGATAACCAATCAGATTGTAGAGGAGGTGGGTCCAAGCAATTAGAGGAGGCGGGACCAACCAATTAGATTTCTTATCCCGCCTCCTCTAGTTGCTTGGACCTACCTTCTCTACAATCTGATTGGTCATCTCTCTGAACCAATCTTTTTTCCTTCTGCCAGAACATTGTTGCATAAGTGAAACTCCCACAAGCTTGAAGCTACCATAGAAAGACAAATTAATTGAAGTGCAGTGAATAGGAACTTGAAAGCATACCTGCATGATGGTAACCTGGGTCAGTGGAGGTAGGAGGCAATTATTGTGAAAAGCTTGCTGGCTTCTGTTGTATTGGATGGGTTAAGATGTGTGTAAAAATCGCAGGTCTAGTGACACAAGTACCGACATTCCTGATTCTTTATTTTTCTTAGTGAAACAGAAACAGGTAGAGGAATGTTTCTTCTCTTTGTGAGCAGAAGATGAGATGCAGGTAACAAAAACACAGACAAGCCCATTGTCCCTTTGTCTGCCACTTTCCTGTAGAGGCGTCGTGGGCTTCTTGGGAATCAAGAGGAGCTGCTTACTCACCTTGCTGTAAAGCTGCCACAGACTGGTCCATTTTGCACCACAGAAGGAAGGGTGCAGGAGTGAAATTTACGGGAAAACCAAGACGGCTAGGAGGGCCATCTAAGTGAAGGGCGGGACCTCCACCCGAAATGGCTAATTACCCTATTTGGTGCAGCTCTAACGGGTGGGAAGCTTTCTACCTGGGGAACAGAGATTGTGAGGCAATGAGCCCATTAAGACCATAGATGGTTCTAGAACCCCTATTTTTTGTCTTGCCCCCCCCCTGAAAAATAGTATTTCTAAAGCCATTTAGCGATCTGTCCTGCTGTCCTGGACTTTCCTATAGATTTCATACCCGTCGCTTGGGAAACTTTGTTGTGGGGGATCCCCCTCCTCTCAGAAAATTTAACCACGTGTCAGACTCTAGAATTGCCTCTGATGAAGGCAGTATCTCAGGCTAAAATTCCCAACCTGAACTTCCATGGGTGGCCTGGTGCCTTGCACTGAAGCATTTGGGGGTGTTTGCTATCAGCTGAATGAGACTGGAAGGCAGTCATTTACAGAAGAGCGATTTTTGCTCTTATAACTGAAATCTTAGCACAGCTTTTGGGATGGAGCATTTCATTGTTTTATATGCTTTTTTATTATACAACCAGCAAGTATGATCATGTTTCAGTAGAACTGGCCGATTAAACAAGAACAAAAAAAAAATAATAATAATAATCATAATAAAAAAAATTTAAATGGGCCACATACAGCAAAATCCTGGTTTCAATACATCCATTCCTGGCTGGTTAGAATTTCTATTATACATTCTGTCTATATAGTCAACAAACCCTTAAGTTTCCTGTAAATGATACTGTAACCTCAATAGAGCGTTTTTGGCTGTGCAGAATAATGGCCTGTGTTCCAATTGTTTCTAGATATGAATGTGCTGACAGATTAGGGCTGAAAATAAATGGCTAAATAGCAGAAACATCGGTGTGGCGTGTTGCCTGACAATGCACTGCACACAGCCAGTGATTACGCAGCTGTTTCATGCTATATTCTTCTGGAAGCGTTTATCACGCTAGAATCCATTTACCCATATGGCGCAAATGGCTTTTGTGGGGAAACACCCTCACGCTCACACACAAACACACAAAAATGCCATCCATTAGGACGATATCAGTTTAGCCGAGAGGGGAATCTTAACAAATAAGCTCTGGGACATGTGGCACAGTGCTGGTACGCGACCAGCATCACCGCATCATGTGACCTGTGCAGGAGGTTGATTTATGAAGATGGCAGAAGCTATTCAACATTAGAAAATAAGACCAATACGAAGCTGGCAATAAGTAAATTGATGTATGATGACATCTGATGCGATATGTCACAAAGAAGAAGAATGTTAAGGATATAATGCAGCTTTTTTTAGTGGTTAAGACTCACTGTAGTGTTAGCTACAATTATCTAGAGCAAAATGGGCTTTGGGGGGGTAACGTTTAGCTTTGTTTCGTTGTCATGGTTTCACGAGACCCTCACACCAGGAACTTTTAGGAGGCTATAACGGTCATTTCACTCAAAAACAGTGGCAGACAAAGTTACACTCCTCAGCAACACGGGCAGATGGTGCATAGTCCTGAAATAATACAATAAGAGAAAGCATCCTTCTGTAAGTGTAACGGAAGGGAAATGGGAAAGGACTGTAAGAATGACCGGTTCATAAATCTTTGGAAGAAATGCAACCGAGAGTCATGGAAACAGCTACAGAGTGACTCTGTGCCTCTTTTTTTATACCAGGAAAAAATCATCTGTGGCCTCCTGTTCGGAGAACTCTAAGTAGGTCCTTCAAAATAGCCACAAAAATGTACACTAATATGACGATGTGTCCTCCTAGCATCTGAAAGGAACTTCACCCCCTTTCCAAAAAAGCACTTCACACCCCTGTTCAAAGTGCTGTAGAAAGTCACTGGACATTTCCGCATACTGAAACAATGTTCATCACCATTATTTTGATTCTTCCAAACAGTTTTCTTGCAGAGTGCACTACACTCACTTTACTGTGACCTCAGCTTGTCCAGAGGTTAAGCAATAGTTTTTACCAATTAAAAGGCATCGTGGTGTTTTCTGATTTACAAGCTCTCTATGTGTTTTGATAGAATTTTTGTCCATTGCTGAAGAACAAGTTACAAATGTCTGAAAAAATCACAGAGGTCTTATTGCATTGTTACTGTAGTTCTTACTATGGTGCATATACACTACATTACGATCTCATCAACAAGCTACAGAAAGGTTTGATCTACATAAAACAAGTTTGACATTTAAGGCTGCACTGCCATTATAACTCAGTATAAACGGGTTCCATGTGTGTATGTCTGTGTATTTGCGTCAGTAGCATTCTAAGGCTCAGTGTAACTCCAGCATGAAGTCCGTCTGAACACAACTAAGTTGGCTGTAACTCTTGTGGCTGGGTTATCTGCTCTGGCCTCATAGAGGCAGATGTGCTATTTGGTGTATTTTGGATCGGAGGATGCGTGGGAAAAGCAATAAGCGTCAGGGGTCCAGCGGCTTGTGGGTGGGCTTCTCTTGAAGACGGAAACTTGAGCGGAAGATGGGAAGCCCGCGACTGTGAGCTTGACGCCGGGCGCCGGTGTCACTGGAATGCCGGTGGAAACATCTGACGGTTTGGGTGGTTTGCTCATTCCAGCTCAGTCAACAGCCGGCGTCGTAAAATAGAGACAATATGGCCAAGGAAGAGGGGGCATGTTTACGTTTAAATAGTTACGCATTGCTCAGAATGTAAGAGGCTGCTGCTTCTTATGCGGGGATGCACGTGAAAGGTGCGCAAGTACGGAATGGCCGTGATATGCGCGGCAATTTCTTGTCGTCCTTATTTTACATTCATTTGCTCTGTTATGAAAGAAATTACAGTGTATTTTAACCCTTATACCGCCAAAGAAGTACGCATTAGTCGTATAAAAGGTTAAAATGCACAGTAATGTCTTGCCATAACAGCGCAAATTTATTAAAATGAGTACGCATTTGCGCTGTTACGACAAGAAATTACCGCGCGCATCGCTTTATAGACGTTGAATGCGTATTTGCGCGCCAGCTATGTGCGTCCCTGTTCGCATGCTTAACAATGTCGCACAACCAACGTTTCACAATGGAGAAACATTAAAAACTATGGCAAAAAAGCTACCCCAATCAGCTACGCAAAATGCAGCCTATCATTTATGGGCATTGTCTCTCTGCTCCAAGAATTAAATATATTTATCCTAAGCACTCTGATTTAGGCCTGTGTTTTTCTTTCTGAACTACTTTAGCAGTTGTTTCAAGATGTGGGTTGAGCGTCCAAATAGCTAAATAAATAAATAGACCCATGTCCACCGGAATGGGACCGAAACCACGGGCACACACACACAACAGCGCTTCCAAGAGCGGATGGTATAATTGGGTGAATGTCTTCTCACGGGGCTCCGACTGCTCCTAAGAGGATGGGAGAAAATAAGCAGGGAAGACAATATTGTAAAAACTCGTACAAAAATTCTGTCAGTATAAGCATGGGTGTATGACACAAAACTGTAGAAACTACATAAGGCAACAAACCGTCAGTTTTTACCTTAAAAGATGTTATCAATTATCTTTGTTTCACTTTAAATAGAGGAAATTGCCGACATATTTCATCGCATTCTTGTAAATTTTTTATTGTACAATTTTATTGCAAATTGTAGCGCTAATTTAATCAACCTTTAAACAACTAAGGACATGCAACTTTGAGCCCCAGTCACCTACAAAGAGAATCCGTCACAATGGGTGTTGATGCGACAACAGCACGGTAATGTGTTCAGAATAAGGCTGAACGAGAGGGGATGTAGTTATACCTGGCAAAATGATTCCGACACATTTCCGAGGCTTAAGAATTTATGAATTATACAGGCCTGAAAGCCTGTGAGACTCTGGATATCACTTAAAAAGCGATGCATCGCTTTAAAAACATCGCAATGCCTGACAGCCGATCGCTCCCAATGCAATTGAGTGCATTAACGCGTAGCCAAGGGGACGGGGAGCCCATTTAGGGTGGACAGTGGCTGCAGACTTACCGTCTGTTTTAACAGTTGTTTTCAGTTGCACAAGTGCCAGGGGCTGAAATAAATATGTTGCTGCAGCCTTCTTGATGACACCAAAGGGAATCTAAATATTTGGAAATGTATTGTTAGTAGTCTTGGTGTGAGATCCAAGTTAAAGGAGCGCTGCCAAACTCAGCGATGACAGGGATCATTACAATTTACAATCATTTCGGAAAAGTAGGACACCTCGTGATGATCCGCCGCCTTCATTAGCGACGTGTAATTCGTGACGCGTGGCAAATGATTTTGAGCGTTTGACTGTAAAAAAAGTTGATTTGTGAATTGTGTCAGTGCCGCATATAGGTTTAAATCCCGGTCTTCGAGTCGCATCAAAACGGACATGAACTCAGAAATCCTATGTGAAGACTCGGGCAGATCACAGGCTGCCAAATATAGGTCCGCAGCTCAGCTTTTATTTATTCATGATAATGGGCTCCTTTTTTGTTTTGTGGCCTCACAGACTTGGTGGCAGTAAACAATAATATTCGCGTCTAGTCAATGGATTTCAGCAGAAACCTGGGACAGAATGTATCTGTTTATTCCCCCCCTGAAACCAAGAGAGTGAGACTTATGTGCATTTAAAGACAGTCACTCAACTAAATATTCAAGTATGGCTCTTTATGTTCTTTGACCTGTATATATGGTTTTTCCTCCTTGCTAATGTGTTTCCTTTTCCCCTATAAAACTTACAGGTCTTATTTAAATCGCTATCGTTTTGCGATTAATTGAATTTAAAACCCGAAATTTCGCGTCCGAAATATGTAATCAAACATGAAATGTTTTGTAAGCTTTTTGAAGTCTGGGTGCATCGTACATCGTACAGGAGAGAAAAATATAGCCCTGTACTATATTAATGTGTGAATTTTACGGTATTATATATGTAAACTTATAGGATACGTTGTTTATATTCGATTTGAGATAAAATTCTGCCACTTGTAGATATCCTTAGCATTTATTAACGTGGCTGGGCTGCAGATGAAACCATTTTCCCCAAACTGATTCTAACATTTCGTGTGTTATGTTAATGGTATGTAATAGTTTAATTATGTATATACTATAATTTGGCCGACGTTTCGTTTGCTTGATGGCTGAATTGCTTTCTTGGCAACAAGCCACATATAAAAAGTATTTAGTTAATATAATGTAGAGGAAAAAGTATTTATTGTGCGGCGCGAGTCAATTTATCCTGCGATTGCGGCTAGATGGAGCCCGAGTCCGCCTGGTGACATGGAATCCTGCTCGGAAATTTTCCTCTCGCCATTCTCTACCGTTCCCATCTCCAGTCTGCATCTCGAAATTAGTTTGTCATTTTCCTTCAGGGCTCTGTTCAGTAAGCAAGCCGTATCTGGAGTCCTTTACTGCGGGACTTTTCAACGAGGAGAAGGGGTCTGGATATTTCTCTGGGTGCATCGTTTGTTTCCATTCCTCTCCTCAAACACGGGCAATATAGTGGAGAGAAGACGCGGTTGCTTTTAAGGGTGGAGAGTGATCTGGATACAAAATAAGGAGCTTCTTTTCCCCGATATTTTCTCTCAAATGAGCGGATATTAGACTCTCACTGCCGATTCTCTGAGCATCTTTATGGAGAATACAAGTAGCTGTGATCCCAGCAATTACATGGAATCAAAGTCAATATTTTCTTGCAAGAGTATCTGCATGTAGGGTGTTTAGTAACCCAAGGACACAATATATATTTTTTCTTGTTAGGAAAAGACAGTTCTGTGACCAATAGCATCTTTTACGTTTTCAATGGAAAGACCTGAAGCGGATCGCTGCCGCAAACTCGTCAAAAGCTAGACATGTGGTAAGGATGCTTTCTAAATTTGATGCATCAGGGGTCCGTTTATGCGTATTTCCCAGCCCTGTACCTGCATACCATGAGAAAACGAGGATCTTAAATCCAAGCCGGTCGCTGTGTGCCAGCCGTCTTATTGTGTTCAAGAAATCAAACTGCTCAGCAGGTTAAATCGTGCAATGTTCTTGTAATGATTCGGATTTACCGATGCTGTCTGTTGTAGGTACCTGCGATCGATGTGCGTCGCTTAGAAAGATATAAGGATTACAATGTTGGGCTTTTTTTTTCTGTCGGAATGACGATTTACGCGAGAAACACTTGACTAAACGGTGACATTCGCATTGTCGCCGGTTTAAAAGACGCCCAGACGCGCCTTTATACAGGCTAGTTGATTTCGAGATACTTGAGCTGCAGTTTTTATTTCATACTGTACTGGCTTTTAAAAATAGCGGATGCCCAAATGTTAACGCTCAACCCATTTAAGTCTAATTGCGGCGAGACTCACTGTAGCCTAATGACAGCTAAATGTACGGCCAATTGGTGGAATAAAATAGCGCTTGAGATAGTATCGGTACACACTTAAAAGAATTGTCAAAATGACCTTGAATCGTATCTCTGTCTA
Organism: Boulengeromyrus knoepffleri; assembly: GCA_026770805.1. Classification (NCBI taxonomy): domain Eukaryota; kingdom Metazoa; phylum Chordata; class Actinopteri; order Osteoglossiformes; family Mormyridae; genus Boulengeromyrus; species Boulengeromyrus knoepffleri. Next base: position 3,390,423 of record JABJVO010000050.1, read on the forward strand.
TCTTTATATCTGTTTCATTCTTATAATGAGGAAAATGACTACAATAATAAATAACAATAACAGAATTATCATTATTATTAGTATTATGATTAGTCTAAGTATAGTAGGTTGACCGTAGTTATATGGTTTTTTTTGCGGATTTTCTTTAGCTAGTACGAAAATATGAATCACAGCATTCCGGTCATTTCGCCTGTCCTCTTATACCATCATTCATTAAAAGTGCTGTGGTGAACTTGTATTGCGAATTACGTCTAATTATAGAGCAGAATTACGTGTGACACAATTACTGTGCGCTAAATATATTCAGCGTGAGGTACGGTTTCCATGCATTTGCAGACAACCGTACACATTTATGAATGTGTATTTATATACCTTTGTAATTTCGGTAAGATTCTGGCGACTGCTGCGCCATGGATGTTGAAGTTCATGATGGAGATGAATGAACTTGCGGTGATACACCCGGTTTTGCAGCCTCCAGGTACCTTCCCATACGCCGACTGACGCAGTCGCCGAAAGACTCCCGGCATAAATCGCCTTCTCGGTTCAGATATCTCCATGCGATGCATGCGATCATTTCTTAGCATCTTCTTCCTTTTGGTTTTGAATGTTATGACGTTTTTTCCCCATTTAACTTTCACAAAAGAATACAATTTCATTTACTCATTTACATTTAAGTTTTGTAAAAATAGCTTTGACATTTTTTTTTAAATTGATAATAACAATAATAATAATAATGCTTTAACTTTGCATAGCAACTGACCACAGATGCCCACGATGCTCCGAACAATTGTCCCCTTTTATCAGTTATTGCACCTGCAGTAGTAACGCGCATTGTGCCCTTAAAGGGGATATGCGGGCACTTCTCGGCTGCCAATAACTCATCCGCTATTCTTAGCGAGGCTTCACCTCAAAGTACACTTAGACTTCACTTCCAGGCCGCTGCTGATTGCACCGCCGCTCCGAGGGCACCCTCACCCCGCAACGTGTCGTTTGCTGCTCAGAGTGGGGCATTATTTTTTCTCCCTTGCTTTTACAACCTATTTAAAATTACCTAGAGTGAGTCTGCGTCTTGAATACAAAGCATGCAAGGTGGCACTGAACCGTGTCGGTAAAATAAAAGGATAGCGTCAGGCTGATTCTTATAACTATATCAACTGATCGGTGCTATAACTATCAGTGTTTAATATGGAAGTCAATCGCAATGTTTTAGCGTTTATTAGAAGCAGTCAATATATACTGACAATTTTTATTATAATTTGAGTGCAATTCACATATTATGCACATCATGCATTTTAAACACCCTGTTCCACTTTTAGGGTAACGTTCATAAAATAGATATTTATTATCACTAAACACGGAGCAGCGAAATGTCGTTCAGCAGTACTCCAGTTTGCAACAGGCCAAGAACATAGACTGTATTATATGCATAAATGATAAATAGAGAAAAAAATACAGATATAGAAATAGGCTATATAGAGTAGCTATACTCTCATCCGTTTTCCAACATCTTTTGGCTGTACTCGACAAATAGATTTTTGCACTGTTACATTGCGAGACTAACATGTTTACCCACAACTTTTCTTTGAAATAGGCTACCCGTGCAACTCTATTGCTGAAATCTGTCAAATTTAGAAATTCGTTTGGGTAGGCTTGAGAAGATTGTTCTGCTGGTATTGTAAACACTAAAGCTGATAAACAAAGATGTAGTGGGAATGAGTTTATGTATAAGAAGCACTGTAAAAAAATCCCAGCTCAAAGCTCATTTATTTATTTTACTTTATTTTTTCCCTTATACTTTGAAAAATGCAGCCAAAATGCAGCTGCTGGCATTCCATGTCTAGGGTAAAACAGACGAATTGGAATTTAAATGAATTAAAATGTTGATTGCCAAACTTGATTCATAATTTTATACTTTGTAATTTAATATCTAAAATTAATTATATGAATTTCTTTCAAGCTTCTCCTACATAAATCCCGCATTTCGGAAACTCAATTCAGATAATAAATAGCATGTGCACGCGCAAGACGTCCCTTAAAACGCCGTATCTGTTAACGTGTCGTGGTGAAGTTAAACCGGTTGGCGACTCAACAATTAGGAATATCCTGCGAGGCGGGTTACGCTCCAGGTTTAAAGTAATTGTCATTGATTGTTCTGCTGCGAGCAGAGGTCTGATTAGCTCGACTCATCTTAATCAGGCAACGTTTGACCTCCAGCGCGACCTGTAGTGAGATACCTCGCCTGGGATCGCTCGTCAAGATGTTTCGCTGTGTATTAATCCATTAACATGTGGGGGGATTAAAGGTCCTCTGGACGGCCTGCGTGCATAACATCACCCCTGGAGAACAATGTCCCCGCCATGGAGGGGCTTTTTGCAGACAGAGGAGCTTCCCGTTGACGCCGGTTGCGCTTCTGCTCCGCTCGCGAGCGCCAGCGGCCCGTGCAGCTCGCTGCTCCCTGCCCTCGAGGCGGCTCCCTGGCGCATGCGCGCAGCCTCCAGCACCGGAGCCGCGGCGCGAGCCGCAGCCCTGTGATCTGAGGGCCGCCGTTTCATTCCCCAGCGAACTTCCCTAAGTCTTCCCCGAATCCGCTTTCGGTAATGCCTGATTGCATCTTCAGCCTTAAACATATTTTCAGTGAGTGAAACCATCTGGAACTTAATGTGTGAAGACCTTGGTGCCAAAGGAATATATCAAGCTACATTGCACGACCGATTTTTTTTTATGTTAAACTTCTTCACCTGCCTATAAAAACAAATCTGCCTTCAATAAATAAGTACACTAGTGGCCAACATTGTGGAAAAACAATTTTTAGAGATTGCAGAACTTTATTCAACTGGTGCCCCGATTACTTATTTAATCGTCCAATGTATTATATTTGTAACATTCTTTGTTTATTAACATTACCGCCAATATTCGTGCATTTTTTAAAAAGCGTAATACCAAAAATGCTAGGTGTTTCCACAATTTTGGCCACTATAATGTAGGTTACAAGAATCTTTGGTAACGTGTATGTAAAACATAGCATGCATGCCCTTTTCTATCCAGAGAGGGATGTAGTTTGCTGTAGCTCAGAAACTATTAAAAGGAATAACACGAAGCACATAAAAAAGAAATGAAAATGCTTTGTTTACAATACATTAGGCCCTGGGAATGAATAATTGATTAAATGTTAAATTAGCATGGGGATACGTGTTTGGGTTTAAAACAGTCGGCGGACTGCTTTTCCGCCGTGTGGCCGCTGCCCCCTTTCGCACAATGTGGGCTGGGTCCCAGTCGACGGCGTTCCCATGGCTGTGGCTCATCTAACACGGCCGCAGCAAAGCCCGAACCTCCGGGGCGAGGCGGCTGGGCCGAGCGGTGACGCTGTTCCGGGCGAGGCGGAGTTGCCGGGGGGGGATTCGCGCGTGACAAGGCTGTAGCGGGGGGTGGGGGGGCTCTGACACTGCCGCGAGCTGTGAAATGCAGGGCCCCCGCTCTGTAGCTTCGTCTCTGTCTGACAGGAAGTGGCCCCATCTGAGAGGCAGCGGACGGCAGAGCGCTTCGGAAAGGGAGCCTTTTTGGGCCCCGTTTGATATATGTGAAGAGTTTATAATACGTATTTGGGATGTTTTTGTTGTGGAAAATAATTGGATTGGCCTGCGTTGATGGCTCACTAAAATGTGCTTTCCTGAATGTAAGTATCCTTATAAATAAATAAATCTCTTAAGGTTCATTACCTTGTTGAGTACCCTATGTAATGCATCATTTCTCCCTGCTGTAAGTAAGTATACAGGAATTTATAACCTCTCCTCAATAGTTTGGAGAATTTAGTCCTCATTCATTGTCTTTTAATATTTAAGGAAATACTTCAGTAATAATTCCCTGTTGCATCTGTTTCTGTCTTTTTAGAATTTTGCATGGGTGAGCCTAGCTGACAGGAGCGTACAGCCATAAACAACATGACCAGTATTCATTTTATGATTTCATTAATTACATTTTGACAGAAGCCTCCCTAAAGTGCATGTAAAATATGCACATAATCACCGCATCGCTCTTGCGATTCTAGGTGTGTGAAATTTCTGCTTTTGCGATGCTTATGAATTTGCGCCGTGTTAACATTATGGGAATCTAGATTAATAAATATATTTAGCAAATGGACTATGTAAAGTAATTCAGTTATTGGTATGCAGGGGCTTCTGAACAGTCTGTTGTTTTTCCTATGATGCGATTCAGTATTAGTTTGATAGTGATTGGCAGATCCACAGCAAAGGAATATCATTGGTGCTGGTCCATGGAGAGATTGCGAGGATCAGTGACAGTATCACACCTAGCTGTCACAAAAACGCCCCCCCCCCCCCCCCCCAAACCTGTCCTACACCTGCTAGTTGAAGGCCTGCCGTGGCTGTGGATTAGGGCCCTCACGCATCAGATATATTTTGCTGTGTGCTCCTGCCCTGCATAACGAGAGTGATGCGATTGGGAGAGACCGTAACGAAAGGGTATACATCCTGCCGCTGAGGATTCTGGGTAGACTTGAGGCTACAAAACCCGGAGAGGACGTTTGAACATCACATGACTGTTTCTACTACATTTCTCTGCTGCAGGCTTAGCATATAACGGTTGTGAAACGCTGGGGGCTGCAGCCTTTTGGGAGAGAAGAGTGGCCCCTTCCAACCCCGGGTGAGGCTGCGCCTGTCCCGCAGACATGCGCCAGAATGCTGCTGCTACGTAGTTATCGGCCGTTTCATCAGTCGACGCTTTTATTGCAAGCATCTTGCGTAGATTACGGTTGGGAATATGTGCAGCGTTTGTGCAGATGGTAATTACGTCAAGGTTAAACGTGCTAAAGAGTTCAAAAGCAGCCCCGAGATTTGGACCGGCAGCCTTTTGATCCGAGGGTGGCGCTTCTTAAACGGGGGCCCAGCTGCGGCCCCCGTGGCTCCATCTGTGCTGACGGCTGGCTGTGACACTGATGTTCCCGGACAGCGGGGGCGCTTCGCTCTGTTGTGATGCCGGCTCAGTGTTGATCACTCGCAGGCCTTAAAGGAGCAGTGGCGCCGCGACCACACAGTGGTGCCCTTAGCCCCGGGCAAGGTGTCGTGCCCATGTACTGGCTGTTGGCAGCGCCTTGTTTCACCATACTGCTGGCGGGCAAACCGAAGTATACAGTGCCGGTCGTTTCTAGTGCAAATCTGCAATTTAACCTGCAGCCAAGAATTTAATCAAGGACATACAATATGGGAGCCAATATCATTCAAACAATTCAAAACAGGTTTAGTGACTATTTACTGTTATTGCACTGGTTAAGACTGCATGCTAATTATGTCATGTGATTATAGTTCTGTGCGAAAGTCTTCGGGCCTCAGGTTAGCGATGTCAGTACCCCTCCTAAATCAGCCCAGTATATCTGCAGCGACCATGCAAGTTGTTTTTTGACTCAGCCGCTAACACACTTCGTATGACCAATCATTGACTTTTTAAAACTAATTTAATCAATTAAAACGTGAACATTGAGTGGCTCAGGTGCACCTGAGGAGAGGTTTGGGAACTGAAGCGGTGTTCATCTATTCATCTAGCCACCAAAAAAGATATCAGTAACTTTTTGGAGAAGACAAGAAATTCTTGTTAGTTTTTATTGTTACGATTAATTTGCATAAGATTAATTACATTTTTTTCCCATGTGCAAATGTACACTTATTATCCAGATAGATATATTTAACATTTTTTGACAGCCAAAGATTTTTACACAGCACCATATTTATAGTGGCTCAGTAAGGTATTGCATCATCTGGTTAGATCATGGTTAACGAGGGCTAAGTTTGGTTTTTGTTTGATTAGTCGTTTTCTTAATGACAGTGGTGGGTTGTCATTGGGTATTTTTCATGTCTTGCTACCATATACATGTTATACACGATACACTTTTCTAAAAATTCTTCGCAAGTGTAGCACTTCGGTAAAGGAGTAGTCCGGCTGACTCCCAGCAGTATGGCCACGTTCCGGGATTTTCCGTTCTGGCTGTCGAGTCGTCCTCTGATCATTACCGCTGACTTGAAGCACTCGTCTGTCCGCTGGTGTTGGTGTGTTTCTGGGTCACGGTAACAGCGGCCGCTTTAGTCACCTGGCCTGCGCACGCTTCTGCGTGACGGTGAAGAGCTTTAAACTCGAGCCGACGAGGGAAAACCACTTGCGCATTAGTCATCGTCACAGCTATCCCCTGAACTGCGGACTGTCATAACGGTCGCTCTCACCGCATTGTAATGAGATACAGCTACGCTGGGCCAAGTTTTATTGTTGTTTATGCGTCGTGATTGAGCGAGAGGCATCTGGAGATGGCCGAGGCTTCCCCTTTGGGTTTTCTCTGTCATGCGATACACGTCTGATTAAAGGACTTAGTGACTTTGCGTGTAGGGTTAAGTGGGTTAGCAGGCTGTGGTTGTGATCAGAAAGTTGCTGGTTCAAATCCCAATTACTCCGTGGATTGTCTGACCTTGCTTTCTTAACTGCATGTCACTTTTTTGAGTGTCTGCAAAGTAAGTGCCCCATTGAAAAGAAATAGAGACTTAAGCAGTGACACTGGTATACTTGTGTGACGGCTAACTTTTGGTGTTTATTCACTGGGTTGGTGCTTTGTGTGGTATTCATGCACGCTATTGTTAAATGAGTAGTACACTGTGTTATGTGTATATGCACTTTAGTAACTGTTCTGCTCATTTTATTTAGTCTTCACCCTGTTCAGCGACCTCATAGTACCTCATAACTTGAGTCTCTTCTCTTTATGGCCTGCATGCCAGATGACTGTTAAGGATTCAGGCATAAAACCACGAGCCCGTTGGTTCGAATGCCAGGTTGAGCCCCACTGTGAGTGACCTGTGAGTGAGGTGATTAGCCCAAACCGCTCTGGGATACATCCATCGCCCCCGTCGGTGGTCGTACATAAGGTGTGGCAGACCCCGCAGAGCAGGCTAGCCCAAAACAAATGGTACAGACATTCACATAAATGTGTGCGGACACTTGGAGGAGTAGTAGGAGGAAACACTGATAGAACAAGGAAAGAAATCGTGTTAAAAGGCAGAGATATAGGCTTTTAGGGAGGTCTGATGTGTGCGTTTGCGGAGAAACAGCAGTAATTGCCGTCTACGAAGCTAGCCTAGCGTGTGGTTAAGGGCAGTTTCAAGGAAGCTGGCTAGATTCGGATATGCGTTTTGTGATATAATAGCCTAATGCTATTTTAGAAATGAATAGAAATTATTTGACCATTCTGATTATATATACAATTCGCCAAAAGGATCTCCGCTATTAAGATCTTGGTAGGAAACGGTTGACAGTCTGTTTTTCTCTCAGTATTGTCTGAATTGGTTAATTTCTGTCTTCAGGAAACGGCTATACCTTTTCTTTGACTCACAAACAACTCATTCATTGTTCATTAAAAGATTAATATACAATTCACCAGGGGAGCATAGAGATGAACTGTAGCATTATGGAGGATGAGGTCATTATGATTTTTTTATACATAGCTGAAGTGAATTATGTATTGGAGTGTAACAGGAAGTCAGAACAATTGTGATTGTGTGTGTGTGTTTTTTTGTTTTTTTTTTTTGAGGAAAAAAAAACATGAACGGAATTAAAACTTAGGATTGATATCAGATTCAGAGTGTACTGCAGCCTTGTGCTCCCTGCATGCTGGAACAGGCCCCCAGGCCCCCGTACCTGACAATCCTGTGCTGGGTAAGTGGATGGATGGATGGAAGGAAGGAAATTTGTTATTGCACACATATAAAATTATAAGGATAAATATTCTAAGTATAATAAGTTATACATTAACAAATATTGTTTTTCTTAGTAATTATACACTGTCAGTTGAAATCAACAATCGATTCCTATTTTATGTCCAATATGGAAGTTTTTTTGTTGTGGTTGCTTTCGTTTTTTTTTGTTTGTTAAATCGGTTAATTTGAGGGAATATCTAGCTAAAGCTGGAGAAAATGCCTTTTCTTTCTCCCATGTGTGACAGAGCCGTCCTTCACACCGCGATCACCTTTCATTCTGACGCCCGGAACGGGAATCGAATGGGAATGAAATAATTAACTTCACAAATACAGAAATGCGTACAGTCCGGAAGATAGGGTGGAGAGGAGTCAGGCGGATGCGGGGAGAGGGATCGCGCCACTTCATTTTCACGTTTTCCGGCTTTTGGCCAACCTGCCGATGAAAAATAAATGCAAAAACAGCCACGCAGGACTTTTTGGAAATGTCTCGAGGGAGACACTTTTATGGGTGTCTGATTAGGCGATTTTTATTTATTTATTGGTCATTCGTTCATTTATTTGCTTGGGATGGACAGCAGCTTACAAATTCAATGCGGTGGAAAACCAACGTGCACATGACGAGGAGTGATAAACAAAAAAGGTATACACAGAATGGGTAAGTCAATAAGCAATTTCTGAGAGGACGTTTGAACATCACACTATATTTGAACCACATCAGCAGTGGGCTGCCTGGCAGAGCTAACAATTACTCTGAAATACTCTCTACTGTGTCACTGATAGGAGTTTTCAGACATTAATTCAAAGAATTGTAATTGAACTGATAAAATCAAGAGCAGAGTTAATTGGTAGGCCTAATTACATGAATAACAAACATACCCCAGGTGAAGAAGTGAGTGTTTAACCACTCAATAGTTATTTTGAAATTATTATTATTATAATAAATGATGCCATTTAAGAGTAAGATATAGTGCACTCATGGTGAGATATAAAATAATCAGTGAGTCCTTGCTATCTGTTATTTTAGCAGTACTGCGGTTCTCTATTTTTGGTACATACACAGCATTATAGAGACATGTAGGAGCAGTATTACGTTAATATTACATTTAATTTATTTTGCAGATGCTTTTACGCAAAGCATACAATTGAGAAAGCAGGGTCAGACTGTCCCAGCAGGGGGCGGGGGCCCATCGCTCTGCCGGCCACGGGATTCGAACCCGCCATCTCCCGATCGCAGACATAGTCTCCTAACCGCCAAATATTTGGCAATATTTGCAGTCTATTTCAAATGCTTAAGTGACGGCGTTAGAAATATCAGCCGTTTTCCAATTTCCATTTTCTCCAGTTTCCTTTGAAATAAGAGCTGTTTCTGTTCCATTTTGCTGTTGCCTTTTATACGTTCAAAATCTGTGCTATCTGAAAGCTGCATCATTACTTAGCTGAGTATCATCTTTGAGTATCATATACTCATCCTACATCCGAATTATTGTTGCAATTATTGCATCTAGGCAACCATTTAAAGGAGACGTGCTTAAGCAGGATGGAAATTATTATTATTACTATTATTATTATACTATTTATAATAAAGAGTCACTGAAACACATCTGTGCCTCATAGAAAAGAGTTGGTTCTTATCTGCGAAATGAATGAATATGCAGTTAAAAAAGAAAGCTCAGTTCCATGCTAAAGTGAATGGACAGGGTGGATCTTTAGAGTGATGTGAATTGCTAGCATTGTGTTTTTTGAGTTGCACACGAGTTGACGGTCACCCGGGCCCTCCCGTCGGACTCGGCCCCCGCTTGCCGAGTGGAGGTTACGTTTTTTCCCCCCTTGCAATTACTGGCATCGCATATCGATGGGCCTCTTCGGGTCGATGCGATCGAGCTGTCGCTATTGCATCGGCATATCGATGGCGCGTTGATGCGTAAATGCGCGTTCGTGCTTACGAGTATTTCCGTTACGTTCTCTTGGCTGTGGTACAGTATATGCATAGTAGGCATAGACCTGTCCCCAAAGGATGTTGATGTTTCGCCCTTCAGGTTCAGCTTCACTCTGTATGACATTTCCCGAGTTTCCCATTCCAAAGGACTCCTCTCATATGCGGCCTGGGTGTTCAGCTGCCAAGGGACAGCGTGTTTGCCTTTCTCCAAGGGCTCTGCTCTTTCATGTCAGATTTATCCCTGTGCTCCTTCACTCCTACTTCACCCTCTTGCCTCTTCAGTCCCCTTTTCCTCCGGAATCTTCTCTCCAGTTCTTAATTTTAACACGGTCGACAAGACGTGATCAGTATTCTGTGAGAACATTCGTTTTTTTCCCTCCGTCTATTCTTATAAACATCTTTAAGCCGTTATTCGTTTTCTGTTCCATATTAAGTGTCAGCTGATTTCCCAGTCATTGGAAATTAGAAACACTGTAATTAATTGTTATTCCGGTTAAAAACAGGCATGTGGGAAATGTGTTTTATATATGTATTTATGTGATGCATACAAAAATACGAGTGAAAAGGCCCTAGTATCTTCTGAACAGCTGTGACACAATGTGGATTCTATAAGAGTTACACAGCTGGGTACCTCCTTACTGGGATGCCTTCAAAGACGAATTCATTTGACTGTAAATCTCTTCTGTCCTCCATCTGCTTTGATTGCAATATATTCCATATGCATTGTTTTGGTTTTGCTTATGTCATGCGTTTTCTGGCCAAAATGTCACAGTGGCAAAGGTTGTAAATACCCGGTAAATATATTTAACTGCTGCTTTTGAGGAACGGATTCACGCATGCACAGACATTCATTCAGTGGCTGAGTGGGTTATTTTGCATATAGATAGATTGGCACTTTTATCTTAAAAGCCAAACAGTAGTTTTAGTTGTCGAAATCCGTGACTTGATGGGGAATGAAGTCCTATTTCCTTGTATGTTTAGTATAGTCTCTCCTCACTTGTGCTGCTCTGCACGCTCGGCACGTGACGGGATGCCAGAATTCCTCGCAAACGCTGAGTTCCTTTTTCTCCCGTGACTCGATTAAGCCAAACTCAGAATGAATGTGATTTATTTCCATCCCCTTCTAACGGAACCTTTCCCTCAGCTGGTTCGGACCGTCGCTGATAGACTTCAGCATATTTTTTGCGTGCCCTTGCGTCAGGCTAAATTGATTCCTCTAATCAATACCGTAGCATAGGAGCCAGCAGAGAGGGATTCTATGTGCTTGTAGGCTCTTTGTAGCTAGCAGTGCTGATGATTCACTAAAATATGTCTGAAAACAGTATGTTTCTTTGTTTAGTATAGAGCAAGACAGACACAATCGGTCTGATATATAACAAAAAAGGATGACATTTGTGATATGACTTTTCAGACCTGTCTCACCATCGTTGGAGTGGGTCGGGCGGGGTTGTCTCACCTTGAGCTAGATGGACCACCTTTGAGAGACTGAGTGCTTAGTGCTGACAAGGCTGTGTGAAAACGCGTCTCTCTTCTGGATGATATACAGTGTGTCATGTTTATGCAGTGCAGTGCAAATGTTTGTCAAGCCCACCCTTGTCGTTTTTTTTAAAAAAGAAGTTCTCTAGCTAGATATTGCCAGTCAGACGTCCTTCCTCTATGTTGCTTGTGGCTCAGGCGGTAGGACTATTGCTTTGCGTGTTTTGGACTGGGGGGGTTGAATCTCACCATCTATGTGCATGTGCGTTTTGCACATTCTTCCTATATTTTCGCCAGCAGTCCGAAAACATACCATCGGGTCAGTTGGTGACTCTAATCCGAACCCATTGTGTAATTCTGTGCGAGAATGTGTATGTGTGTGTCCTATGATGGACTGGTGTCCCATGGAGGGTGTGCTTTGATGAACTGGTATCCCATGCATGGTGTGCTTTGATGGACTGGTATCCCATGCATGGTGTGCTTTGATGGACTGGTATCCCATGGAGGGTGTGCTTTGATGAACTGGTATCCCATGGAGGGTGTGCTTTGGTGGACTGGTATCCCATGCAGGGTGTGCTTTGGTGGACTGGTATCCCATGCAGGGTGTGCTTTGATGGACTGGTATCCCATGCAGGGTGTGCTTTAATGGACTGGTATCCCATGCAGGGTGTGCTTTGATGGACTGGTATCCCATGCAGGGTGTGTTTTGATGGACTGGTATCCCATGCAGGGTGTGCTTTGATGGACTGGTATCCCATGCAGGGTGTGCTTTGATGGACTGGTATCCCATGCAGGGTGTGCTTTGATGGACAGGCTCACTGCAATAAATGATAATGGAAAAGGGATGGTTGGGCCAGAGGAAAATGTATAACACAGCTAAGCAACCATGTTTCTTTGCTGTCTCCCCTGACTTCTTTTATATGATCTGCAAATTAGTCACAAGTTTACTTAGGGCTTTGTTATTCTAAAGACTATTTATTTGTTCATTGCTTTGAGGAACCCAAGTCCCAGTTGCTTTTACATGTTCGGCTACCCGGAATCTTGCGATACGCAACAAAAGCCACCCCTGCAGCACATTATACGCATGCAGTGCAAACATGCTGTCTCGAGTCCCACTTATCTGTGGAATTTTGAAACTCCTTCCCCTCCTTTTCTTTTTTCCTTCTTGCCCGCAATCATGGTGCGAGGCCGGGGGGGGGGCGGGGGGGGGGGGG
>JABJVO010000050.1:3409454-3452174 GCA_026770805.1 Boulengeromyrus knoepffleri
CCCGCAGGCATTCGTACACGGCCTTGCGCTCAAGGCCGAGGCTGTCTGTGCGATGTAGGCCGCCCCCCCCCCTCCCACACGCCATCTCAGGAACCCAGGCTGTCAGTCAGCTAGCGGGCTGATATGTGTGTATGTGGGGGGGGTCATATATTTTACAGTGTCGGGACCAAGGACCAAATGTCCCCACGATGTGATAAAAACCTGTTATTTTGACCATTTTTTCAGTCCCCACAAGGGTAAACTAAATTTTTAAAGCCTCTGCGACTGCAATCAAAAAACTAAAAATGCCAAAAGTCTTGTATTTTGTTTGGCTACTTATGGTTAAGTAGGGTTAGGGTTAGGGTTAAGGGTGTCAGTGCAGGGATTAGGGTTTTTCCCATAGAAATGAACAAATTCTCTAGTATAATAGTGCCTGAAATGGTACATATACTGCTGACGCTTTTGTATGCAGAGATATATAATGCAGATTCAGGCCCCCGTGACCCTGCTTAGGACAAGCAGGCGTAGAAAACACATGGACGGTAAACACAGTGTGGTTTGTCAGTATGCCTCTTGCAGTGCGGCGGCTCAGAAAGATGATTCCGAGCCCGGTGACGTCAGCAGGATTGGGTTACGTTGGCCTGCGCTCTGACCTTTGACTCCCCCCCCCCCCAGCTCCGTTTCCCGGGGTGAAGGGGGGTGGGAGTGTGGGAGGGCAGTAGGCACGAGCTGTGAGAATGCATTAGGCCGGCCGTTTAAGTCTACAGCAGGCCAAATCACAAATTAATTGATTTTGAGGCAACACCATGAGGTAGTACAGCCTCATTACATCAGCCTGATGGATTTATTTTACTGTGTTTTTCTACATTAGCTGCTTGAAGTGGCTGTAGGCTCTAATGAATGTGCAGCATATAGATGTATCCGTGACCTTCGCTTAGAGTGGCAGCAGCCTGTACCACAGGGCCCTTCCTGGATTTTTTTTCACTCTTTCCTTTATATTACAGGAACGTCTTGTTGTTTTCATGGTGATTTGAAGAGCCTCTCGAAATAACCTGAGCAACATTGCAGGTGGTTTTCCAAAGGTCTTTGGAGACATCTAAAGGGTGAAATTTTGGAAATCACTTTTTTTTTCCAGTGGGGCCTGGATACTGAGTCAGGCTCACACAACATTCAAAACGGAGGAGACTGGCAGATTTCTAATGAGAAAACGAAATTGATCTTTTTCTTTTGGTTTGTTTTTTTTTTTTTTTTCTTTCCATCCTCCTGTGCCTCTGGGACAAAGCTTACTTTCGCTTGGCCAGTCTGGCATCCAGCAGATAAACAAAGCTGGGGGGGGCAGCCTCATGGTGGCAGATCCAGGGGGTGGTCGGCGAGACCTTGTGGAGCAGGCCCACCCAGAAATGCCTCCCTATCTTGGGGTATTGCTATACCCACTGTCCGCTCGAACTTTTGACCCCAGACTGGCTTTCTGTTAAATATCACATGCCTTTATGTCCATGTTTGTGTATGCCTGTACATTGTGGTTACCAAGCTCCATGCTGTATAGATACTGGGCCCCATGCTGTATAGATACTGGGCCCTGTGCTGTGTGGTTAGCGGGCCCCGTGCTCTATAGGTATTGGGCCCCGTGCTGTGTCGTTACTGGGCTCCGTGCTCTATAGGTATTGGGCCTATATATTCTGCAGTGGATGCTTCACTGGCAGGATAAGCTATGTAGATGGTGAATAGCTTTAATTGAATATGTGTTCTTTAAGCAGACAAAGCCATCGGGGGGGAGTTTTGGGGGTCTACACGGACCTGTATGTCATAAAAATGGCAAAAACTGAGAGCAATTTTGTATACCAGCACTGCTTGAACCATAAATGTATACATTTAATTCTCTCTCTCTCTCATATACATGTACTGCAGAAGAGGCTGGTTTGTGACTTCTGTTTTCCTTCTTTTTCAGGACTGAAGAGTCCAGTGGGATGTGAAATGTGAAGCAGTGGGATTTTAAAATAGGTTTGACGGAGCGAGCGACATTTCCAGGTACCTGTCTCGGTCACCGCCTCGTTTGTCATTTGCCGTCTCCCTCCCTCCTCCTCCACTTCTACTCCCCTATCTCCCCCCCCCCCCATCCGTTGATCGAGCTCCGGATGAGGCCGATCCGCCGGCGTACGCCTGCACCTCGTTTTCCAATTAAGGCCCGTGTTTGCGGAAGCTCCGCTTTGACTGATGCCCGTCAGCGTCTGCAAATCTCCGCTTAATTACTGATAAGCCTTTGATTCGGCACCCGGTGGATTATTTTCGCCGCACGTCGGCCTGTGCTGAGAACACTCCCGGTTCTCCTTTGGCGTGCCAGCCATGTTTTCCTAGCAATCATGCAAACTCGCAGCTGCCTGAAGGCTGCTTCTCCCCCTGCACTAATTAGTCATTGTTTGTGTTCACACACTTTCACTCAAAACCGGCACATCAAACCAGACTCAAAATTCATTCAGTGTTTGCAGGAAAAAGATTCCCGGCATAAAACATGCCGGCGATGGCCGTGAAGAGGACTTTTTTATTTTCGGTGCTAAAATCTGTCGGGCCGTGCAGTAAAATTACATTATTTCAAGTCATTACAGAATATTAATGTTCTTCATCAATGTTTAATGCGCTCGTTGTTGCCGCTGTAAGACTGAAGAAAGATTATTGCACATTTCAGCCCATAGGTTGTGTGTTCTTAAAGTACCCAGGTGACTACGACACAGACGATTGACCAACTTTACGATAACGGTTTATAAGCGAGACTCTAGGACCTTGCAGGACAAACCCTTTCTAAAGTCATCGCCAAACCTTTTTCTGTTGACTTGTAGACAGTTACAGCTATTAGGGATTGTATCTCAAATCAAGGGCTCTATTAGTGTTGAAATGTGTCAGCTTAATTCATGTCTGCGAGGTGCTCACATCATGAGAGTTTTAATGTGTGCTGACACTGAATTAAGACCTATATTTGATGCACCTTCCGAGCCCTAAGCGAAGTCATTTTAGATCAGCCTTAATCGGAGAAATACATTTCTGACTGCAGGCTGTTTTCCCAATGAAACATGCAGCGACCAATTACCCATTTGTGGGTAAGCTTATCGCTATTAATATATATATATACCAAAGTATACACACAGTTTTTGTGTTTTTTTTTGGTCTTCCATCTTAGTGGCAGTCATAGATTTTATCATTTATTAAGTTATATGACTCATAATAAAAATATGAATTAAATTGACATGTAAAATCTAAACGGGACATGTTTTCATTTCATGGTCCAGCGTTTGTTTCTTGTAAACAGTCCTTAGAAAACAAAACACATATGGCTATAATATTTGCTAAGATAACGGGTCTCGTAACTCATTTACAATGCGGTATGTGTTTTATGGTGCGGGTACGATATGTAACCACTTCATTTGCTGGTTAAAAACAGTAGTATTGATTAATAATATAACAAGCGAGAGTAGCAATCAGGATAATAAAAGCAGGAAGAGTGCCTATGAAGTTTATGGGCAGAGCGTGGAACAGATGGTATCTCTTATCACTGTATGAATGAAACTGACTGCATATGGTCATAGGCTGCCTGCATTTCATTATGTTTTAGCCAATGCAGCGCACAGACTTTTTTCAAGAGGCAGGTGACCAAATGGGGAGTGTGGTTTAGGGCATATTTCAGCAACTGGGGGTGTGACTTAGGGTAAATTTTGCTGGGTGGGGGGTGTGATTTAGGGTCATTTTTTGCTGACTGGGAGATGTGGCTTAGGGCAAATTTGCTGGCCAGGGGTGTGGATTGGGTATATTTTGCAGGCTGGGGGTGTGGCAGAAGAGGGGCAGTTTCTGTTTCTCGGATAAAAGGGGCTGGTGCTCAGGAACCTTCAAACCCCCACCCCCCCCCCACCCCCATCCCCTCACACGTCCCTCTCTTTGGCGTGTTTTATTTTATTATGAACAAACTTGTGATGAGGAGGCTGGCTGAGGTTTCTGGAGAACAAACGTCTGAACTGTAATTCAGTTAATGGCCAAACAGTAACCTGATTAAACCGCAGTCTAGAGTCTCGGGTCGGCGTGTGGTCCGCTTAGCATGGAGATATGGATACCCATCGCTCACTCGGTGCTGAGGGACGCTTGCTCCCTTCTCTCATCAGTTAGAAGGCCCCTGAAGTCCCCCCAGGAGAGGAAGCAGGAGAATAGTTAGCCTGTACAGCAAGACCCACCAAGTAACCTGGCATCTATCGCTCTCGGAGCGGTGCCTGGCTAATCCTTAGACTTAGAAAGTCTAATCTCTGACTTAGGACTTTGGATGAGAGTTGGTGTCTAACCTAAGGTGAACCTTGATCTTGCGGGGCCTAAAGGTGCTTCCCCACCACGGGAACCTTTTTCCAGAACCAGGGACTTTGGTCGTGTTCACACCGCAGGAACTTGGCCCGATTGTAGTTACTCACAGGCAGTTCCGGAACCCTTTTTTCAGTACCTACTCCAGACTCGGTACTTTTTATTCAAACACAAACTACTGGGGAGAGACCTACAGCGATGGCTTGCTAACTGGTTGACCATAAGCAACGCCGCTTGGAAGTTACACAGAAATGCAGAGAAAGAGAAATATGACGGAGCAGAAAATGAGCAGATTGAATTATTTTTGTACCACAATTACATTTAATGCATCAATGTGCAATTAATTAATACATTTTTTGCTTGCGTTTCCATATTTCTGCATTGGAAAATCAGATCGCTAACCAATATAGTTTTGTCTAATATTGCTGGTGCAGCGGTGAAACCTTCCAGCGCTTATTAACGGAATAATGTGACATTGTTTTTTATTCAGTGGAAAATGAAAGATCAGTCTGACAGGCAGATTTAATAAGAACCACAGAAATATGTCACAGGTCATATAAGCAAAGTAGCATATAAATAAAAGGCTGTCCCCCTGTTTTGAATGCAATTGATCCCTCAATAACTAATAAATAACCAACAAAATAATTTATTTATTCTCCATTGTTTTGGCGCGGCGGTGTAGCTTCGTATGAAATTGTGTGAAGTTTTAACCTACTAACTTTTTGCGTCTCCCACGCTTATTTAGCATTAAGGTCCCAGTTCTGTTGTACGGTGTGAAAGCAACACAAATGTGGCCAAAAGCTACAAAAGTTCCAGCTCGAGGCAGCCTAGGGACTTGTAAACAGGGACCAGGTTCCTGAATTTTGGTGTGAAAGCGCCTTATGGACCCATCGGATACATGGGGATTCACCTGGATGATTTTCTCCATCTTAATCCCATAATAAATCAGTTGCAATTACTTAACGTTGTAATGAATACAGTGATCTCATCGTTATCCGAAAGATTGCGCGGGATTTGCTCCCCCTTCTGACGATCTCGATGCACGCAGCCCACGTTCCACACTGATGTTAGCTTTGGGTTCCTCGCGCATCGCTCTGAAGCGACCCCGTTACCCTGACCTCACCACCTGGCCACGTAAATCACAGAGCCAACGATCACAGAAAGGAAGGATTAAAAAAGAGCTTTATTTCTGTGCAGCTTGTGGCACAGCTGTGGCTATGAAGCAGCTTGAGGTGATGATTTTAACAACGGCTCCAAAGCAAATCTCACCGAGCGGATCGCTTACCCTTTGATTTCAGCTACATGATCCTTTATTTTTTCTTTTTTTCTTTCCCCCCGTCTGTTGTGCAGAGCTGCTGGGCTCATCGCGTTCCTTTGTGACCTGGGTCTTAATGCTGTCGGACAGTATAATCTTAATGGCCCCCACCTGTCAGGTTTGCGTGGGTCTTCCTCGAGGCCGCAGTGCTGGGGTGACCGGCCGCATTCGGCGATCGCCCGGCTCTCACGCGGATTAATCGGGACACGCGTGCAGCAAAGGGCCCTCTGAGTGCATGGCTGAAACGGAGCGGGGCGCCGGAGCGAGGCGATTGGCGGTGATCAAAGGGCCGTCCGGCAGGCTGTCTGATGTAAGGCTCACGCGCGTCAGGCAGGGGGCGCTAGCCTGACATCAGCATAGACATTCAGGTGTCACCCATATAACTGATTAACTTGCCGTCCTCCCAAGGCAGGACGAGGCTGTGATGCTTGTCGAGGCCCTAGGCCAGTGTTTCTCTGGTATGACGTTTCTGTTGCCTCCCAGCTCTCAGGGAAGAGGATTTATTTATCCTCTTGTATTTTTGCCACCTGTATTTTACTTATATACAAATACATGTGTGTATATATATGCATGTATATGAATGCAGTGTGTGTATATATATAATGCATATATAAGCTGAATTGTGTATGTGTGTGTATATATATGTACAGCAAATAATTTTATTTATATATATATTATTTATTATTTATATTAAAATATACACACATGCACACACATATACATACACATATAAATGTGTGTGTGTGTGTGTGTGTGGATTAGGTTTGTATTACTTTGTGGGGACCACATTGTGGGGACCGTTTTTCAGGTCCCCACAAAGATCTGTGAATGCAATGAAAAAAAAGAATCAAGCCAAAAGTCTCGTATTTTGTTTGGTTACTTATGGTTAAGGTTTGGGCTGCGTTAGGGTCGTCATATTGGCATTAGAGTTTTCCCCATAAAAATGAATGGAGAGTCCCCACAAAGATATAATTACAAACCTGTGTGTGTGTTTGTGTGATAAACATATGCATTTTACTCTTTGTGCCACTACTCTAGTTGACTAGACATGACCTCAGCCATGTCGCAGATTTATTTAACACTCTACCCTGGCAGTGAAATGTGGAATTTATGGCTTACTTTTTAATTAGAAATAATGTCTTGTAGAGTTGAAGTGATGAATGGCTTCATCAATATATTGACTGCCATCCCCCAATGAGGAAGGCCCGTATTGACAATTTCCAGAGGTAGCCTAACTTAACGCTGCGTCTTTCCCGGGGATGTTCGTTTGAGTTGGACTTCGTGTTTCCTGCGTGGCCAAAAGCGATCAAATGTGCAGCGTCTTATGCACAGAATGCCTGGCGGTAGCTTGTAGACAAGCACCTGTTTGAGGTTTCTGAGAACAGGCTCTAGAATCCACGCATGGCCCGTCTGCTCGTGGTTTGTATAATTAAAACACGGCTGTTAGGATGTTTTAAATGCCAGCTGATGAATATTTAATGAGGACATACTATTGCTTAAGTATCAGATTAAGTGTTCTAATAGGTGTCTTTTTTTGTGTTATATTTGCTCATATTAGCAGTTACTTTGTTTTAAAAATACATCTAATGTTAATTGCAGATAGTTTAGCTCTGATTATTTGAATTAACATAAGATGTTTTGTTAGCAGTGATGATTTTCCAACGAATCACTTCATTGTTTGTGAAGAGGCCACACTTGTCGCACTGGGAGATGTGTCTGCCGTTTGTTTCACGTAACGATAAGACGCACGTTAGCGTTTTAAGCAGCTGAGTTCTGTCTAACAAGCTGGAACTTTCTGTGCCACCATTTCCGCTTCAGCTACGAGCCCGATCTTGGTTTTCCCGTGTTTAATTTTTATGATACTTTTAAAATATAATATATGTTGCTTGCGGGTCACATATTGTATATTGGGAATTAATTGCTCAGGGATTTCAATAGTGTGTATTTTTGTTATTGAAATGCCTTCTAAAATTAACTGGGTAAATGATGATGATGGCTTATATTGATACAGGGATATTTATTTTGGGACTGAGGTGATTGGCTTGTGCCGTTGCATATCCGTTGCACGTTCTCCTTCTGCACCGGCATGTAGGAGTCCGCACGCTCTCCCGGTGCTGGGCCGCCTTCCCCAGGTTCTTCTTTCTGAGTGGATCGTCAGCGTGCGATCAGGAAGACAAAAGACGTGGGCGATTTTCAAGCAATTACCATCTTCTAATGAGCGTATTGTAGATTCATTTCTCTTAATGGGGCGTTTTAAATTCACCGGCATGAATGTAATTCTGAGTGGTGAGCCCTGCGCTTCATCGCCGGTGTGGACGCCGTCTCCCGGACAGCCGGTACCTGGCTCCGGCCCGCTCGGGGTGTCCGGTTACTGCAGTCGCACTCAGCTGACGCGAGGCATGACCGACGGTGACCTTTCAACCCACCCGCTAATTGGAAATCACAGCCGCGTGACATGGAATGCCTTCCGTATGTCGGATAAGGGGCCTGCAGGTCTCGGGATGCTTTGGGGGGGGGGAGATCTTGGCTTGGGGAGAGGCTTTGTGTCCCACCCCACACAACGTCATGCTGAGGATATTATTTAATGTTGTTTATTATTATTGCTACTATTACCATCCTGTATTGAGAGTCCAGGCTGGCAGAATTGCCTTACTGGATGAAAAGACATGCAGGATGGGTGCATTATTATTTTATATCATTTTTATCCGTCCACCTCATACTCTTGGTCGTGGGGTGGGGGGGTCATACCTATTCCAGGTTGCATAGGGCACAGGGCTGGATGGGGTACCAGTCAATTACAGCACATAGATGCATCATTATTATTATTATATAGTAATATAATGATATAATATGGTATAATTATATAATGATAATAATGGTTGTAATACTAATTGGACGAATATCAGAAAGTGAGAAGATTTCATCTGAGCCTGGTATGCAAGTCAGCGGCCTGCCGTACCTCTCGGCTAAGCGTAACGGTGCGGATAATACCGATCACCATCATGTCGGGGATTGGCAGACGGTGGGTCTGTCCCGGCCGTGACGATGGCGGCGCTTCACTCCGCCGAGCTCCGCCTCCCGGTGCGTCCAAAGGCCTGGGCGGGATGATGTCACGCAGTGGAACAAAGGGGCCGTGCGTCAGCCGTGCCTGTTTACACAGTGAAATCGGGCCTTTTTCAGCAAAGAAGGAGAGAAACAAGGAGAAAACAGCGGGCGGAGCTTGCTCACTAAGCCGTCCGCACACGTGCCCGCTTGCAGTAAGCGCTTCTATTCACCCGGCCCTGTCTGCGGAGGAGCGCCGTCGAATTATCCGCCTCCACGTTCCTTCCCAGAGCCTCTGCTAATATTTTCCCCCACCGACGCTTTTTTTTCTCAGTACAAGAATAGGGGTTAAAAAAGACATGTTCTTTTGTCCTTTAGAAAAGGATTTGCGCTGCGATTTATGCTAGCCGAGCACAGGCCGGGACCGGGAGGGATATCGGTGTTGCCGGGAGGTGCCCGCGGTTACGGGACACGGATGGGGGGTGCTGGGGCCTAATTGTGCAGCACCATCTGCCGACACCAGGGAAAACGCCAGGCGTGTGACACCTCCCAGCTGCCTCCGCGCGCGAGGAGCAGATGTGACGAGGGGAAAACGTGGCGGGAGGCAGAGGTAGTGTCGTGGGGGGTGGGGGGGGGGCGTCGGCTGAGACTGTTTGCCTCCTACTGGGAGACCGCAGGCGGTCCGAGTCAGTGTCGTCTGCTGGGGAAGGGGGGGGTGGGGGCGTACTTCAGGGCGCTGTGCCTCTAGTGCAGATTGTATATGGAATACCAAACAAACAAAAACAACAACAGATAGCTAAACGAAAACGAGGCAGGACATAACGTAGCAGTAAGAGTGCAAAAAGCTGATCTGTGATTTCTCGATTTTCGCCCGTAGTCTTTCTTTTGCTGTGTAGCTATAAATTCTGAACGCGCCTCACAAATGCTGTGATATCAGGGCATTCGCACCCGTCTGTTTTGGGGTCCATTAGCCAATTACCTGTATCAGCTATGTTGGCAGTATTTATAAGTTATAACCCAAGCATGTAACTGTGTATCTTTAAGAATCTTTAGTCATCATGGTCATCGTACTCTGAACAATCACACAGGAACAAGTGCGTCATTAAATAAAGATCATTAACAGAAATCGGTCAGCAGTTAAGTGTTTGCCACATTGCTTTTTTTTTGTTTTAAGGCTGCGAATGGCCTATTTAATTCCTTATGTCTGATGGGTCTCAGTTTCTTGCAGTGTGTTTATCTACCTGGATCATTCATTATGGTAAAAGCGTAGCCAGTGTGTTTGTTCTTTGGATGACTGCCATGGCGACTGTTACTGGGGAGCATTTTTCCCATTGGCTCACGGGATCAGCCCCACAGGAACTGAGAGCACGGTGTGGACTCGCAAGATGCTGGGAGAGCTTCCTGGTTGGTTCTAAGCCCCATTTCGGGGGTAATGGCCAGTGTAAATGCTCCCTCTACATGCAAACCACAGGAGTCATACACAGCTATTTGGTGATGTGGGGGTGTGGACTGACAGTAATTCTTGTTTTTGCAAAAAAGTCATTTTAATTTTAGAAATTAGTTCACCTTTGCTGAACTTTCGAGGAAGAAAATAAGTCACTTTACACTTGAGGAATTTACCTTATTTCTCTCTGTTACACAGAGAGAAAGGTTATGTAAGCCGAAATATATGTTTTTGAAACCATACTTAGGCGTATAATCATTTTGCACCCCTGCCGTGTCGGAGGAGATACAAGGTGAAATGTTTTTAGCGTGTGCCGGGCTGTGGTTAAGCCACGGCGGCCTGGGGGGGCGGTATTTTCTCAAAAGACCCAGAAACCCAGAAGGAATTTTCCTTTGGGTTTTTTTTTTTTATCTGACCGGGAGGAGGTGGGGGGGTCTGACTATTTATATGAGGCCTCTGGACAGTCGTAAAAAAGAGTTGTGCTGATTATCGTGAACCTTTGGAGGAGCTCTGCGGCTGGTCCCCAGTGCCCACGTGAATTCACCGGCGTCTCCGAGCCTAATTAAGCATTCCTTTTACGGGGACTTATTACCGCTGTTACGGTTGTTGCTTGTTTGGCCACCGTGCTAAAATACCATCGGGCCCGCCGAGGATGCCCAAGTGGGCTGCGTCGAAAGGCCCGCCCACATCTCTGGGGATTGGTTGTTTGTAAAGCGGCATCTCCATCTTAAAGCAACAGCGTCCTTTTAATCGAAGCCCCGCCCCCTTTAATTTTTCCAAAGGCAAGACTGAAATCGGAGACTTCCCTGGAAAGACGTCTTTAGTGTTTTATTTATTTTTCGAATCTGCATACCAATGGACAAGGCTGTCGTCATCTTAGATGCTATGAGATTTTTCACAGGGATGTACGGCTTAATGTACATCAGCGGCGTTAATGCATTCCTCTTCTTCTAGGTACATGTAGTTAAACATACATTCCACATTATTACTTTGGCATTTGACCCAGTTGGCCCACGGTCCCTGGGTGAACCGTGAATTTCCTCAAGCTTGTTATTTCTGCATAATACCCATCTTGCCATTTCATGTGTGGAGCGGTAGGTGTGTTTAGTTTTATTATTTTTATGCATCCCGTTAAAAATCAGAACGTTTATTAAATCCTTCGCCTCCGCATTTTCCGTGTTGTTTAATATTGTATTCATTAGAGAAGCGAAATGGGTTACAGCTACTGGCAACGTGCGCGTATGTTATACTTAAGTTTGCCGACTGATTGAGATGAATCTCATTTTAATTGCACTTATTTTACCCTCATCTGTCCTCGCGATGAGTCATTCCCGCGTTCGGAGTCCGGCCCGGAGTGAGCCACAGTGTGGGAGATCGATACACAGTGTCTGGAAAACAGCCGACGCGCACATGCGGCGATTCTGTGTACACGAGGAAGCGAGCGGCTTCGCACCCGAGATCATAGGCTCCAGAGGTGACCTATACACATCCACCGCTTCTGAGCTGTACGCTGTCCTTTGTGTCACCGACTGGGGGAAGTGGTACGGACAGTGACAAAATCCATGCGATTTCTGCTGGAAGTATGAGAATATTTACATCTGACGGCACAGGTTCATAAATTGCAGTCCTTCCTTCCCACAGCTGCAGCAGTGATAGCATTGTTTACTGTAGGTGTAAACAATACTGGCATGTACAGTGCTGGTCTTTGAGAAAACAACGTTCTTACAGACAATGATGATATTATCACACGGGTAAACTTGCGTGACAGATGGCCCAAAAATAGACCGTTTCCCCGTGAGACCTTTTGGGGACACTCCACAACGTACAGGTGTCCCGGGAAAGGAAGGGAGGAGATGTCACGCTTCCTTAACCTTCGTCCACATGGTGTTCGGCGGGCCGTTTTCCGCTCAGCGAGACGATCCCCTGTGTTAAGTGCTCTCTTTTATGTTTATGCAGCTTTGGTGCCTATGTATTATTCATCGGGGACCTAAGTCCGGCTCGTGCTTTGGAAAGGCTCTCCAGATGAATATTTAATCACGTGATTACACGGCGTAATGCGGCCGGGTGCTCAGCGTTCCCAGGGAGGCGAAGCGGCTGAGGCCTCTCCAGGATGCTGGCTGCTCGGGGCTTTCTGGGAAGGGTGCAGCGGTAATGGTCCGGGAAGATGGGGCATTTTTAGCACCTGAGGACCTCAGCTATGCCCAGATTGGAGGAACGGGACTGAAAGAAGAGAAGGGTGGTGCTTCCGCAAGCCCTCTCATTATACTGACACATGGAGCATGAGATTAGATCCTAACAGGTTCTGGTTTCTGAAGATGGAGGGTGGTGTTTCTGCAAGTCCTCCCGTGATACATGGAGTATGAGATCCTAACAGGTTCTGGTGTCTGAGGATGGAGGGAGGGTGGTGTTTCTGCAAGGCCTCCCATTATACATGGAGTGTGAGATCCTAACAGGTTCTGGTGTCTGAGGATGGAGGGAGGGTGGTGTTTTTGCAAGGCCTCCCATTATACATGGAGTGAGAGATCCTAACAGGTTCTGGTGTCTGAGGTTGGAGGGAGGGTGGTGTTTCTGCAAGGCTTCCCATTATACATGGAGTGTGAGATCCTAACAGGTTCTGGTGTCTGAGGATGGAGTGAGGGTGGTGTTTTTGCAAGGCTTCCCATTATACTAACGTGAAGTGTGAGATTAAATCCTAAGAAGTTCTGGTGT
The DNA here is from genome assembly GCA_026770805.1 of Boulengeromyrus knoepffleri. Lineage (NCBI taxonomy): Eukaryota > Metazoa > Chordata > Actinopteri > Osteoglossiformes > Mormyridae > Boulengeromyrus > Boulengeromyrus knoepffleri. The sequence goes on from JABJVO010000050.1 coordinate 3,422,276, forward strand.
CTGAGGATAGGGGCACGCTCAGTGTGGCACCCCCACTACTAAGTGCTCCCAAGTCTTCTGTGGAGACCTGCTTTTCCGGTAAATTCCACGGAGATGGACTGGGATACAACAGAGGATGAAACCAAGGCCTTGGGCTGCAGTACAGGGACTTTGGATGGGCCTCCAAAATCAGCCATGGAAAACTTTGAAGAAACATTAATTAGTCTTGTTCTAAATGCATCTGAGGTAACTTATATTAATAATACATACTATGCCATATGCATATTTATCTATGTTTATATATAGCTTTTAAGCTGGAAAATGTAGAATTTTGGGTCAGTGGACACGGAGACTGGAGATGAGCAGTCTTCATAAGTGTGATTCCAGTCTCACACTAAGATAGTATTCTCCAACCCTAGAGGGTGTGTGTCTTGCTTTGGGAAGATTGCCAGCAGAAAGCTTTCTTTTATAGGGCGGAGAAGCTCCCGTGCACAAACTATAACAGAGGTGTTTAATTTGAAAATCTGGCAGCCATGTTTCATTGCAGTCAGTTTGCCGCAGTAAGACTGTGCACACAGTAATATGCACAGGAAGATTTAAGAAATACTTCTGCGGATTTAGCTAACAGGATATGCAAACTCAGTTAACAATCCGAATAACTGAAGATTGTCCCTAAATTAAACGTGGGTGCTTTTTAACTAAAACATTTAAAAAGTCACTTTCTGCTGATTTTTGTTTTCCTCGTACAGTGCTAGGAAGTGAGCAAAACAAAAGTGTTCACAATGAGCAGATGTGGATTTCTTGTTTAATAACGCTAAACGCTGCGTGTTTAATGGACATGCCTGTGTTATGGAGATTTACACTGTTGTTTCAGGCCTGCAAGACACAAAATAATGAACTTTTAATGAACTTTTTGGGAAATGCAGTATATCGTAGACATATATTTTGTAAGAAGCTCATAATTATGTTCTCGTGGAAAAAAAATTAATATTCTGTCAGCAGAAAGAAATGGCATCACTGGTTGCCAGTAGACACAGTTTGAGTTTAACTGCCAAATGCATGCCTGTTAGGGAATATGTTTACGTGTGGGTTGGGGGGAGGGTTCGCCGTAAAAGTCCTCCGATCGGAACGGTGGATGAGTTTGCGAGACGAGGATGGCAGCAGAGAGCGGGGGCTTTATTTGGGAGCGTAGTTTACAAGAAGGGTTGAGATGAGAATGTTGGGGGCGGCACAGGGATGCAAAGTGTGCTGAGTCTGGAGGCGTGAAAGGTCTGGCTGTGGAGAGAGAGAGAGAGAGGGAGGGAGAGAGAGAGAGAGAGAAACCAGAATTGGATTAGCGTAGTAACTGTCAACAAGGGAAAGAAATGGCTTGTCACCTGGCTGTCCCCCCCCCCCCCCCCCGGCACATTTATGCCGTTTTCAGCTGTGGAGTACCTTTCGTCTGGACCGAATGATTAAGGCATCACGGAGGGGAACCCAACACATCAGCATTTCTTTGGTTCTTTGGCATTAAGTCAAAACATAACCAATGCCAAGGATACTTCCTAAAGTATCCAGCCAGGAGGGGGATGGGGGTGCAGGAGGTGAGAGAGAGAGAAAAAACACAGAGGGAGAGCTGAAGACAGACCAACGCCATCAATCATCGTGACAGTGTGTTTGCTCTGGAGCATAAAAGCATAAAATCCTTACTTCTAGACAAGGAGATCGTGCCATTATGCATTTAGAGGTGAAGATAGCATCGAAATGTCAGGCAGGAGGCAGGGCAGCTTGGCCAGGCGTGGGCGGGTCGGGGGCGTGTGGACGTCATTGCGGCATGGCCATCGTTAAAGCGCTCTCCTCAGGACCCTGGCACGGGGGGGTAGCGTGCTTATTGCCGGGGCTGGGCTGCCTCGAGGTGTTTATTTCGACACAAAAGGGAAGCAGTCTCTTCAAGACCTGAGCGTTGGCACCTAAAATTCCAGCACTACAGCCTTTTATATGTATTTAATTTCCTTAATTCTCAGCATCAGTACATTTGGACTCCATGAAACTGGGCCTCTCAGTATAATTTAGATTAACGTGCACGAATGCATCCAGACAGCCAGATCGTTCGTCTTCTTTCTGAGTTTGAGTGAAATATTATAAATGTATGAAATGGTCTAACGCATTTATACCATGGGTCAGAAACTATAATAGTTTATCTTTTTTTTGTCTATATATTAATATTAAGGAAAACATTTCAGCATTTGCCTGATAACAATTCCTAATGTCCCAAATATCCTGTGAGTGTTTGGATATTAAAGAACGGACTTACCTATTTTTGAATGAATTATAGATTTGAATATTCTATATTGTCTACTGTATAATTTATGTTATTCTTTTTATTAAATTATGGGCAGTATTCGTGCATATTGAAACAAACAGTAGTGTCCGTCCATCCATCCATCCATCCATCCATTCACCTTCCAGAACTTCATGTCCCATAAAACCTCACGGCCTGTATGGTAATATATAAAACATTCATTTAGAAGTTCAAGATGTATGTAGAGAAAAAAAATTCCCATATTCAGGTGAACTTTGTTGCTGTCTCGTGCATCACTTGACTTTATTTTGTTGACTTTTGGGTTCTAGAGACACAAACAAGGATGGCAATAAACGCGGAATCTTCCGGTAAAGTCCTGTGTAGCTGAAGGCCTAAAGCCTTGCTAGGCTGGAGCACCTAAAGAGCGAGACTGAAAAGACGCCCCTGTCCCTCCGGTGATCTCCTACCAAAGCCCGCGACAAAAGCAACTGGTCGACAACCAGCGAAACGTGGGCCGTGCTCTGGTCTGAGCTCCAGGCCAGGAAGCTGGCTTGCTCTGTGGTATCGCTGTGGACTGCGCCCAATCGATCATGCCAGCTCTGAAATGAATTTCTTTTTGGCCTTCGACACAAAAGGGAAATGAGAAATGCCTGTGTTTACTTTGAAGATTACACATTCCCGATGGCCTGTTGCAGAGGAGAAGTAATATACTCTGTCAGATTGATCTGGCAGAAATAGAAAAATGCCGCAATCCTCTTCACTGAGACCATGACTGCCTGTTGGGGAACTGCAAAGGGAAGAGTGTCTGTTTTTGCACTGAAGGGCCTGGTGGCTCGTGGGACATCAAGCAGACACCCTCTTGGAATTAATGGGACGTCAAATTCCGAGAGCCTTTCAGGCAAACCGTGATTGGCGACTTGGTAAAAATCTGCCCTTAGTTAATTATGTTTACAGCGGTGTTTCCCAATCTGGTCCGCAGGGACCCACAGACAATCCACGTTTTTGCTCCCTGCTGGGAGGGAGCAAAAATGTAGACTGTCAGGCAGGGAGCTCAGAGGGAACAAAAACATGGACCGAGTGTGGGTCCCTGAGGAACGGATTGGTTTACAGAGCCAGGTTTTTGTGTGTGTGTGTGTTCTGGTTCCTGGGCTGGGAATTCCACATTCTGGAGTGTGGAGGTGGTTGGTTCTGAAATTTCGTCTGTGAGGGGAAACTCATGAAGGCTCCTACCGGATCTTATTATTGTAAGGCACTGTTCACGCTTTAAATCGGCGATTCATCAATATGCATGTGCTCGACTATCAAAATATGGATCTTTCCTGAACACAGACTCAAAAGGTATCAATTATTACCCTCGCCGGGAATGCAAAGGCTTTACGGTAGCTCAGAAATTGCTGAAGCTATCTGCCAAAATTAATTATTGAATGCTCTTTGATTCCACCTTATTATGTGCGGTATTGATTGTTTAAGCGATGGTATCCATTCGGTGACTTTTGCCACATTTATTGCATATCAGCCGGGGTCTGCCTGATTGGGAATGGCACTTTTATCATCTCGAATCAGCCTGCTCTTTGGATGAATGCCCTTAGAAGGAAGTGTCGTTATTGCTCTGCTTAGCCCAGAGCCCTTCTGGGTGAATCTAAATAACAAAAACAAAGGAGCGAGTCCCCGGTATTGCTGCCCGGATATCACTGTGTGGATCCGGGCCTGAGATTATGGCGCTGAAGAGGGCATTTGGCACTGAATAAAGCGGGTGGTTCCAGCACTCAGGGTAGAGATTCTGTGTTGTTTGATTCTTTTTTTCCCATCCATCCATTTTCTGTAGTTGCTTGTCCTATCCAGGGTCCGGAGCCTATCTCAGACGCTACAGGCACAAGGCAGGGAACTACCCAGGACGGGGCGCCAACCCGTCGCAGGGCACGCTCTCCCACACATGCACACCTACGGGCAATTCGGCAACTCCAATTAGCCTCAGCATGTGTTTGGACTGTGGGGGGGGGGCGGAGTACCTGGTGGAAACCCCAGGATGACACGGGGAGGACATGCAAACTCCACACACGGACCAATGGCGGAGACTCGAACCCGGGCCCCAGAGGTGTGAGGCAGCAGTGCTAACCACTGCCGCCTTTTTTGCTCCCAAATGTGGATCTGGCCGAGCCATGGATTGGTGATAGTTGCTGCTCTCTCTCTTCATAATAAGAGAGAGTAACCATGAGGGATGGGTCTTTTGCACACCTGGAACTCTGCTACCTAGTTTATGCTGCGCTCAGTCAGTGCGATTATCCTATCCCGATATATGTCCATTTCGTCATATGACCTGTCTGTCGGAACGGAACCTAGTCATAAATTGGAGATAATCTGTGTAACCATTTAATAATCAAATGACATCATCCATCCATCCATCCATCCATCTTATCACTGTTTATCCTGGTATCCTATTTATGATGACACAATGGTTTATTTGCTGGGAGAATCGTAGTTAAAGCCTCTCCTCAATGGTACAACGGCAGGGATCTGGGCTTTGGCTCTGCTTGGCGCCCCGCTGGTGCAGATGTGCGGGAGTCTTTCCAATGTCCGGCACAGCCAGGCGTCATGACTTAGAAGCTGTCAGATCCCTGATGGGGGGGGGGGCTGTAATAACAGGAAGTGCTTCGCGGACCCCGGGCAGCCTTGGAGAAACCCGGGTGTCTCTGAGAGACAGATTCCTGGCCGACCCGGAGCCTTTGTTTTCGGACTAAAAGAGGCTAAAATGCTTAAAGCTAAACAGACCGTTCAATTCGGTCAGGGACACAGTGCCGCTCTTATGGTCCGCGGCACGATCCGCATGGTTTCCACACAGAGGATGTGTAAATACACAGAGGTACTTACTTCAGGCGGGCTGGGCACATCTTCATTAAATCTACTCGTATATCCCCTGTTTTCTTTGCACATAAGCCAACCAGTCACCTGATTTCTGCTAAAGCTTTTCCTTAATGAACGCTCAGGGTAGATCACCGCGTCAGCGCGGTAAGAGCGGGACGGCCGTGCCAGGTATCAGATTATCCGCTTCCACCTGGATTTATTTGGAGTGGCATTGTGTTTGTAATTGCTGTGTTTACGTCGCCGTCTAGTGGGCCAGTGGGTTAAGGAGCAGGGTGTTTTCCTCTGTGATACCCAGGGAATTAATTAAGAAGGGAGGGAATTCGAAGTTGGCTGATTTGCTGGAGCTTAATACCCACACGTCTATTTTCTATACCCGGTTTCTGCAGTGCACAAATATATGTGAGGTCCAGTGCATGCGAGGGGATCCATCCATCCATCCATCCATCCATCTTTTACTTGCTTATCCGGGTCCAGGTTGGGGACAGGGTGAGTTGACGTCCTTGAGCTTTAAAATTTTTGCTTCCCTTATTGCTCCGGTCGGCGTTCAGTAAGTCGCGTGTAAATGCAGCAGCTGTATACCTCTCTCAGATCTGCACCGACTCGCACGCTACATTTCTGTTAGCGTCGCACCATCTGCAGCGTCGCACCATCTGCAGCATACCGGAATCTGTGTCCCCTTTAATCAGCAGAGGTCTGTCAGTTGTGTACGGATGCAACTTTGGAGAAACCCCCCCCCCCCCCAAAAAAAAAAAAACCACCACTCGTACATTTGCGTGCCCCCACTTCATATCCGAAGAGCTGAATTGTACCCTGGTATCCAATCGGGCCTCACTTTATTCTCCCAATGGTCTTGTTCCCCTCGCATAAACCCAACTGGATAGGGCCATATGAGTCAATTAACCCGGACAAGGCCAGACCATCATTGTGGACTGTGGGGGCGCCTCACTCGCGGCCCCGAGCAACTCTCTGCTCCAGGTCACGCCCCCCCCCGCTGTGCTTCCAGCCGCTCTCAGTCCAAATGGATCCGCCAGCAGGCCGCCTTATTCAATCCGCTCTACATCAGTTTCAGGTGAATCGGACGTGAACCCTAGAGCAGCTTGAAGTCCCTCAGTGCTGTAATGGCAGGCCGAGGTCATTAGGCGGGAGAAGGCGGGCCCTGTTTTAAGGGGCAGGGCACATCGAAATTTATTCTTCAGTCAGAAAGCGTGGGGGCCCGGAACACACACCGCGAGGGTTTATCATGCGAACACAGCACCCCCGAAGGTGTATCGCAGTCTGATCCTAAAGTACTCATTAAAAGTCGAGCATTAACATATTCCGCGTGGCCCATAGAAGGAGGGGGCCGGCAGCCCCGATGGTAATCCCTTTAAGAGGTGGCAATACGGGTGCACTGGATTATGCCCGTCCCGCCGTTAGCGCAGGGAAGAAACCCTTGATAACTAATGCACTCGCAGCCAACTCAGCAGGGGAATGTGTTTACATTGGTTTGAGTTAGCAGGAGTTCAGCCCAGTGGGGGGTCGGGATGGGGGGGGGGGGGTTTATCATTAGCTTACAGACAGTGTGTCACCAAAACAGAATTACCATGCTTTTGATTTATTTACTACTGCGCGTCCATGTATCAGTGTCTCGCACGACTGCTCGATATGCCAGATATGTGAGATATATTTATTAGGGCATCTGTTAGGGGGTCTTTTTGGCGACGACCTGCGCTTCGCTTTTCTTAAAGGGGATTTATCTCCGTTCTTAAAGGGGATTTCTCATCGACTGTAAGCATCCCGGCCCAGAACCGTATTCCAGTCACACGGGGGATGTCGCCTCCGTTCAGGGGGCACTGGTTTCCTGTATTCGCATTCAGACATGGCCTGCGGAAACACCGCAGTCTTCGGAGCGACCCAGACCGGGTTGGGTGTCGTCGGGTCAGCTTGGCTCGGCCGGGGCTCAGGCCCCTCGGAAACCCGTAGTATCACGTCACACGGGTGCTTTGTATAGCCAGTGCTGTGACTCGTCTCTTGTCCCCACGATGTGATAAAAACATGTTATTTTGATGTTGTGGTACCAATTTTTTCGGTCCTCACAAGGGGAAGCTCAGTTTTCTAAAAATCTGTGATTGCAAAAATAACTGCTTTGTTACTTGTGGTTAAGGTTAGGGCTGGGTAGGGTTTAAGGGAGTCATGGTTGGGATTAGGGTTTTTCCCATGGAAATGAAAGGACGGTCCCCACAAAGATATGACTACAAACGTGTATGTGTGTGTGAGTGTGTATTTCCTCTAGTTATTCCTGATTTTTCCCTTAGTCCAAAAATATGGCCTTACATGAATTGGTGCCTCATGATTTTGAATGTAACGTGTGATGGACTGGCATCCTGCCCAAGGTGTCCTGTAACTTGTGCCCCGTGATGGACTGGCATTCTATTAAGGGTGAGGATTAGTGACCCAAAGATAACCAGTTATTAGGAATGGAATGGAAACATGAAAAAGCATGTACTTGAGAAAATATTAAGCCTGCGGTGGATTCGATGCAACGCCAATGAGTGCGGTAGGAAACCAGCCGTAGTCATTTTCGGCGTGTCAACGGTCCTCTCTTACTGTTTGGTGTTCATCCATCATCCATCTTCTAAGTGCTTATGCTGGTCAGGGTCATAAGGACCTGGCAGCACCGGGAGCAAAGCTTGGCTACGTTTGTCTTGGAGAACATCTGCCATACATCGAGTTTGTAAGTAGCGCCTGACAGATGTCGGGGGGAGTGGAGAACGACAGAATGGGCTGCTTGAAGGAGGGAGATCGCTAGTCACCTTAATGATCCGTTATTTCGGGGAGCCAAATATTACGCCCGCAGAGATCAATACTCTCCATTACTGCCGATGGATTTTCCGTCCCTCCCACCGCCGCACCCATGCAGCGAGGTGGCTGCCTCATGTGTGTCCCGATGTTATTCGCCCGCTTCCTTTGTCTCGGGGAAGCCGACCTCGGCCCAGTCTTCACGCCGCACCTCTTAACGGCACGGCGTCGCCTTTCTGCTAATAACCTCCTCTATTTTCCCAACAATTAATTGTTTTTACCAGATAGACCATGAAATGAGCAATTAATTTAAGCCATCAAGTCGCATTTCATGGCGCGGCTTTGACGGGAAGCGCTAAAAATAGCCGCGAAATCCCGCCAGCGACGGCGGCGCACATGCTAATGAAATGCAATAATGCAATTGTTAAGCCGTGTAGACGGAGATTCAGTGCTGCTTTTGGGTTTTTGCGCGATTGGCCGCCATGTTTTGGGCTGGCTGCCCTTGATGTCGGCGAGCCATAGTGCTGGCTGCAGATTCGTTGAGTAGCAGGAGTCTTCATTGGCTTCTGCGTACCGATTCCCCGAAAAATTCTGCACTCAAGATGTTTTAGGGGAAGAAATACATTGAAATATAGATTTTATTTATTTTTTTTTAAGAAAAAAATACCAGCAAGAAACTAACACTTATTACAGGGTAAAAGGTGCTAATTAGGGAAAACGAACAATTCATTGAGAAAAAAAGAAACATCTTAATGAGGTTGTTGTTCAGTATATGCGGAAGCTTTGTGAGTGCAGATGTTCGGGGTGTTCAAAGAGATTCGGAGAGTTTTAAATGGTAGATAGTGTGCTGCTGTAAAAATTCAAAGGAATCTATTCAGAGCAGCTGAATTGGAGTTTCCGTGTATCTAACGGAGCTGCGCTATTGATAAAATAGAAATTCATGCAGTCGCATGCTAACGTTAATGAAAAATTAAAAGCTCCGTTTAACTTTGATGCAAGGGGTGTTTGAAGCAGGACTCTGCGCCCCCGGGGAACACCTGATACGTGGTTGACAGAAAGTGATTTTTTTTTTTTAGAACGTCAAACACAGATGGATTTCATGTTTACTTATTTATAACTGGTGATGGTGTAGAATTTACAGTATATGGGAGCCATTTTATTGTATAAATAATTACTGACGTTTCTGGAAGGGAAGGAATAAATAAATTAAGCTGTGAAAGAGAAAGGAAGTGCAGGTCTGCTCGCACCGCCGCTGTCCGCATTTGGGTGCGTTTTCCCGCGGTCTCTCGCCTGCCGGCAGCACGGAGGTGCAGCGCCATAGCCGCGGCTCGCCACATTAACTGCAAATCACCCGGATTTCAGACCAGAGGCTCCCCGACCGGAGAACAATGCAGATGGAAAGCTCCAACTCAGCACAGCTGCGCCCGTGAATGGAAGACATCGAATCGACGTTAATTAGTCGTAGAACAGTAGCTAGGTTAATGACTTTGCAGATAAAGAATGCCCCCCTTCGCTAAAGTTCAATTATTTTGAACTAGATAAGACAACTATAATGTAGGGCGTTCTCAGATTGTGTGCATTCATGTAACTTCAGAATGATGTTGATGAGTCAAGCCATCTGATGAAATAAAGGGGAGACTCCGGTAGTGAGTATTAAATTATAGATAACTGCAGTATAGTAATACTCCTGGTTACAGAAGCATATTTTTCACAAACCAACCCTGCATACTTTCATCGGGTTAACGTTTGAGATGCTTGAGTTAATTAACTCATTGAGTTGGCGTCTCCTGTATGCATCCGCCATCTCCCTGCCAATATAGCAGATTCGCTACCACACGTCACTCCACCTTGTGCCACTTTGCGTCCACTTGGGTTTGAGTGCCCCTGGTGTTCAAAAAAGGGAATTGCTCCTTTCGCCAGAGCAGACCTTTCGTTTGCCGTCGAGAGTCGGATGTCATTCTTCTGTATTTTGGATGCATTCCTACAAGAAGGGCGCATGCAGGCTCCCATGATCAGCTGTCCTACCATCGCAGGGAGGGGGTATGGATGCCTCGTGACTGTATGCTCTCCATATCTCCCCCCACTCAGGTCCACCGTGTTTCTGGTCTCTGCTGCTTTCCTTCCCGGGGACCACAGAGGCTGCGGAGACAGACAGCTGCACGGGGCCTGGATGGGGATGCTCCGACCAGGGTCGCCTCCGCTGCGGGGTGCCATGCGGGCCACACAGGTGCTGATCCTCGCCTCCCTCCTCGCCCCCGCGGCCCTTGGTAAGCCCCGCCTACTCTCCCCTGCCCGCATCTGCGGAAGGCCTTCCAGACACACATACTCAAAATGCACTAATGCACAGAATCAGAATTTAGGTTTCACTGGGTAAGAAAAGGTGCTGTGGAAGAAAGGATCTAATCGTATATCTTTGGGCTGTGACCTTTAAATAAATACAAGAAAATAAACTTTTTTTTTCAGATTTCAAATATATGTCATCAAGATCTTGCAAGAACTGCAGTGTTTGACAATCTGATTCAAGTTAACCTTACTAATGTATTCGGTATAACCTGCATGTGACCTGTAAACTAACTAATTTTCTCCCATCACCACAGTTTAATCTTTTTTTTTTTGACACCGACCTCCCTCAGTCTGATTCTGCAGTTCGCTCACTGCTTGCAGGATAAGATCGCACTTTTGTTGTTTTGCACTTGTGGTCAAGCTTTTGGTCTCAGTTTTCTGTTTTGTTTACGTGTCTAATTACGGTAACGGAGCGCCGTGCGAACGTATTTTATTTATAACATGGCAGTAACAGAGTGAAACGATACGTTCCTTAAAGTCGACATTACTGAGGCACGGAGCCCTGGCGACTGTTTCTCTGTACACAGGAAGTGGAAAACAGCGGGTGTCTCAGCTTCAGGCGGCTCTACAATTTGTCGCCTTTGTTGCTGTGGTCCAGATGCGGCCCCGGTCTGCCTTATTTATACAAATGCGTCCTGTCTCTCGCCTCCTTCGATAATGGCAATGATTTTCACTCATTCCCTGATGGTTGCATTTCAGCATCAAAAAAAAATTATACATGATCAAAGGCTGGGCTGCAATTATTATTTTTAAAGATCTACATTACTGAGAAAACATAACGAAGGGCGAAGGAATATATGGTCTTTGGCAGCGGATGGTGTCGAATCAAAACAGCGCAGACGGAGAGAGCCGTCGGGGGAATGTGGAATATCTCCGCGCCGTTTCGTGTTCAGTTCCGCCGTGACGAGGAACCCCACACAGGAACAATGGGATGCATTCGCCATTCATTTTAGTACATTATTAGGCTCATTTTGATACATCGAGGAAGGTTTCAGGTGACCACAAGTCAAGAGGGCGGCAATTAGTTCTCAGTGCGTTGGCGTTGAAACGCGGCATGTGGCTCAGGTAGGTGGCTTAGGTTTACCGTGGTGACTGTATACTATGACACAGGTTTCATAAATCTAACAGTGCCAGGTCTGCCCGCCATTTTAGTCCGGCTATCGTCAGCTATCGTCAGCTATTTAGTCAGCTATCGTCACTATTGTCAGCTTGGTAAGCAGTGATAACATGGAAAAGACCATCCAAGCTTGGTGTCGATGTGGACATTCCTGAGGGTCTAGAGCACCTTGGAAGGAGGGGGGGGGAGCTGAGAATTTGGGGGGCCCTTCTCCCTTCCAGCTTCAGCCAGGCGATCTCGGAGTACCGACGTTTGCCTTCGTAGGCTTGGCGAGGTGAAGTAGGCCCTTATTATGTTTGTCTTGGGTTTAACTCGCGTTTCCCGCATCGGTATCAGGAGGAGCTGCCATTATCACGGGATAAAGCTTCACATTTATTTTCATACCGCTAATTATTTGCTTTCAGGCCAGGTTTTGTTTACCATTACCACATCCAGTGACACATCTGGGATATAAAATGCTCAGCCAAAGTCCACATACGACCGCCAGGCCCGGCTTGTGTCTGTGTGGGCTCTGGGTGACACTGAGTCCACTATCCATTAGCGCCGCCGGCTAATAGGCTTCACCTCATGACATGCTTATCATCTAGTCACGACAGTTATTATTTATCTTATACACACGATTGATTACGCAAATTCTGCAATTCTCCCAAGCCCAAGAGGATGCACCGGAACAAGGAGGCGAATGAGGCATAGCAGTTATGCAGATGCACGCCCATTTGCACCGAAATATTCTCAAATTCTGGGGATAAAAATGGAATTAGAAAGAGGATCTCTTCGCAAGTGCTGTAGACAAGGGCATGCCGTTGTCATTGAAATTTTTCCCAATGTGCATTGCTTTAGTTTGTGTTAACCCTGGCTGACCCCTCAGTGACCAATTCGGTTAAGCGATTCGGTTCAGGATGTTAAGGTTGCGCAAGTGGTGTGGAGGTCAAAGGGTAATCGACGAACTATGACAGAAGAGTGATGTCACCTTCAGTCCCCTCACGGATGCTATATAGAGTTCGCCTTGGTGAAGAGGCCTTTGTATTGGGGAAACCTGTCTGGATTCTGAGAATGTTTGACCCCTAAGAGTGCATGACCAAAAGAATCATTTAAATCTACAGATAGCAAGCCAGTACTTTGTCGTCTCATCGCAGTTCTTTAGTTGACCCAAGCTTTGACTGGAGGATGGTAAGCCATTCTGTCTTTCCTGGGAGGGGGTCACATCATGGAGGTATAGAGAGGAATAACTGAGCCAGGTCACTGATTTCCCGCATCGGTATCAGGAGGTCACTGATGGTGGGGTAAATTACCCTGCTCTGAGCCACCCACCTTCCCAACCTCGTTTGTCTTAAAGGTAATGCCAGTTTTTGTCAGCTCATAAAAACACTGCCTTTAAGCTACACGCACGGCACCAGACGGCAAAACTGAGGGGGTGACGTCTTCGCGTTCTTTTTTTCCCATCAGATATGCTGGAAAGGAAAATATTGATCCTTTTTTTTTTTGAGTTTCTAGTTTCAGCTAACAAACGCGGACTATTCCTGGAATTGGGCGATTCTTTTGCGGTTACCCGCGAACAGGTGTGAGCCGTTCAGCACCGCCCTGACTTGCGGGGATAAGTTTCAGACTTTCGCCCGTCGTTTCTGCGTCTCGCCACAAGAAGGCAAGCAAACAAGTATCAGCTCTTCTTTTGTGTGGGTTTTAATTGAATTGCATCTTTGCCTACAGGACTAAATTTAGCTTTGACTTTCTTTAAAGAAGTTTTTTCATTAATAGAACAATGTTCTCCAAATACCATGTTGTGTATATATATATATATTTGTGTCTTTCTGGGCATTAGAACAATAGAAAGCAGGTACAGTGTTAAATCTGTACTGAGGGAACAGAAAGGAACCATCTGCTTAGGACTGTTAAAATTCTGACTCAGTGGGATTAGGAAGAATGAATAAATTATGCAGACAATGTGAAAAAGCAAAGTAAATGGTGGCTTTGGGGCACAGGCACCAAAGTTAGATCTGGCTTTGAACAAGGCTTTTTCCAGGGTGACACACAGGCCCTGGGTGGGCGGTTTAGAATGTGAATGCGTGGGGGGTGGGGTGGGGGGGTTCTTCGCTAAACCACTTAAAATGAGCGCTTGGCATCAGATGGCTCTTTGACCTCTGCATGTGACAGATTTCTCTGTTTATCTGCAGTATCATGGCAGATTAAGACGATAGGCAGGGATTTCAGCTCCAGAACCAGCCGCGGCTTAATCTCAGTATGGCGCACAATAATTGCCTCGGATTCGGGACGTCGCTTTTTTATGAGAAACGGCAGCGAGGCTATTTTGAGGCTATCCCTCTGCACCGTTTACGCGCGTACGCAACGAAGTGCGTCTCGTCTAAAAGGGTAAACTTTACGGCAGCCCCTCACAGGAAGCACATGTGCCCTCAAACACGAGAGGCACCTTTGAGATGCAGATTCGTGCAGACGCGGTGGAGGACACCCACACGGACGCGGGGAGAACCTTCAGACCGGGAATGGGATTGGAACCGACGAGCCTCAACGTGTGTGGGGAGGACCACCCACGGAGCCACAGTGCCAGCCAAAAACGTGACATCAGCGAATTCAAAAGAAGTTCCACCAGGCGTGTTGCTCTGTGGAGACCCACCAATAACAAGAGCTGATGTCATGGTGCTAATGATAGTTCTAAATGAATCCAGACACTCGCGAGCTGTCTTTGGAAAATAAACAAATAAATGAAAGGCCCCTGCTGATTGGTCACCTGAGGAACACTGTGGCATGAAGGTACAGGAATGCTGATTGGCTACTGTGAAAATACTGCCGTTCTGGGTTGGGTATCCATTTTTTATAAGTGCCTGGGGGAAGCACGAAAGCGTGTCTACCTCAGGTGTGGGGGTAACATGTGTAATGATGATGTATCAGGCAGGTCCCGTGTGATTCCTAAGGTATATTACGGCTTCATTAAACAGCACCCATGACCAGAAAGATAAGCAAAACAGAAAAGATGGGGAAACTGAGCACTTTTTCTGCGCGTAGGATAATATACACATCTTTGTCGCATGTAGGTTTTTTTTTTTCCCCCACCAATTGAGGAGGAAAAGAAAAATCAATATTTCATTTGCAAGCTGAAAGTGGCTTTCAAAGCCAGGCTGCTGTATCTTACGCTGCCAAAGTGCTGTCAAACCCTCTGAAACATATGACAGCAACATTAACCGCGCAGGCTTTTTGGAAACAGGTTAAACACTCCCAAGTTTTATAGTTGTTCTGAAGGGCATGAATATCTTATAAATTAGACCCCGATCCTCGATTGCTCCATTTCAAGTGTCGAAAGATGCAATTTAAAGTTGCTTATTGAAGCAGAGTGCTGTTTAATGAGAATGGATATTGACAGAGGGGTCGCGGGAATCTGGATGTTAGTTTACACGAGGTGGCAGGATACACACAACGGCCCAGAGGCCAGCAGTGATGTCATAAATATTACAGTCTCCTAACCTGTAAAGGCGCTCACTGTTTACCTTCATTAAAATGCATTTATATACGTATATAGCATATAATAATATAATTACCATGAGCCCGTTCTCAGTGATATATCATTGTAATAAAAAAATAACTAAACATGATCAGCACCCTGAATACGAAAAAATACTGCTTTGGTAATAGCTAAAACTGTCAAATGTGTTCTAACACGGGATTAGTTTCCGACTTGCTAATTAGCCTTAGCTAATGTGTTTATTCAGTTTTATAATTTTCGGTTTATACAAACTATAATTTTCCTGTGTATACAACCGGGTGCTCTCTGAAGTAAGTAATTCATCAAACTCTTTTCATCGTTCGCGTTTGGGGAGTCGGTTTTGTTGCGGTCTTTGCCGTAAAGCCATTCTGAAGAGGAACCCATCTGCTTCAGCCATTGTTATAGGCATCCCGACTGAGCGCTCCGAAACTCCTAAGTTAAAAAAAGAATCCGAATATTGGTAGGTTTAAGCGTTGAGCCCGTTTGATGGAGAAGGGGATTAACACGATGGGTAGAAAGAGGGCTGGTAGATGGAGTAGCTTGTGGGTATTCTGATTGACGGGCTCTTTCCTTACTGAGCTTGTGGGGACACTACTCATATACACCATTCAGGTGCATTTGTACCTCTGTGAATTTATGTGTCCGAGCTCTTTGCAGTAGACTGCAGGATGTCCAGGATTCAGATTCAAGACTCAGGAGTTTCTTATTATAGGCAGAGTAAGCAGTCAGTTAAACTACACTTCCTGACCACCGGCAAACGCAAGTTAAACACGAGACGCAAATACAAACTGGGGTGCTTCGACAAGACAATGAATACAAGTACAATTCTGACAATATGTACAGCAGAGCGATGTGAACACAGAGTGTGACATAAACATATAATGTAAATAGAGTGAGTATTGCGAAGGAGTGGGTAAGTATGAGGGACCAGTCCTAGGTGGCAGCACGTGCCCAGTGCCTTATGATCCCTGAGATCCGAGTTAGCGAAGTACAGTAGCTGTCGTGCAGGCAGTCACCAGCTTACGAACGAGATCCATTCCAGAAGTCTGTCTTTAAGCAGGATTTGTAGGTAGGTCAGGACAGATACATTTGGTTCTAATTTAGCGTCAGTTGGTCTTTATATGTGGTACATGTATATATTTTAGTTTTCTATGCATATAAAAGATTTCTAAATACATTAAAGTGCCTTATATATAATAATATAGTACATAATAATAATAATAATAATAATAATAATAATAATAATAATAAAAGTAACTACATATGGTACTGTATGCCGACGAACTGCTGAACGAGTTATCGGTAAGTCAGGCCTTCTTAACGTGGGCCTGCCTGTAAATAGATGGGTGCATAATCCTTGTAATCCCCGCAAAAGCTGGGTCACCGATTGTTTGATGGACATAGACCTACTCCACCCTTCATTCTGTTAAGAGGCATCTTCATACCAACTAGTGGGTCATGAAAGGGCTGCAGGCAGGATTCAGGTATTAAGAGGGACCCCGTGTTGAGTAGAGCCAGGAGATACACTTGCGAATGAGTCCAAAGAACCGTTTGGCCAGCGCTCTCTGCCCCGTTCAGTCCTACGTTCCCCATCTTTGTCTTCCCCTTGGCTCCCAGCATGGGGATGGGTAGCAAGTAAAATAGCTGCCTACGTTTTGTTAATAAGTTTTCAGTCATTTCTGCGACTCATTTTTTGCAGATTACCACCCAGTGTGGTTCCACAATCAGCACGACGCACACGTCATTTTTATTAATGAAACTGAGCACAAGTAAATAAGGTTAACTCTAATGTTCCTAAGGCTCGTGAGGAAATTTCATTATATTCTGTGGATAAACACGCCACTATCCAGATAGATTGGTCGAAGGCAAGTGCATTTTCCATACAAACAAGCTGAACTTTATTATCTTTTGCACTGATTACTGTAGCTTTCCTTGTGGCACGCCAGTCTTTTCGGGCCGGTCGCCCCACAGGTGCCATGTGTTATTTTATGCGGTACATACTTCCACCTGCTGCATAAAAATGTAAATAGTACATTAACATAAGGGCACTTTGGTGGCTTGGGAGTTAGTGGTGTAGCCCCCCGCCCCCCGGGCCTGCAGTTTACATATTCTTCTCTTGAGCGGCTCTCCTCGGCCGACTCTGACTTCCTCCCAGAGTTCAGACACTCGTGTCGGTGAATTGATGAGTCTAAATTGCTCATAGTGTGTCAGTAATGGACCGGCATACCATTGCGGGTGTTCATTGCCCAGAGATGGATAGTTCAAGTCCAAGAAGTAAAGATCCAGCCCAAGATTTTGTTCCAAGCAGCTAGTTGATCGTAAAGAGTCACAGTCACAACCTGTTGGTTGAAACCCCTAGACAATCATTCCATTTTTTTTTGCAAAAATGCAAAAAAGCAAAAACTATTTGCCAGGGAGCTGGGAGGGAGCAAAAACATGGACCGTCTGGGGGTCCCTGAGGACCGGATTGGGAAGCGCTTCTCTATCTTATACTTTATGCTTCTCGGGACAAGCTCCAGACTTGGTGTGACTCTGATAAGCGGTTATGGAATATGGATGCATATTAACTTATCATGCAGGGATTTCATTTTAAGTGCTATAATGGAAGTGCCAGGCAAACGAAGCCTATAATGTTGGCTGAATAAGCAGCTCAATATATGCGGGTGTTTCCAAGATTTTAAATGGCAAATCATTGGGAACATATGCATGCAAAAGGCCCACTATACCATGCAGCTAACACAGATAATAATGAAGTCATAAACTAATAATTCAGTCTGTCATAAATTTAAGCATTTTCCTCCTAACAAAACTGATGCAGGCTGATGTATTAGCTGCATGTAATACAGCAATCCCTCACTATTCCGACAGTACTCTCTCTGCTGTTTCAATTACAGTGAAATTAAAGTACAGTTGCAGTGACATTAAGGATGTTTGGGTCAAGATGAAGTATTTCAAGACAGATGTGGGGTTGTTAGGTACTTTCAGTCCTGTTTCTGTTTATCTTCATGGGGCCGCGCTCAGGAGCCCACAGACGACGAGTCCCAAACCACAGAAAGGTCGTCCTTTCCAAACCACCAGTGGGGGTTTCTCTCCCGCGCCCTCCTATTGCTGGAGAAACATCTCCTTTTGTCTCAGTTTTCTCTTTTCCTTTAATTATTATTTTGCATAAACTTTCTATTAGTGAAATTAACGGCATAAAAAACACTCATAAATTAGATATTAGTGAGGAATATGAAAAAATAGATAAGATTAATTGAGGTCATTTTACGATGTTCTGCGATAATTGGAATGGAGATAAAGTGAGACTTCTTAAAGACCTTGGACAGATTTATTTTTTCTGTCCGCATGTCCGTATCCCATGACGCTCTTAAAGAAGTCTCATTTTCATGTTGTACTGTTTTTTATCGCGGAGAAATGGAGATCTCATTTTCCCGTCTTCTCCTGGGAAATGCTAAGCTTCAGAACAGCCGATTTCCCCCTATTTTTAGTGATAGCGTCGCCGGGTTGGATCAGGAAGACGCAACTTTTACAGATAGGATGGAGATGCACCGTGGATGGTCCCACAGCCAATCATGGCGTAGCATGTCCCCTGTGCTGTAATGTTCACAGCCAATAACGGCATAGCATGTCCCCTGTGCTGTAATGTTCACAGCCAATCACGGCATAGCATGTCCCCTGTGCTGTAATGTTCAGAGCCAATCACAGCATAGCATGTCCCATGTACTGTAACATTGTTGTCATTACTCTTCACCACCATGTCTAAAAACCCCTTGCTGTTTCATTCTTTACTGCTCTGATCTAAATATAACATTGTTCTGTTCAATGGCCAGGGATGCACTGCATTATTTATTTATTACTGCGACCGGTATTGCAACTGTGGCTACTGTAATTAATTGTACACTTTTTGTACAGTTTTTTTACGTTTGTGTTTCAGTCTAATTTATTGACATGCGACAGAACGTGATGCAAACGAAAATACCTGTGATTTTCCCATATCGATACTGAGCTGTGACTCACTGGCTGTGACTCCCTGACTGTGACTCACCTTGACATCCTGCGTTGACCTTCCTTAGTCACCTAGCCGTAGCATATCTGGAAATTCACATATGGTATCAGGTGTCCCATGTCCACGTGTGCCCAGAGACTCACAGGAAAAGCTTTGTGTTGTCGGACGACCTCCGCGGAATGTTACACCCGGAATTTGACGTCGGGATTTGCGATACAAAGGAACCCAGTGTGAATCTGCACATGCAGTACGCTAATCCTGACGAGCATCCACTGGAGTGATCAACCATCAAAAGCTTCTGGATAGACAAATTTAACGTAGGACAAATGTGCAATTATTTTGGCACTATTTACAAATATACTTCATCAGTTTCCTATATATGTGCACACTATGGTTCGGCTGTTGGATGACATAGGAATTCTTCAGTGTATCTGATACGGACCTTGCATACCCCTTGTGCTAAGGGTCTGGCCTCTCGAGTGAGATGTCGTGTGGGTGTGTTTAGGGCGAAAGTGGTGAAGGTGACAGCTTTGGCTCTTGAACCTTGACGATAGAGGCCGATGAGGATACTTGAAGTGGTTTTGAAAGCATTTCAGTGTGGGGGACGAATTCAATACAGCCATCAGTAAGGGAAGGGATCTATTGTAAGAACTTCCTTTAAGGAGAAAGACTCATCTCCATATTAAAAATGCTTTGAAGAAACAAGAGCCTGGCAAAAAGAAGGACCTTTAATCTCGCTTCTAGATACGTCTCTCTCTGGAAATATTGCTTTAATGTTTTACATGCACACTTGCTGAACGCCGTCACCTTCATCGTGTCACGCGGCACTGCACTCCAGCAAAAACATGGCCTGGACATCATTTGTTTTCCTAAAACATATGGTCTCACTTAAAAGAAAAAAAAAAATACTAATGGAAAGTTTTTGCCTGCATCCTTCACAACTTCATCAACTTTTTTTGTGCTTTGAACCTTCAGACCTTGAAATATACATTACAGAAATATGCAGCTTAGCGATGTATCTTTTGTAATGTATTTTTCTTTTCAATATTCCGGCCAAACGGTCCTCTTTTTGTGTCTTCTGAGGAACTGGCCGCTCCCTCATCTTTGCTGCATGCTGCAGTCCTGACCTTGATGCCGACGATGTCAAATCTTTTTTTTGAGAGGGGGGCTGACTGCCAAGTGGGATGGAGGAGGCGAAGTGTCCCAGGGCCCCACGAAGACCCCCCCGCTATAGCCGCTGAGCTTCAGGGAGGATTCCCTTGTACGGACACAGTATCTTGGGCACGAGGATGAAAACAGGCGCTGCCCTTCGCCTGCACCTGGTCCCTGGCATTGTAGCTTCTCACCATCACAATGCATCTTGCATGTATACTCTGCTATTTTGGTGCATAAAATTGGAAAAAAAAAATGGTGCTTGGAGATTCATACAAAAGCAAAATAAAATCCACCCAACTATTTTCCATAGCCAATTATCCAGCATAGTGATGCAGTGAATGTATACTGGAGAGCTGAGGGCACGAGGCAGGGGTACTACCTGGACAGGAATCCAGCACAAATTATGCAAGCAAATAAATAAACTAATAGCTAGATGCACACGCGTGATATAGTATCTCTGGTGCAATTGAGGTGCCCGGCGTATATTCCGCATGCTCTACCTGTCATCTCCATTTTCTGCCCGCGAATTTGACTCAGATAATTGGATAATCTATCCAGCAGCACGTGCTGCATGATTGGCTACCGTTGACCTGCCCGGATTGAGCGTGGCATGCGGCTGCGGCATGCTGCAAAAGCGGGAATGAGACCGCATTTGGACGAGCGCTCCTGCTTTTGGGTATCATTTGCCGCTGCAGCAATATGACCTTCGAGACTTCTAAACGTCAAGGAAAACGATCGTATGTCCAGCAGTAGCGATACTATTTGTCATATTATGTATAAGCTGTGTCAAGTAAAAATAAAGTTATTTGCTGCTTATAATAATAGTCAGTTATTGCACCGTTGCCTGACACCTCCAGAGATGTGAGTGTGACCCCCACCACTGTCCCACTTGTCCCTGGAATAAGTTCCAGGCTGACAGCAATCCTGTACCGGGTAACCGGTTGTGGATGGATGGACGTGTTTATGTTTCACTGCTTTTTTTGGAATCACTCATTTTGTCATTGCTTATGAATGTTCTGCATTTTTATTTTTTTTATGTATAATGATGTATAGGCAATTTGGCCTGGACATCATTTGTTTTCCTAAAACAGATGGTCTTACTTAAAAGGAAACGAAAAATACTAACGAAAATGGGGGATGTGTACAACTACAGGCGTGTTGTGAATCAAATCCTTTATGTGTCTTCTTTGACTCCCCTGCTGCTACTTATGCATTTAAGGCCCGTGATACAGGGTGACGGTAAGTGTCGATTCTCAAAACCGCCGCAGTGAGGTCAAGGTGGATGAAGTGCTTTGATCGGAAAGTGTGTCGCCCGCGGTAATCGAAGCGGCCAGGAAGAGTTACATTCGGCTCAAAGAGGACACACTCTCTCTGGCGATAAGGTTTCCGAAGGAGGACCGCGACATTTCCCGTGTTGCTGATGTTAGGATTCTGTCTTATTTTATCGTAAACGGGAAGAGAGCAGTTTTCATGGCCGATTAAGCTTCCACGTGGCCCTGCCTTAATGGTGAAGGGCTAGCAGACTGAACCGGTACACAGTGAGTCTCACACCGGCTTCCTCTGCTGACTTGATGAACCATCTCATGCATTCTGACACGGGTGGTTGAATAAAAGCAGGAGCTAAATAAACGTAAAATCCCGCGCCTTGCTTGTCACTTCACTGGTGTGGCTTTGCTTTAAGAGTTTGTGCTCCGGGGGCCATATTTTAGGCGTCGTCTCTGTGTTTATACAGATTTTCGGTGAACCGGTGACTTTAAATTGCCAGGGAGGTATGCCTGTGTGAATGAGTACGACTATCCTGTCTGGGTTTGTACCCAGGCCTTGATCCTCGCGCTCCCCTGGATTTCATCGGGATGAATATTGAATACGGGGCGTGTTAAAAATGTATGGGCGCGTAATGGATTCATGAATTATATCAGTGCCAACTGAAATGTCGGCGGCGAAATGGGCGCCGGAAGAGCACAGCATTCAGATGCGTCCCCGTCAAACGCAGACGGCCCCAAATAGCCGCATCCATCATCCGGAATTTATCGGAGACCCTGACGTTAATGTTGCGACCGCCGCACGTTTTGGTCCATTGTCCCATTTTCCCAGGGCGTTGCTGGCGAGGGAGATTGACAGCTACATGACACATGCTCACACGCCGGCGTCCTCGTCATCAGGATGCCACCAGCATCTGTAAACGTGCCCATTAAGGTCTGCCATGCCCCACAAAAATACAGCGTGCGACATTTCCGCGCTTAGTGGGTGATTTGAACTCCTTTATTGAACAAGGTGTCATTCGGTCAGATTTATTGCCTCTAACAAACTTATCCTCTGACATCTGTAACCGAAAATGGCTTTTATTTTTAAAAAAAAATTATAATAAATGGCCAAACATTTTGCTGATTCTTGACCCACTGATGAAGTTGGCCAAGGACGCACCACACGACCCAGAACAGGTCCAGGGATGGAAGTGTTTCATGTTTTATTGGCATGACAGTTAGTCGATGAAAACGGGAAGTGGAGAGCCTTATTCTGAATGGAAGCGGTTTTCCTACCTGCTTCTCGCTCATCAGCCTTTAGGATTCCCCTCCCAGAGCTATTATTAGGGAGAGAAGAACGTGCCAGAGTAATATTTCATTGTACATGTTATTTTTTTACCTTGTTTTTATGCCGAAATGAAGCAATCTTGCTGCAGTGTAACAGTAGTGCAGTGTGCTGTACAGTGTAGCAAATCTCTCATTTTAAAGACTTGTGCATTTTTGAGAGAAAAAAGTAATCTGAAAAGGTGTTTTTCAATGTTCTAATTATGGTTGTTTTAGTTAAAATCACTATTTGATTTTTTTAGCTTGTATTTCAACATGCAATAACCCTATTTACATTTTTGGTTGTCTGTTATAGTGTGGAGCTTTCAGCATGAGTCAATCCTTCACCCCCTCAGCCACAAATAAACTCCTAATTTTTCTCTGACCGGTCACAAAAATCAACAGGCTACTCAGATTTATTACTTTTTCAATAAATCTGATTGGCAGTCATGTATATTGGCAGTTTAATTTTCCCGTTAGGTACAGGATTTAATTACCAGGAAAGGAAAAATTGCCTTATTAATGGAATTGTTAATCTCTTGTGAAAATACAAATCTAGTCTTAACAATCGGAAGAGCAGAGTGCACATAGATAGCTTATTGTCCCTCTCCCACTGAAATGTTTTGTGCTTGCATACATTACTATGTTCCGTTTAAATTATTCATGGGAAATATGGTTTTATGTGGGGTGGCTTGGTGATTGACATTCTGGCCTCCCACCAGCAGGGTGTACTATTCAGTGCATGCATGTAGAATTTGTGTGCTCTTCCTTTGTATGTGTCATACTCTGCTTTCTTTCTGCAGTCCAAACACATGCAGTTAGATGAACTGGTGGCAGTGGCAGAACATCTGTACAAATGGACCATGCCTCCCTTTCCAAATTCACACCTAGTGCCTGCCTATGCCAGTTACAGCAGCTGCAGATGATGAAATTTAAGTAGCTTCCAAATATCATACCCATCATGCACTGCAGTTGTTAGCGAATTCTACAAACATGCTTTATTCGTTAAATACACGCCTCAACAACATAGTTTGACTACAAAATCTTACAAACTATTACATTTCAAAAAAAAAAATTTTTAAGTATTGTGTCAATTTTTTTTTGTGTTGACTTCCACCATAATGAGATTTTATACATACAAATGGGAGATATAAATATAGCGTGTCACAAGTTCATATAATACTGTATGCATGATGTCAGCACCCTAATCTTCACTAATGTTTTGCATATATGTGAGATTCGCAAGCAGAGGGGGGCCCTCGACATTGCTGGGGGGGCCAACTGCATTGCCTACCAGTCTACCGCTGACTGACTAGGGTAGGCTCCTGGGTCCCCACAGCCCTGTACTGGATAAGCGGTTATGCACAATGGCATGTGTATCCTCGGGTTGATTAATACGGTTTGAAATGATACTTCCTGATTATCTATCCTGTCACTGCCTTTCTTGTTGCGTATTCATTCTGGAGGCTTAAATGGCATGTATTTTATGGGTTGTACATTTCTGGCTAAGCATTAGTAAACAGTTGAGAAAATATTGACAAAGAGAATGGTTATTGACCCTCCAATGTCCAAAGGTCTCCATCAAAGGCCACAAGAATATGACCCATCTGTCTGCTCAGAGCACCGCCGTTTTTTACATTAATGATAACTCTTAAATGTCATTGTATATCAGCTTTATCTCAGACAGATGACAGGGTGGAATTAAAACGTCTCGCTCTTGATCGACTAGTGCAGCAATTTGGCGAACCCTGTTTGGTTTCTGCTCCAGCTTGCAATCTAAGTCACATGTCAGAGACTCCGGAGCTCCAACCATTACCCAGGAATGTCTTTCTGCGTGATTCATCTCGCACAATTTGGCACAGTCCTTGAGAGAGATAGGGCTGAGCAGCGAGTCATGTCAGATTTCTACCCTCGACTTTACATCTCCAGTAATGCAGTCTATAGGACTGTAATACTGAGGGATGGGGTTGATGTTACCATGGTTACTATTTCATAGAATAAAGCTTTTGCAGTCCAGTGTCGCAGTCATAGGCACATGGACCCGCAATGTTGTGTTTTCATGACAATACTCAACATGCTTTTAAACGCAGTGATCCTTCAGTCAGTTCATACCGCATGCTCAATGTCTGAAATGTCAGCGTCAGTGTCCTGTTATCTCGGTGTGCCTTTCTTTGAAGTATCACTGTTATTATAAAGAAGGACAAAGGCATTTTAAAATATAGAGTTGGTCGTAAAAGCCCTTGGAAAGACTTAAACAAGTGCATGCATACTGACCCTTCTGTTATGACATCGTACCCATTCCGTCAGCCTGACACACGTGCCTTACAACTGACTCTTTGTCCCTTCATGTACCTGGAAATATGATACGTGACGCGGCTCAGGTTAGGATTACCTCAAGGGCTCTCCTTAGACTGGCACAGTGGCCAGTGATCCAAATCTTAAATCTTTATACCTTGGCCTTACCGATTACCTGCTATTCTGTACCTTATGTCAAAGTTGAAACAAGTGGTAGCTTACCTAGGTAATTACCAAGTGTTAATAACAAATTTTGGTTACTTAAATGCAGAGGTGGAGATTTCAGGTCCAAAGAGTACAAATCCAGACCAGGATTTTGTTTCAACCAACCAGTTGAGCATAAAGAGTCTCAGTCACAGAGACCTCAACTGGTTGGTTGACACAAAACCCTGGTCTGGATTTGTACTCTCTGGACCTGAAATCTCCACCACTGCTTAAATGTTGGAATGCAGTTTCACGAGTGTGTCAAAGTGGGAGGAGCATGTAGTGAATGGGCGCTGTTACTGCCACCTGGTGGCAGAGCAAAGTCATTGACAATGTGTGTACCTCTGGCCCGTAGCCTTCAGCCGAGCACCCATCCCCATGGCCGTGGTGCGGAGGGAGCTGTCCTGTGAGAGCTACCCCATCGAGCTACGCTGCCCGGGCACCGACGTCATCATGATCGAGAGCGCCAACTACGGGCGGACGGACGACAAAATCTGCGATGCCGACCCGGTCCAGATGGAGAACACGCGGTGCTATCTGCCTGACGCTTATAAGATCATGTCCCAGCGGTAAGAAAATTCAGTCGCTAAATCTTTATCGACATATTTTTTCCGCAATAGCATCGCTACAGTTAATTCGTATTAAAACAAACAAAAAAATAAGGAAGCTTTATGAACAGAACTCCCAGAATTCCAAGTGTATTTAAAGGCACAGATCACAGATTACATTTGCAAATGGAATTATGGGGGTCAATGATGTAGGTGGGGGCTGGAGACTATGGTAGAGTGATCGCATCATTGGACGCAGGGCAGTGGGCTAACACTGACCTTTTACATTTCATTCGCATGGATAACAGTCCTATCTGGAGTGCCTCATTTGGCCTGCCTGAGCAAATGCATAAAACTAGAACTGACATTAAATTGTCCATTAGTCTAGCTGGTGGTGGAAATAGAAGAGGAGTCCTACTTCAAGTGACAGGTTGTCAGAATTTTGGACGGCCGTATGACACGACGCTGTATTTAAAATGGATATTCTGAAGCAAAGAACAATCGAGAGAGAGAGTGTTAGGTACAACTGTAAATGGAATGCATTTATGAAGGTCTTCACCTATTACAATTAAGTGAAAGCTGTGAAGAATTATTTATTGATTTTATTCCTGAGAAATTACAAAACGTTGCTTGCAGGTTTAATACCTCTGGGTGTCACACGTGTAAGTAAACATTAACAAGAGTCTGTCATGTATTATGTATTTTTTTTTTTACCTCGCGGATAGCTTCGATACAGCATAGCTATTTACTTTAAGGACGCCGTAGTTCCGTAGCTCCTTCAGTCTGTTTTTTTACAGGGCATGATGGACCAGCAGGGGTTTCTTATGATGAGTCACTCGCTATATGTTTAAAATACGGATACCCCGTTGTGTACGCCTGCGACTTTACAAAGGATTACACAACTATTCTGCTCATTCTCAAAGGATGACGGTTAATTAGTTCAACTGAATTATTAAGACCAGTCAGGTCATTATTTAAGGTGCCTTTAATAGCCATGATAAAATTGCCTTTTTAAACCCAGAATGCTGTAATTATACCAAAATCAATTAAAGGGCAGAATATAAATGCTTTTATTTTACAGCGATTCTTTGAAATTATAGATTCTTTTATTAA
The DNA here is from genome assembly GCA_026770805.1 of Boulengeromyrus knoepffleri. Taxonomy (NCBI): domain Eukaryota; kingdom Metazoa; phylum Chordata; class Actinopteri; order Osteoglossiformes; family Mormyridae; genus Boulengeromyrus; species Boulengeromyrus knoepffleri. The sequence continues at coordinate 3,449,017 of JABJVO010000050.1, forward strand.
TATTTTTATGTGTGCAATATCAGTACTATGTTTCCTTATTTGACTCAAATCATATAAAGATGAAGGAATATATTACCTATTAAACATATTTTATTAACAAATTTTAAAGTTTAAGTGGCCTGCAGAATCTTTCAGTTTATAAAATGCTGTGCATATTTGAATCAGGCATTTAATATTTAATATGTGAACATTTGGTTCTCACCAGTTTATCATCAGTAAATTATAAATGTGTCCAATGCAATCCATGGGGAGTATGAATGCATTTGTCACGCAACATAACTCTCACAATATTCGTGCGGTGATTTTTATCACACACCACCGACATTGTCCGATCTTTTGCCCCTTTTCCATTTGCAGCACCTCCCGCGCTGAATAGTATACCTATGCGTACCCAGATAAATCAAAGTCACAATGTGGTTATGCAGTCAGACGTCCGTATTTACCCCATCGGTGCCCGGACAGGGGGATCCTGGCACCAATCGGAATTGAGCAGGGCGGAAAACCAGCACGTCTTCGTGTCGGGGTTAAATCTCTGCGGACGAAAACGTGATGCTGCGGCAGCCTGAGCCGCCGCTCGAGCGGCTCCTTCTCCCGGCGGCGCGCCGCAAAACAAACAGGCGGCGCTTTCCAGTGGGCGGAACGGGCACGCGCAGGACAGCGCAGTCAGTCTGTAACGGGCACGCACAGGACAGCGCGGTCAGTCTATAACGGGCACGTGCAGCACAGTGCAATCAGCCTGCAATGGGCACGCGCAGGGCAGTCAATCTATTGCGGCCATACGCAGCTAAGGGCAGGAAAGCGCAGATGTCGGCGGGATGTAACGGGCACGCGCAGGCCAGCCCAGTCAGTCTAATGGGCACGCGCAGGACAACGCAGTCAGTCTGTAACGGGCACGCGCAGGACAACAAAGCCGGCGGCTTTATGTGATGAGCACGCGCAGGAACCTGCCAGGTCCCCCCCCCCTCCCCCCTCGTGCTTTGGGTATTAGTGTGACAAACAACACCGTGGATGATAAAACTGATATGAGACCTTCCCTGACTTACCTCGTTTGCTTGGTTTTAAACCTGGTTACGTCTTAAATTCTGGGCCAAATGTTGTTTAATGTATTAATGTCGCCGTAATATATTCTTAAAATAACAGCACAAAATACCTTAGTAGCTCATGAAAAATAAATACTGGTTTCTGAGTAAATGGAGTTTTATGTTGCGTGGTCCCGTTTTAGCTGTGGCGTTAGCCCCGGCTATTGTACTATATCGACTGAAGTGCAGAATCCCAACCAAAATCCCAAAAGTTGAAATAAAGCCAGGAGCCCCATCGCTCAGTGTGGTTATAATGTATCATGTGCTAGAGCAGCATAAAATACATTCCCAGATTTGTATGAAAAATCTAATAAGGCGTAATATACAGTAGATATAATGGACTGACTTTTATTCAGAATTAATTCTTCCATAATTCCACCACAGTGCAATCAATGTGAGCATTTCAGATGACTGATTATCATTCATTAAGGGGACCAGTGACTGGAGAGGATGGCATTCCACCGCGTTAATGTCGCCCTTGCATTCTGCGCGCCGTCTCGGCCTCTCCCTGAACGTGGCAGCGTCAAACAACAGTTGCTGTGGCGTCTCCTTCCCCCCATGTTAGCATTTGCTGGGGCCGAGTCCTTAGGCCCTTAATCGCTGCCCATTGCGTTAGATATCATAGATGCAGATCGTCATGGTTCTGAAAAGACCCCTGAGACTGCGTACAGTTGAGCTGTTAGTACGGATGCTGCTGCCCGTGGAATTCCTGGCACGCTGACACACTACCCACGAAAGAACAATGAAGTAATGTTTCGTCATTCAAGATCCATCGCAACTTTTTGTTTCTCTAACCAATTTGTTTTTGTTTTTTTTTTGTCCAAAATAACTTTTTTTTTAAGAAAACAGGGTCAGCCAGTCCCTGGAGAAATTGGGGGTCAGGGGCCTCGCTCAGGGGCCCAGCTCAGGGGCCCAGCAGTGACATGACACTGCCTGCCTCAGGATTTGAACCGACGACCTTTTGATCACAGGCGCAATTCACTGATCAAACACCCCAAGTTTTCTTTTCTGTTTCCTCGGATTCTACACGCATTCTAAATATCAATGGGTGTACAAGTCAGCCATTAAAAAATGCATGAAATGGCACAAAGACAGATAAAGCGATTCAGATCACATATCATTATGCCTGGAATCCTTCTGATCTGTATGACTCTTGAATATAGAATGTATTTTGCTAGCCCTCATCCATCAGAAAGCGACTGTAAGTATATAGTTCTCGGTAATGTTGAACATCCTGAAAAGTTTACAGACAGCTCGTTCCATTCAGCGGACCAAGAGCTTTCGGGGAGGACATTTGAACTAAATCAGCCTGACACAGAGAGAGTAGCGCAAGATCTTGCGGTTTTCTAAGCGAGTGGACCCCGCATTTTTCATTAGACAGCAGAGGGATCAAAGATGTTCGCGGATTTCGGAAAACGTTAGTTGATAGCCTCACCAAATAAACATTTGAAGATGGTGAAAAATATCATGGTTTTAATCATTTGCTGGCGATATGCAAAACAAGCTCTGTGCCATAAAAGTGGTCCATTTTACGCTGTTAAACAGAAACAATTATTACTTATTTATACAGTCGCACAATGTAATATTATCACTACATGTGTTCTTTTTGTATTATTTGTGCTAATATTTTTTTCTTTTTAGATATAAGATAAATGGTGAGCTTTACTTACAGAGGCGGCTTTTATTGAGAAATGTTAGCGGTGTCAATACTGGAGAGTTTGTGAATTGTGCTAAGGGTTAAGTGCCATTTAAGACGTCTTCCTTTGAGTGAAAAATGAAATTCAGCTCCGGGACGGGAGGTTATTCCGCCGCTAGACCGATCGTGTCACTGGGGCTGAGATTTTGTGATGAACAACTCCGAAAAAAAAGGAAAACAAAAAAGGACGAGACCATGGAAGGATGATCAGAGAGGTTCAGAGGGAGGGAAGGAATGAAAGATGAACTGAGTAGAAATGAGGAGGTCAGATTTGGATGGCCATTTCGGGGGGGGGGTGGGGGGGTTGGAGTAAGCTAATAAATACGGGGGGCACTCGTATGCCCGCAGGAAAACATTTGTGTGGCCCCCAGGACCACACAGGG